>CAJNDT010003135.1:220000-550000 GCA_905221615.1 Symbiodinium sp. CCMP2592
CGGCCCCTGCTCTTCGTAATTCTCTGGTCAGTCTATTTGATGCTGAGATCAATTTCAGTGTGGTCCCGACCACCGACAGCTGTAGGCCAGAGGGATGCCTCGAGGCTCTTTGCATCTTCGCTGTCTGGGCGCTCTTCAATACGGAAGCATCAGAAGCTTCTTCTTCCGATGCCCTCTGGATTTTGCAACGTTCGATCACAAGGCCGCGGCCATCGCGTAGGCACTGACCTCAGCCCGGCTCAGCATCAGTCCCAAGTCAGCGCAGAGCAAACATGAGCAAACAAAGCAAGTTGTCCGCTCATGACTCAAGCAGCTTGGGCCGGAGCCGAGTTGGCCAGGGACTGCTCGGAAAACTCCCGCATCCGCGCGACCACCCAGGGCCTTTGAAAGCCACGCCATGCTACCCGAGGTGTACACCAGAACGCTGCAGGCCTACATGAGGACCAAAGCGAAGAGAAGTTAGCATCTGGCAATTCGACCTGCATAATGGCGGCGGCCGAGGGTGCGGCAAACAGGCGTGGAAAAAGTCCAAGACCTGCTTGAAACGGATGAGTGGGCCAGCATGCCCTAAGATGCACTAAAGGCCCAGCTTTCAACTCTGACCTTTGCTCAGACACTGCAGACTCAGACGGCTTCGTCTCTTTTCCTCAACTCTCAGCTGCCCTCTCCGAAGCCGCAAGGTGCCTCTGGACTGAAGCTCTCGAGGGTGGCCGGAGCCGGTGCCAGTTCGTCTGAGTTCCCGACAGCCTCCCAGAAAGCTTTGATTCAGAGCTGCCAAACACCAGCTCCCTGCTCGAGTCCTAGTCCTAGTCCTAGAATTCCTAGACTGCTAGAACTAGACCCCTGGCGTCGTTGCACCTTGGCACTGGCCAGGAGAGTCGAAGACACTTCCTGACAGCTCAGGTTCTCAAACTTTGAGGGAAAAGCCTCCCAAAAGGGACTCAAGGGACAGGCCTGCGGCTTAAAGCTTTGGAGCTGCTTCGTGCAAAGCGGCAGCAAGGACAACCTCGGTGAGCCCAAAATGCAGGGAAGGACAAAAGATCTTTCGGTGAAACGGTGCTCTGCCACTACAGTCGAATGCCCCAGCCGCATCTGACAGAGAAGCATAACACGCAGCTCAGTAGCACCGTCTGTTGCGTAAGTGCATGCTTTGGCCTGGCCGCCACCGGCATGAGAACGGGCAGAAAACAAAAGCTGCAGGACCAGGCGGTCTGAAGAGCATTTCTTGCCACAGCCTACAAAGCCAGTGGCACCCGAGATTGACGCGCCTTACGCGTGCAAAGGCCCAGAGGATGTTGGCCAAATGCTGTGATTGCAACTCCTGCGGATAGGGAGTCTGACCCTCGGCTTTGTTGCAAACTTTTCGGCTCGGGATGGTCGGCAGAAGGCCACCAAGCCTCACCTACACCTGCAGGCCCCCACTGAGTTGACGTTTCGAGACTCAATCGGCGACCACATCAGAAGGTGCATGGCAGTCCATTCGTTGAGCGACCACGGCAGCTCTGGCGTAGAAAGCCTCTCCACAAGAGAAGGAAGCAATGGGCCACGGGTTGAAAGAAGAATAGTGAGAGTCTCTACATGCTCCTTCACCTGGTACAGCGTTTTTGCAGCATGCGCAACTTGTCAATTGCAAAGCCTGATTGCTGCCTGGTTATTTGTGTGTGTCGGCATCGAACACATCCTACCAGCGTGGCCTCGTGGAAGAAGCTGTTGGTTGCAAAGCCCCACAGCATGTTCGAGATCTCCTCCAAATCTGCCAGCTTCAAGTTCCATATCAGGCTGCACTTCCTCTTGTCTCCTGTGGCTTGAACTCCTCTAGTCGGTGAAGGGCCTGCTCTGCCAACTCGTTGAACCTTGAGCACCGGACTCTTCGAAACTTACCTTCGGAGTAGCGGGGTCACGGGGCTACGCGTGGCCAGGAAGCGTCCGTCTACGGCCAGCGGCTCTTCATGGTTTCTGTCTCACTGCGGCCGTCCCGAGCGTTTTGCAGCTTCAGCATAAGATCGACGCTTCTCGGGTTCGAGACGCACAGGCCTTCTATACAAAAGGGGGTCGTGCACAAAACCTGGGGCCGGAACAGGGCATCATCATGAAAATCCGCTGTGCCGAAGGCCCAGGCCTTGATGCTCACATCATAGACGGACAGACACAGTTCCTCAGAGTCCTCTCCGGGTCCTGCTTCGAGGCTGCCAGCCATCCTTCCTTCCGTAACCATGGGCAGCTAGCAGCTAGCATGCCACAAGGCATCTTCCAGGATGTGTTTGCAGTTTGCATCCTTATCACAATATATTTGCAGTTCGCAGCATAAGTCTTCTTTAAGGTGCAATAGGACTTCTGACACTTCCCAAAACCTGGCAAAGAGCTCAAAGCAACGAACAGAACAAGAACAGCTCCCAGGTTCCGGCGGTGTTGGCCATTTCCTGCAGGGCAGAAGTCAGCGCCACTTCTAAAGCCAAGCCCAAAACACCACTGCACGTACAAACGAATGAGCACACACCGTGCCAATGGTTTCCTCAATCGCTCACCAGCTTCACAATTCACAATGTCCTAAACCGAAGAAGCAGAAAACTCCAGCCGTGAGTCCAAAATAGCATCAGGAGTTGAAAAATGCTACGAGGTGCAAAGGACGTGAACCGCGCGCCTCTAATGCAGAAAGCAGACCAAGGAGCGACCCCGAGGGCCCCCGAGGGAGCGAGGCAGCGAAGGGAACGGACCAAGGAACTTCAAGACACGGCCGGACTTCCGATGCGATACGCAGGCGACGAGTGCCACGGTGCACGGCCGAGAGACGCTGGATGCCACGAAACCCCCAGGCGAAACTTCCAGACTTCGGGTAACTGTCGCAGATCCTCGGGTGGGCCTGGCAATTGGCTCCAGCAGCAGCAGGTAGCATGGCTGCAGCCATGCTGCGAAAAAGGCGCGCGTGTCGCTGCCTCAGCGACCGCTTTGCTGCAAGGTCATTTTGATGCTTAGCAGGCAAGCTGTGTACACATACATGTCTAATCATGTGTCTGTACACTCGCGACTCATGGCCGAACACACGCACACACACACACACACACAGACACCCACGCACAAATGGTGATCTCCGAGCATGCACCCTTGGCAACATCTGCCTACAAGTGTGCATACATATTCTCATGTAACACATATGTACATCGAATATGCATACACCCATCCATCCTTTTCTATGCGCGCATGCAGGCAAGCAAGCATCCGGCAGGCTCTGTGATCGGAACCAGCACGAGGCTTGGCAAGGGTGCATGGCTTGGCATCATGGGGGATGTGTGCATATAAGCTTTTCAATCTGAAGACGCGGTTCGCACCCACGTCCTGGACGTATCATCATCGGGCCCCTGCGCGATCTCCAAGACTCCAAGTTTCTTATTACTCAGATGTCCCCACAGCACGATATGTGCCAAGCAATTTGAGGTACTGACCTCGACGTAGCAAAAGCCCATGCTGTTGTGGCCAAACAGCGAAATCCAAACCTGCCAGGAGACAACTGCAAATACAACCACAATTAAGCAAGTCAGTGACCCAACCTCTAGGGGTTTGCTGTTGACTCTCCAGAAGATCCAAAGAGGAAGCATAACGGCAAGAGGACTGGCAAAATTTCGCGACCTGCGTGGGCACTGTCGGCGTTCCTGGCCCTAAATCCTTTCGAAGGGAGGTCTCGAAGGTTGTAAACCACCAAGCCACCAAGCAGACAAACGCCCGAAAAGGAAACGTCATCAATTCGATGAAGGAGCTCTTTGACGTTGTTGTGTATGTGCGTCGCGGCCTCAAGTTGGGCAACGGGAAGCGATCAGGTCTGTAACAGTCGCTCGTGTCGCAACGAGACTGCGAGCCTTGCTTTTATCTTGGTTCACTCCATGCGCGGAGGGCTGAGCGGTGGACTAACAAGGTCCAATTTGAGGTCTTGGAGTGTCAAGGAAATTTGTGCTACCTGCCGTCTCCGACATCTCGCGGTAAGAGCCTAAATCCCAAACGTCCCGCCGGGATGTTCAAGTTGAGCGCCCTGCAGCATAGAAAACGGCCTTGTCCACAGGTGCCGCATCCTTCCGGCAAGGGCCGTTCTTTCTGAGCACGTAAACTGCTGCTACAGCGACAGCTTTAGACTAGCAGGACCGGGCGATGGGGATGAAGTCGGTCTATCATGATCGCGGCTTAGGTGTCTCCGAGAGAACTCTGCAGCATCGGCAGAGGGTTCTGTCCTCCATAGAGCCAAGCTTCGCCAGGGCCCACAACGTGGTTGAGAGCTCGAAGCTTTTAAATTGAGCCTGCGGCGGCAGAAGGAGAACCCGTGCCAGGCAGCCGATGGGTGAGAAGTGTCTAGTGACTAGTGCAAGGGCGAACTGCTCCATGCCAACAGGTAAGTGCCGGAATTACAGCATACAGTTTGGAGAGTGTGCTGCGGGCGGAAGCTGTGCGATGGGTCACAGCTCCCTTAAACGGCTCAGAACGGTCATAACCGCTACGGTGGGCATTAGAGCCTTGACGGTCTGTCATCTACTCATGCGTCCACTTGTTCCTCCATGTTTTTGATGGATCGTGCTGTGCCCTCTGCTTGGTTGCAAGCTGGCTCCACGGGTTGCAGCATCAAACCCTTGCCGAGACTCGTTTTCTCGTGCTTACCCCTCCGGGCGTCGAGCTGTGAAAGTGCGTGTTATGTCGCTTTGTTTCTCTTCGTTCTGAAACTTGAGCCCAACGCCACCCCAACACAACGGAAGCCCGCCTCATGAATCATGCAAAACTCTTCAGGAAGTGCTCTGCATCTCGCTTGCTCTCTCTGTCGCGAGTTCATGCTTCCCTGGCCAACGCGAACACAGTACTCAGTATCCTCATGGATAGTGGCTAGTTAGTGATATTCACAAGCACTCCGAGTGCCACACCATATTGGATATGCACACCAGGGATATTACCTGGCGCTCTCATCTCTCCGAGGGATTTGTCTCCGACTCACTCGAGGTTGAACCACAGCGAGAGCCTCAAGCTTTGCATGAGCCCCAGTGATTCCCGAGGAGATTTCTGCGGATGTGTCCATGTACCCGGCTATTTCGGCAAAGAGCCCTGCCCCGTTGCACCTGCCTGCAGAAGAGGCCTGGCGCTGCAAAAGAAAGGCAGCGTGCCGTCTCTCTTGACACAATCACGGAGCATCCACTCGAGGAAGCATCTTGCTCAGATAAATGAGACCATGTGTGAGAGCTCAGGCTTGCAAAACCCGACTGGTCCAGAGCCCCCAGAAGGACTTCGGAACGAAACAGCGTGAACTTCTGACAGCCAATGCTTTCAAACGCGACATTGTCAAATGAATCGGAATTCCTGCTTTGATCCGTGACCGTGCCTATGAACGATCCGCAGGGTGGCCAAAGACCAGACCACCTTTTTAGCTTGTTCATTTCGTGTCCCCGCTTCCGCCTCTTTCGTCTGTATATGTGTCCAGCTGCACATCTTAACCAGAATTTGGATCCTGCTACAGAACGCACACTCTGCAAAACATGCCAACCTGGAAAGCATGGCAACGAAGTCCCTTCCAGCAGACCTGCTATATCCATCACTGTCTCAGATCCAGACATTGCTCACAGACTGCGGCTGCACTTCTGTGGCTTCCACGACATTCAACCTCGTGGATGCATCATCTCCACTTGCCGTAAAACCGAGTCTTGCAGGGACTGGTTCTTCAACCACTTCAAGCCTGCACCGGCACCGCCACAGCGAATCCCTGCACTCCCTTGAAAGCTGCCAGGCAACGCTGTACAGACGCTGTTGAGCAGCGTGTTCAAAGAAGGATTTTTCCGCAGCTGCGCCTGCGGAGTGTGCAGGAGCTCAAGGTCTCCCAGGATTTTCTCGAGCTCCGGCAGTAAAGCAGACAGATTTCACTTTCTGCTTGGGAAGTCGCTAAAGAATGACCCTAACACTCACGGTCTCACAGCTTTAACAGCAGTGGAAAACTGAAGCGCCCAGCTAGAGTTCGCCTGCCCTGTTTTAGGACAACTGTCCATGATCTGGTTAAGCGTGTCGGAAACGTGGCTGGCTACCTGGTACGGGTAGAGGTTGGGATAGCCGTCGTGCTGAACCTCCTCCCTTCAAGACCGAAACACACACAGATGCAGGCCACCTGTTGCCATGGATCTGACCCTGCGATTTTGGCCACACGGTGGATTGCCGTGGACAGGTTGACAAGATTCATCTGGGGCCTGCCAGAGACAAATCTGGAGTGTCCCAGCACCCAATTTACTATGGAGCTGGAAACAGCTTCAGTGATTGCGAATGCACTGGCCAACGGTGTTTTCAGTGCCGGACAGATGTTGCATGATCACCGACATCCTTAGCTTGCATCGACACATCGGAGATGAAACGTTTTGCTGCTCAAAGACCTGAACCTCATAGGCAGAACTCCCATCCCAGCGCAGCTTCACAGCCGAGACAGTGCACAGCAATGCACAGCAAGTGCAGCTGAAAGTAAGGTGACAAGACGAGAAGGGCCGTTCGACTCCCACAGTGGTGTACTGGCGTGTCCTGCCACGAACACCCCATTGCGGCCAAAGCGCAGGTGATGCACATCTTTCCCATCAGAGGCTTGGATGATCTGAGAATTAATCCATGGATGGGTGCCTGCAACGAGCGCCCGCCCGGCCCGGCACAGTCGCACAAATGGGCGTCAACGGAGACATGATAAAATGTCTTCGCAAAAAATCACGTGGTTGACATCAACTCTTGAAACCATGGTTGAATCGCCGTCCATGCTCGGACCCGCCAGGAAGACTGATGCTGGACCCTGCTTTCGTGCCCACTATGCTGATATGCCACGCCAGTACCAAGAGACGCCGGAAGGTGTCAGTGACCTCCAACCTTTGACGGCGGCAAAGGTGCCTCCTCGTCCTCCCCTGGGCTTGCGACCCGCAGCGCCCTGCCGGTTCTATGCCGGTTCTGTGCGAGAACCAACAGGCTGTTCTTTTCTGCAACTTACTCTTACAACCCAGGCACCGAGCCTTGCCCTTCCCGGCAGCTTTGCCGGGAGGGCCCATGATAAAACGAATTCCGCACGCCTCAGAAGCTGGATTTAGGAACACACCCTCGCCCTGGCAATCGCTCGACGCCCCTATGGGCTGGAACTTGTATGATGCCTAAATCGTTTCAGGAATCAGGCGAAGGATCAAAGGAGATGCATGGAACTTGCCTTTAGGCCTGAGGCCGCGGCAGTTCAGACTGTTTGTGCTGCAAACTAGCAGCAGTGATTTTAGATGGATTTGAAACTATACTTCCCTCCAAATGGCAGCGAAGGCGGCGAAGGCTTCGAGCTGGCAGGGGAAGAGAACATCTCTCAAACCCTTATACCGTTGGGGGCGTCCTGTCGAAAATCTGTCACTTCCGGGGTGAGAGAACTTGTTGCAGCTCTGGTGGAATCTTCAGCAGAATCGTTGCGAAACCACTCCTCCCATAATTACGAACACGGGTCAAGGAACTCCGACCCGACGATGCAAATGACAAGAAGCGGAGTGTTCTCTTGCCGGCCCAGGAAGTTGTTACCCTAGGGCCCTATAGTACTACAGGACCATCTTGCAACTTGTTTTGCAGGAAACGGGGAGTGTTAGGTGCACATTCTTGTCACCACGGGCACGGTCTTGCATGCACCTCACCTCGTCCGCATTGTAATCAGGGACCAGAGACGAGAGCAGGATCGTAAGCTCCCATGAACTCCGAACTGAGGGGGCGACGGCTGTACGCATGCAAAGCCAGAGCCATCTTACAGGTTTCTTCGGTTGTTGCGAATTTTGAGCAGCTATCATGCAAGGGACGGATGTGCTTCTTGCGTGTGCCCGCCTTGATATGGATGTTGCTGCGGGGAGATGCACAAAGCTCGCAACAGGCCACCCCTGATCCAGCAACTATGTATCACGAAACCTCGTAGCAAGCGCAGCTGCCAGCAGAAGCCAAGAAGAGAATGCTGCTGCTGCCCGAACGTCCTCAGATTCTCCCAGCTTGCCAGAAGCTGTCTTAGCTCGGAAGCTGGAGAGGCGTGTCGCGCCTGGAATCTGACGAAGCTCCGGATGGGGAACGACGTCGCACCAAAAGCATCCAACAAATGTCCGTCCCCCCAACCCGTACAGTATGATGCCGCCAGCCGCCAGTCGAAACAGAGATGAGAAGAACCCCAGCGCAACCGGACCTCCGCTAGGCATCGGCGACACTGGGAAGCCGCCTGACGCTTCAGGTCCGGAGGAGGGATACAGGAATCATGCCTCTCTTGGGCTTCTGGCAGCCGACAGGTTTCTGTGGGCCCACCCTTCTGACCCATGCGAAGGCTGCATGCAGATCACCTCCTCGGTAGCGGTCACGGCCATCAGCAGCCGTCGGGCCTGAAAGCCACAGGTCTGACAGCTGTGGCTCACACATCGACGGCCTCAGCCTAAGGCCGACGACACGGCCCTAACAGTCACACCTATAACCAGATCCTCACGGTGTGAAACTGGGATTGGAAGTGCAATCGAATTGCCAAAACCCTGCTCTTGTAAAGCTTCAGTTTGTCTGCTGCACTTCTGCCGGATCTCTGCGCACCAAGAAAACCCGTATTTACGTAATCGGTAAAATGTCTCGTCTTGGGTTGTTTTGGCCCTCGCGCGGCTGTTCCAGTTCTGACGAAGATGAGCACCAAGAGGAGAAAAGGGCTTTGTGCGTTTGTGCTTCGGCAAAGGCCATGTCGACCCGGAAGGCGAACAGCATGACAGCATGCCGCTATCGCTTGAGTATTTCTGAGCTCCAGTGGCTCCAATGCATGGACCCGAGTGAAGGACGGACTAAAGGCGGGACACGGATGAAGTCCTACGAGGTACGCCTACGCTATAAGTCGATCCGGCCAGGAAAACCACGGAACGACCCCTGAAGACGATGCCTCCTCCACCTCCTCCACAGGAATGCCGGCCTCCTTCAAAGCCTCCTCAGCGCAGATCAGGACAGCTCAGCCATTCAGCATCAGGCGCGCACCCAGCACGCACCACCGGGCCTTCTTTAGAAGGTGCTGCGGGATGCCAGCTTTGGCCTGCTCGGAAGTGCAGCGAGTTGCTTTGCCATGACTTCAGCTTCACAGCCCTCAGACGCAGCTGTCGCTCCTGAAGCTCTGCTGCACTCGCCACAAAGAGCCGAAGCTCCGTCAGCGAGGCACCGCCCTTCAGGCGCCGCAGCTCCTGGTGTGTTGGGATCTAGGGACCTTCAGTCGCCTTCTCGGGCCCAGGAATACGAAAACGGTCAAATCTGTAGCAAAGTGCACTGCGATTCAAACAAAGCCTGTAGCAGTTGCTGAAGAAGGCAATGGGTAGATAGGCATCGACGGGAGCAGAGGCTGTGATTTCGCATTGTGCTGACTGCCGGCAGGTGCCGGCCGATGTTTGCTGGGGCTGCAAAGCTGACCGCTGTTGCACACTTGGATTCAGACGGGGCTCTGCTTTCAAAAGCATCTTCTGCTGATGAAAAAAAGCCGGTGATTAATGAATGAATCTACGTGGTGGACCATGACCGTCAAAGAGCCAGATCCCTGGCTATGAAGCTCACCTGAGGTTTGTGCCTCACCTCTCCTGCCACACGAATATCCATGAAGCACGCGCAAAGTACGCAAGCCCCCGATGTTGAACACCAGCAGCACTGGCTCACTCGCTGATGCGGCGACAGGAGACAGGACGTGGGAGAGCATAGGGCATCCGGGCCTCACGCAGTGCCACGACATCGTCATTGAGCTCCAGGAGCCTCTTCAAGAACTGCTGGGCTCTGTGAAACTTCAGCTGACGACGGTATTTCACGGGGGGCCTCTGCACGAGAGCGCCTTCTGCAAGGCTCGCCGATTCCACCTGAAACAGCTGGGAAAGCAGCCATTCGAGATCCTCAGATCCAGCAAACCACCGAAGCCATGCATGACTGTGTCGGCGCACGGTGAGGGTCTCGTCGAGGTTCACAGCACCTTCCTGGCACGCGCTAGACTTCACCGGAGCCTGGGACCCACACTGAGCAGGAAGTCCTGAAGCTCGGCCATGGAGCGATCACGGCAACAGCCGAAAGGCGCCTACGTCCTATGTTCTGAAGTTCCAACTAAGGCTAGGTCCGATAGCTTGCACTCATAAGGGCCGATGTTGTTTGCGTCACAACGGGCACGGCTTAAAGCTGTGCTCACGCTGGTGTGCAGCATTGACTACTTGAGCATTCATGCTGCAGGAGACTACAGTGACTACAGTAGTCAACCGGCTCCAAAAGGATCCTATCTCTAGGGTTGCCTCGACTTGCACTGCAGCAACTGCCTGGACGTTTTCAAAAGAAAGCTGGCATCTCGTGTTGAGTGCACAGGTCCAGAGTGAAACACGTCTTCACGTCCCGCTAGCAGCGGGCGCTTCTTCCAAGACAGGGTCCTTGGAAAGCAACGCGGCCCCAGAAGAGGCCTTGCTTCTTCCAGAGCAGGGGGTGGCAATGCCAGGGCCCTCCAAAGCCTGCGGGATACGTATACGTCGATCAGAGCCTCTGCAGAAATCCCCTTGGCAACGACAGAAACCATTCCAGACGCCACACATTGTCACTGAAAGTGTCAAAGTTCGAGCAAAGAGTCATCCTCCAACTCCTCCTCCTCGAACTCTTCTTCCATGTCCTCTGCAGACAACTCCCGGCACGCAGGTCAGGCCCGAGTCGGAAGAGTCTGAACCCCCACCCTGACAGCTTCCTCCTCGTCTGCGAGGCTCGACTCGCTCGGGCAGGACTGCCTGAGGTGAGAGGCTAACGGTCTTTCGCTGCTGGCGAAGCGCAAGTGAAGAGCCTTACCAACGGTCGTGTTCTGACATGCAGAACTGAACTATCCGGCTCCAGAATTCTGTGCATTCCCAGTTGCAGGGTCGTAGCTGCAACAGCGGCGACACCTGCTCCCGATTCGGCTCTGTCTGTCTCTCTGTGTCTGTCTCTGTGTCTGTCTCTGTGTCTGTGTCTGTGTCTGTGTCTGTGTGTGTCTGGGTCTGGGTCTGGGTCTGGGTCTGGGTCTGGGTCTGGGTCTGGGTCTGGGTCTGGGTCTGGGTCTGGGTCTGGGTCTGGGTCTGGGTCTGGTCTGGGTCTGGGTCTGGGTCTGGGTCTGGGTCTGGGTCTGGGTCTGGGTCTGGGTCTGTGTCCGTGTCCGTGTCCGTGTCCGTGTCTGTGTCTGTGTCTGTGTCTGTCTGTGTCTGTGTCTGTGTGTCTGTGTGTGTCTGTGTGTCTGCGTGTCTGCGTGTCTGTGTGTCTGTGTGTCTGCGTGTCTGCGTGTCTGCGTCTGTGCGTCTGTGCGTCTGTACGTCTGTGTGTCTGTGTCTCTGTGTCTCTGTGTGTCTGTGCTTTGGGTCATTGTTTATTGCTTTTTGTGCGTGCGCGCGCGTGCGTGCGTGCGTGCGCGCGCGTACGTGCGGCATCTTGGCGAGTGGAGTATGCGCAGCTTCGGGCGGACACTCGCTTCATCCAAAAGCTGGAACTGTAGGCTGGGGGTAGGTACTGATGCAGTTCTAAAGATTCTACTCTATAGTGTCTGCAAATCACCGCAGAAGGCCGTAGCCGAAGAGGCCAAGCTGACTACGATGCAGGATGAACCCAGATCAGGCAGCACGGCAAAGATGCGTCCACAAGGCCTGCATTGCGCAACCCCAAACCTTTTCATCCGATCGACCCAGCTCCCTCATACCACGGGGCCCAGACTTGCCAAGCAAATTCACTTCTGGAGACAAACCTAGCTCTTGCAACGATGTCCCTTTGCAAACTGGAACCTAAGCCCTCAAACCATCTCAAACCCTGAACCTAAAACTTCTGCACCAAGCTCAAAGGCCTTATAGCCCCAAACACAAACAGCCCAAGAAGATCGGCACCTTCTTTGGCATGTCCGGCCCCTCCAAGCTGTGACGCTCGTCTGAGCGGATGAGGCCAAATCCCTCGGCGGGTGTTTTGGTGCTGTCGCACCGCGCTGCCATGATCTTGAGGAGGCGCCGAGATCTAGTCTAGTTTTCATCCCCAGAGGCTCAAATGAATACTGGGCTTCCCAGATCCGCTTTCGGCGGCAAGCTGATGATCGAGAAGCCTGGCGTCAACTGGCGATGTGCAGCAAGCCCTCCTCCCCATGCTTAGCTCGGACTCCTCAATGAGGCTTCCTGGATTCTATTGCTCCCAGTAATCCAGTGGTGGCTGGCACTGAGCATGCACGCGAGTGTACTTGTCACCCAGCTTTAAAGAGGGATGTGGGCAGGCATTCTTTGCAGACATCTTCGCTCACATTCACTGAAGACTTGCAAGATTCACTGTGCACCTGTGATTAGAGGCGTCCAAGACATTCAGCTCGGTCCGGAAATCTGGGCTTGAGGCCCCCTGCACGCAGCATGGCACAGCAACGCTGCCCGTGGCGAGAAGGCACATGTGGGCAGACTGGACAGCGATGATCAGCTGTAGAAGATAGCAGCTAGCATGACATGATGTCAGTGGGCTACGCTTGAATCCGGTAGTACTGGAAAATCGGAAAGCAACGGATGGACCTCGTGCAAGACCTCCACCACAGCCATTCCCGGCGCTGCTCTGGGCAGCAGAACCTGGTCCCTGTCAGAGTCAAGGCTCAAAGTCTCACCAGGGCGCAATCTGGTCTTCGTGAAATGCGTGGCTTCATTGAAAGCTGGCGCTCTTTCTCATCATCGTTTACCCGATGTCCTGTTTCATGTGCGGTCAGCGACTACCAAGGAACAGCAAGGTCCATCAGACCCAGAAAAAAAAACTGCCCGGAGTTTGGGCTATCCACCAAGAAATGGCTCAACCACCTCAAGCAATGATCAACAACAATACTCCGAGCCTTCACCACAGCGAATACGTATTTTGCACGATACTGCCTTCTTTTATTAAGCTGGACCGCCGCATGTCTGTTTAACCGCACCTTATGATGCAGTCTTCAGCGCCGGCTTGATCTGCCGACGACGCAGGGCGCGTGTCAAAGACCACTGCCTGTCAGGTTTTTTTCTGTGGGAATGGCAACCAACGCAAGCAGGCGTCACTTTCACCAAGAATCCAGCACACCTCATCTGCCTCTGCTTCCTATCCGCGCCAGACAGTCCCGGTTTAGGGAGGCTCCAATGGGCATCTCGCCTGATCAGGATGAGCAGACCAGTATGCCTTGACCTTGGTTTGCACACAGTATTTCGAGGTTCTGCTCACGCAAAGCAAGCACCACGGCAAAGCAAGGACATCGTGGAAGAGGATCATGGGTGCTACAACTCCAAGTGCTGCAATGTGAATCGGAGCCTGTGAAATCTCACCGTCTTTGGGTATCGGGGTGTGGGCTCAAGTTCTTCATCGTCGCACGTGCACAGCGGCAAACCGATCAAGTACATGTGGAAACAACTAGAATAACTAGAAATTGCATACAGAGACATGACGTGTTGCGCCGCACTGCATCCCTGCATGCGATGCAGGGCTCTGAGATGTGTCATATCGCGCTCTTGTTTCCCAGCAGAAGTCTATGCAAGCGGAGGTGACTTTGCTGTCAACATTCTAGCATGTTCGGAAAAAGCACCAAACTCTTGGCTTCTCGGTTCAGCCGCCGTGGCAGTGTCACCGCAAAAACCACTGCTGGCAAAGCGTTGCGCGGACTCCATCCGCAGGCAGCTAGTATTTCCAGCTCACCTCGCTATGCCTTCCGCAGGTGGATATGACAATGACTGACCTGCTGCGGCTGATGTAGTTGCAGCTGCCTCCGTAAATTGGTGAAACTGCTGCTTGCCCCGCAGAAATCACTTCCAGTAGATCCGGGTGACTGCTCGCTCTGCCACGGATCTGTACTGGGCTCTGGCAATTTTTAGCCTTCTGCCGGCCTTTGTGCGTGCGAATCTGGTGCAGCTGGTACCAAGTCGTGGGCGAACCCTGCTTGGCACTGGAGATGGTGACCGAAACCATCCAGCAGCAACCCGTCCCTGATGTATGCTACCTGCAATGTGGTTGGCCATCTTCTCACCGCAATTACGCTAGATAATCCTATAGCAGGGTTGATGAGGCGAACCACCGGCAGGTGGCAAAGGGCAGACGGGGGAAAAATGGACTGGTGTCCAAAATGTCTGAAATTCATTGAAACTGCGGGCTTTTACCTGAACAGCAGGTGACACACAAGTATCAAGCTGGCAAGTTAGCGACTCCAGATAAATATGCCTACGGTTGCTTACCTTGACTGGGAGCAACTCTCGTGCAGTTGCGAGCCAGGCAGTGCCTGCCGACAGCAAGCTGGCTGTAGGTGATGCTTTAGTCCGTCCATGATCTGTACTACTGTACCGTAGTTTAATGCCAATCCGCGAAACCAAAAAGTATCCGATCTCAGACCATTTTGCAACGGCTATCGCCAATCATCTGCACTCGACATACTCAGACCTGACACATCTGCATTGCTGAAATGATGGATCTACTCTACCCGTGGGTCTGACCAGCGTCTCGTGATGAACCTATGAAACTAGCAGCTAGCAAGAAGAAAGCAACAGCACACGCCGCAGACTTCACTTCCAGTAGATCCCCGACTGCTCGATCCGCGATGCAGGCTGCGGATCTGTACTGGGCTCTGGAAATGTTGGCCTCTTGGGTGAATCTGGTGCAGCTGGTGTGCTCCGGGTTTGGCACTGGACATGGTGACCGAAACCATCCAGCAGCAACCCGTCCCTGATGTATGCTACCTGCAATGTGGTTGGCCATTTTCTCACCGGAATTACGCTAGATAATCCTATAGCAGGGTTCATGACAACTTAGCGAGACACTGTCAGGCGAACCACGTTTAGGTGGCAAAGGGCAGACGGGGGAAAAATGGACTGGTGTCCAAAATGTCTGAACTTGACACTGCGAGCTTTTGCCTGACAGCAGGTGACACACAAGTAGCCAGCTGGCAAATTATCCACTCCAGCAGAATGTACCTACGGTCGCTTGCCTTGACTAGGATCAAACTCTCGTGCAACTGCGAGCCAGGCAGTGCCTGCCGCAAGCAAGTTGTAGGAAACGCTTTTACCCGTCCATGATCTGTGCTGCTGAGTCGTGGTTTGCCAATCCGCGAAACCAAAGAAGTACCCGATCTGCATGCAGACCATTTTGCAAGGCTTTCGCCAACCATCTACACTCGACATACTCAGACCTGACACATCTGCATTCTTGAATTGCGGATTCATTCTACCCATGTGTCTGACAGGCTGCTGGTGGTGAGTCTAATGAAGTAGAAAGAAACAAACTACAGTTTGTCAGGTTTACAACACATCCTGCTCAAATCGAGACTGCACCATGCAAACCACAAACATGCCGGACGTAGTGGACGGGGGAAAACTGGACTGCTGTCCAAACAGCCTGCCTGTTGCAGTGCTGACTCTTGGAGCGACGGGTGGTAACTGCTAGCATTTGCAGCTTGAGCAACTGCCGGCATGGCTAGGGAGAGTCCCTTTGTTTGTCAAGCCACCCATCGCTGCAATTGGCTTGTTAGTGTCGTGGGGCGCACGCTGCACCCAGGTCGCTCAAGGAATCTCTTTCAGGTGAGGTGAAAATCTGATCCGGTGTGTCACCCTAGATGTCGAAAGTGTACTTGGAACCGCTTGGCCAGAACGCAACTGCTTGGTCGTAGAGTTCCGGACGCCGAAGCCGCAACTTGTTCTGCACAAGCGATGTCTTCGTTGCTGCAACCTCACGGACGAGCAAAGTCAAAGGGCCTACGCACTGGAAGGCCTAGAACCGAGGAAGCCACCGGGCTGAGGCCAAGATGTTCGAACGACACATCCCCACGTCATGCCAACCATGCCAACCATTCTACCTGTATTCATTGCAGATTCAGGCCCCCTCGCCGCCCGGGAAGGAAGCGTGGGTGCTTACATGACAAAGAAAGACTACGGAAGAACAGAACTAACTTATCGAATCAAAGCTAAATCTCGGAACACAGGAGTGGCACACTCTGTAGCCACGCTTTACCAAACTTGCTTTGGGCACGTCTCTTGGCCTGACGTTTGAGAAGTCCTTGCATGCTATAGTATAGTACGCTATAATTCACTGTGAAGTAGTACAGTATACTATGATTCCGATAGCGCTGGCACAAGGCTGTACATCCAGGCCTCCTCAGCATTCATGGCCTCAGCCTCCGCGGCAATGATCGTCATCCTTAGCTCCGACAGGACTATTTTTGGTATGATTTCTGTGTGTTATTCGTTTTATTCGCATCCTTATTCCTGTTCTTATTTATTGCTGTCTTAGTCTTACTGTTGTTGTCATTGCCATAGTTAGTTTTCATCACTAGAAATATCTTGTCATTGATACCATTACTATATTGTTAATATTTGCATTACCAACACTATTATCATCATCACTATAGGTTGCTACTATTAGTTCTTTGTTATTAGCATTAGCACCAATATTAGCACTGGTATCAGTATCAGAACTGCTGCTAGTGCTAGTCTTAGGCCCAGTATTAAGATTCGTGATAGTAATAATAGTAACAGCAAAGTATTGGTACTGGTACTAGTACTAGTAGTAAACCGTGCTTTTGATTAGTCGGGCCCCCCACCCCTCTGACAATTAAGAATCCTGGACAAGAAATCTGGAGGGGTGCGGGCCGGCGAGCCCACGCAGGCGGCGCGCAGCAGCGGACATGAAAAAAAAGTAGCAGTAGTAGTAGTAGTAGTAGTAGTCGTCGTCCTCAGGGCCCCGAAAATAATTTCCTATAAGTGTGGGCTTTATAAATCCGGAGGAAACTGCTCCGGAGACCAGCCGTAAGGGGTATATAGCTCAGGGTGGAATGATTGTTGGGCTTTTTTTGAAGACTCGGATTGATACGGAATGGATGCTTCCGGGGCAAGGCCTCAATCTGAGTTGTCTGGCCTCTCCTAAGCCTTTAATTGCAGTAACGTAATAAGTTTTAAGCCCTTACTACGCCGGTAATTGCAGTAAGATAGTAAGTGTTATGTTAAGCCTCTACTAAGGCTCTCATTGCAGTAGAGTAGCACGTTTTTAGCCGCTACTAGGCCTTCAAATGCAGCACAGTAGTAAGTCTTAAGCTCCTACTAAGCCTCTAATTGCAGTAAACTAGTAAGCTTTAAGCCCCTACTAAGCCTCCAATTCCAGCAAAGTAGTAACTTTTTAGGCCCCTACTCAGCCTCTAATTGCAATAAAGCAGTTAGTTGTAAGCCTTTGCTAAACCTCTAATTGCAGTAAAATAGTAAATGTTAAGCCCCTATTAAGCCTCTTCTTGCAGTAAAAAAGTAGTCAGTTTTGAGCCTCTACTAAGCGTCTAACTGCAGTAAAATAGTAAGTTTTTGGCCCTCTGATTGCTGAAGGGACTAAATTGTTCTCCCCTACTAAGCCTCTACTTGCAGTAAAGTAGTCAATTTCAATCCTCTACTAAGCCTAGCAGTAGCAGTAGCAGTAGCAGTAGTAGTAGTAGTAGCAGCAGTAGCAGTAGCAGTAGCAGTAGCAGTAGAAGTAGAAGTAGCAGTAGCAGTAGCAGTAGCAGTAGCAGTAGCAGTAGCAGTAGCAGTAGCAGTAGCAGTAGCAGTAGCAGTAGCAGTAGCAGCAGCAGCAGGAGCAGCAGCAGCAGCAGTAGCAGCAGCAGCAGTAGCAGCAGTAGCAGCAGTAGCAGTAGCAGCAGTAGTAGCATAGTAGTAGTAGCAGTAGCAAGTAGCAGTAGCAGGAGCAGCAGCAGCAGCAGCAGGAGCAGGAGCAGGAGCAGGAGCAGGAGCGGAGCAGAGCAGAGCAGGCAGTAGCAGGAGCAGTAGCAGTAGCAGTAGCAGTAGCAGTAGCAGTAGCAGTAGCAGTAGTAGCAGTAGCAGTAGCAGTAGCAGTAGCAGTAGCAGTAGCAGTAGCAGTAGCAGTAGCCGTATAGCGGTAGCGGTAGCGGTAGCGGTAGCGGTAGCGGTAGCGGCAGCGGCAGCGGCAGCGGCAGCGGCAGCGGCAGCGGCAGCGGCAGCGGCAGCGGTAGCGGTAGCGGTAGCGGTAGCGGTAGCGGTAGCGGTAGCGGTAGCGGTAGCGGTAGCGGTAGCGGTAGCGGTAGCAGTAGCAGTAGTAGCAGTAGCAGTAGCAGTAGGAGTAGGAGTAGTAGTAGTAGTAGTAGTAGTAGTAGTAGTAGTAGTAGTAGTGTTAGGGTTTAGTAACTCGACAATTGCTGGCGTGTCTCACGAGATCGATCTCCCCCGAAAGCAGGACGCGAGTTGGTATGCCTGAAAGGGCCGCAGGCTTGGCATCCGCATTCCCGCTCGATGTGATGGGCTTTGGTGAATTTGTGGTGCTGTTCATCTGCTGTTCATCTACTGTAAATCCTGGTAGTATTGTCAATGCTTGAAGGTGTGCTCGTTGCGATGCGGTTCAAACCCACCCACCACCCCCCCCCCCCCCCGCACCTTTAATGTGCCGCTCAGAGATCGCAAAGTCGCAAACTTCCAAGAGCGATGTGCCGACAGAGCCGATTTCACCGAGCGCCACTCCATATACAGGCTGCTTGAGAGACAACCTCCGGTGGAATCACAAACACACATAAACACACACACACACACACACCAAATTCTGAAGCGCCAGAGGCAATACTTGACGCCTGCAGCTGAGCAGCAGCAAGCCTTTCACTTGAGAGAGGGCCCAGCTGCCAAGCACGTTACACGGACTGTGTTTGCTCCGATTGCGCTGACTGTCCACACGCCCAAAGATGTACACATAGATCAGCGGCGTCTCCACCCGAGACTCCACGAGATCCAACAGCTCCATCGCCAACACTTGTAAGCTGTCTTGTCCACGTCCTCAGCTACGAAGGGAGCACTCAGGACGAAATAGACCAGAGCCAAACAGGACTTTTCCGCAATTGCACCGAGCACTTAGTATCATCGTCGTTCGCAAAAACCGAAATGGGTCGAACCTCCAATAGCGTTTATTGCGTTTATCATTTCATGTTCACAAAGACCCAGCGACGTTCGTTATTGTATAGTTGAGTTCTTCCTGGTATTGAAATATTGTCACGGTTCAACTGTATTCGAGCACCAAGGTGTCGAAATGGCTTATCTGTGATGCACATTTAGTCGTCCTATGTAACATATACTTACCCCAGGTGTTTTCCGTAATTTGACTGTAGCGTATCATGTGCATGCACTTGTTCAGATACCTTTGAACTACCTCAATCATACTTATCGAGCATCAAACCTTTATTTGGTGGCATACTCGTGTGGTATTTGAGAAGTGATGGCTGCATGTTCGCAGGTATGTCGGTCATTCCAACTCCAATATTGAATATTGCGTCGTGTTCAGGCGGTGCGTCACTGTTCTAGGTTTGTACAATAGTTAAAGCAGTTAAAGCTCGCCTGAACGCTATCTTGATGCGCCATTGATGGCAATTATGTGCCGAGTTTTGCTGCTTATAATAAGTGCCAGGTTCAAGAAACCTGTAAGTGTTCAGTCTGTACTCAGCAAACATGGGCGTGGTTTTTGTTCCTTATTTTTCCGTTTTTTTCTTATTATTTTTTCCGTTTCCCTTGTTTGGCTAAGGGTAGGGGTAGGTAGGGGTACGGGTACGGGTACGGGTAGGGGTAGGGGTAGGGGTAGGGGTAGGGGTAGGGGTTGGGGTAAGGCCCGGGGTAGGGGTAGGGCCCGGGGTAGGTAGGGGTTAGGTAGTGTAGGTAGTAGTAGGTAGTAGTCATAGTAGCAGTAGAAGTACTAGGGGTAGTAGTAGTAGTAGTAGTAGTAGTAGCAGTAGCAGTAGTAGTAAGCGCCACGAGCGGTTCAAATGGGCGGGGAGGGTTCAAGGGCTCATGTCGGTACAGTGCGTGCCGCATTTGCGGGCGTGGCTGCTGGAAGAAGTTGAGTTCCATCTGCAGGGCTTATCGGATCACGCTCTGAATTGGGCCTTGGATCTCTTGTCGGCCTTGTGGGCTGAAGCGACGTTGGATACACTCATCGCAGACTCACTGCATCTTCTTCCTCGGCAATCGTTTTGCAAATTCGTCAACTTTGCTGCTAAGAATTATCCCGGAGAGCTAGCTTCGGCTATCTCTTGCATTCTCGAAGAACATGCAGCAGCAGGTTTGGCGTGGCCTCTCGACCCACCCCATGTTCAGTGAAGCCTTCCATGACTCGGGATTACAGCTTGGCGATCAGTTTCGTGGTGCCGATGGGGCGGCCAGGCTTTTGGGAGGCGCAGGCTCGACCAAGTCCGGGCAGGGGCCGATGATGATCCGCGTGTTAGACACCATGTGCCCTTGGGTGCGAGGGTTGGTGTGGTTCCCCGTGACCCACCTGGAGCTGCTTTGGTCACCTCGACTGGGGCGGTGAAGCTAACGGGGACGAATGCTAGCTTGACGTGGAAGCTTTGTGCGCCCGCCGGGCGCAGCGCATCAAAAAGAGATCTCTTAGACGTGCCATTCGACGGGCACAGACACAGGGGAGCGCGACCTATCGCGGTCGCACCCTACTTCCCTCGGAACCGACGCTGCCGCTGATTGTTGGCGAGCAGCCAATGAAGCATGCTGAGAGGTTCGAAGTTTTCTGTTGGAATTGCGGCGGCCTATCGCAGATTCTGCTGTCGGAGATCAAGCTACTGTTGCAGAGGCACCAGAGGATCAAAATCATGATTCTAGTGGAGACCCATCACACATACTCTAATGAGTGGTCCGATGGGGACTGGACCTTTGTGCACAGCCCTGCAGCCTCGCCGAAACAAGGAGGTATCCTTCTTGGTGTTAGGAAGGACTTCTGCTCTCAGGCTACGTTGCGATGGCAGGAGCTCATTCGGGACGACTGCTTCATCTCCGCTGCTTTGGGAGGGATCAGCAGCACCTGGATGTGGTTGCAGTTTACCAGCACACTCTGCCTTTCGGGGCTGACGCTTTAGAGTCCGCAATGAAGAAACGCAAGGCGCTGTGGACGCGCTTGGACAAGTTTCTGGGCTCACTGCCAGTGCGGTCTTCTATTGTTCTTGCAGGGGATTTCAATAGTGGTCTGAATTCGACTGCCGCTTTCGCTGGTTTTGGGATTGTGCCACACTCGCAGCAGCCTGCGGTTGTGACTGAGCGTCAGGATCTTACAGCCATGTTGCATTCCCATAGACTCTGCGCGCTCAACACATGGGGGCGCAAGGAGCCCACATACAAACATCCGTCCGGAAAGTCCCAGATTGATTTTATTCTGGTCAGAAGTGCTTTGGCGGATTCCACTTGGCAGACGCCGCTGGCCGGTTGGCGTTCCGCGGGGCATGAATCCTTGAGGGCATCAATCCGCCTGAACTGGCGGCCTTGGACCATTCAGCGTCCTTCGAAGCCTTTAGGTGGTCCAGCTGCTGGGCGCACGCCGGCAGGTGATGACATCGGGATGCTTCGGGACCGGTTGCTTCAGATCCCGGAACCTGCGACTACAAGGGTCGTTAAGCCACTGCTGCAGGGAATCAACGGGGAGCTGCTTCGGTTCTGGCAGGCGCAGAGACAGCTTCGGACTAGATGTTCTGGTACCTTCAGGGAGATTTTTGCTCGCATGCGGCTGTATTTGCAGCTTCGTAGGCGACACAGGGAGCTCAAGGCTCGCGCTCGATTCCAGAAGCGTAAGCAATTACTTGAAATCCTTGAGAGGGCTGAGGGCGCTGCGGCTAAGGGCGATAGCAAGTGTCTTTTCCAGTGTGTTCGGTTGCTTGCACCTCGTGGCGGAGCTCGCTCCATTCGGCTGCGTGATGATCAAGGGAGTCTGATGCATCCTCGTGCTGAGTGCCGCATGCTCTCCAAGTATGCCGCTGAGCTCTTCAAGGCGCGACGGGATCAAGACATTTGTACTCCGGGTTTGCTGCCCCTGCCTCCTGACCTCTTTACCCCGCTAGCGTGGAAAGCTGCGTTGCGCTCACTCCGCTCTGGTAAAGCCGTCCCGGCGGGTCAGCCGGCAGTCTCCGTCTGGAAGCAGGAAATCGATGGCGCGGCGCTGGAGCTGAGTCGTATCTCCACCGAGGCTTTGTGCTCTGAGACTCCGTATGTCCCGATTGAGTGGAGTGACATGCAGTTTGCGTGGCTGCCGAAAGTTGGGAAGTCTCCTTGTACACCCTCAAACCTTCGAAGTATTGGCCTTATGGCTGCGGATACTAAAGGGCTCCTTGTCATCTTGCGCGAGGCGGTGAAGCCCGCCGTGCTGGCGTACATGTTTGAGGCCCCACAGTATGCTTACAGGCCGGGTGCCTCGACGGCTGACGCTTTGCTCAGGGCGTCGTATCACTGCAGCTCTGTTCGCTCTCTTTTGTGCCAGCATCAGCAGGACCATACTTCTAAGATGTTGGGGCTGGGCAATGTGGAGTTTGTCGGGGGGATGATGATTAGCATTGACCTTCGGAAGGCCTTTGACAGCGTCTCGCATGCTGAGCTGTACCAGTCCTTATTGGCAGCCTCTGTGCCTCAGGCCCTTGCGTCAGTTCTGTTGCAGATTCACATTCAAACGCGGTGTGCTGTGCTACACGGTGGAGCTTGTGAAACTAATGGGATGACTCGTGGTCTTCGTCAGGGATGTCCTGTTGCTCCCATTTTGTTTGCGGCGTGGTCGGTGAGGATGCTTCAACGTCTTCAAGGCGCGCTCTCTGAAGGCGCGAGCGGGGATGGTTACACCATGTTCGCCGATGACTTGCATGGCTGCTGGGAGTTTCGATCGGCTGCTGATTTTGCATCTGCTCTTCGCGATGTTGAGGGCTTGATTCGGGTTTTGGAGGATCTGGGCATGGAGCTGAATCTGCAAAAGAGCCTGGTGGTTCTGCGACTTCGGGGTTCAGCTGTGGCGCGTGTCACGAGGCACGCTCTGGTATGGCGAGGAGATGGACAATACCTCCGATTGCGGTCTGAACCCAAGGACATGTACATCCCGGTTGCCTCATCTATGCCCTACCTTGGTGCAACATTGTCGTATGATAACTTTGAGCTGCAGACATTCCAGACTAGAGCCAGAAGTTCGCAGACGCGCTTCCAAGAGCTGCGTAAGGTGCTCCGATCCAATGGTGCTCTATCTACGCGGCATCGTCTTCGGCTTTACAAGGCCACGGTGTGGCCGGCTCTATGGTATGCCCTGAGTTTCGTCGGTGTCACTGGTGAGGTCCTTCGGGGGGTAATTTCAGTTGTTGCAGGACATCTTCGTAAAGTGCTCCGCATCTATGAGACGGGTGTTACGAACAAGGCCGTGTTGGATCGCACGGGAATGTGCCCTCACCAATTCTTCGTCGATCAAATTTCCCTCAAGGCTCGGAGCATCGCTGATGATGGACTTCGCAGTGCAGCGCTCAAGCGTCCTGAACAACATCGGGCCTCTACGTTAAGCACAGCCATTACATCTTTGTCCGAGGTGCCTGCGACCTCGTGCTCCTTGGTGCGGGTCCCTGTGAGTGAAGCCGCGCAGATTCCGCGCAGTGTTTGCGGGGTATACTTTGGTTCTCGTGCGGGGCTTCAAATGCACATGTCATTGAAGCACGCCGACATCAATCAATCGGCGCGGCTCGCTTTCAATAAGGCGACGCACTCGCTGTTCGGTCTACCTCACTGTCGGTTCTGCAGGCAGCGTATGCACGACTGGAACTCACTGGCGAAACATGTGTCCATGGGTATGTGCTTGCGCATAAAGGCCATGATCGCGGATGGCATGCAGGAAACGGACATGCTCAAGGCCCTAGAGGAGGAAGAACGACAAAATCCTCCTGTACCGCCGGCAGGTGCTGATGCTCAGGCTGACATCCAGAATGCCGTTGCACGGGCATTGATGGTCTCTCCTGCTGAGCTGCGGTCCCGGGGTTCTGAGCTGCGCATCCTCTCGAAGCATTGCGCGCTTTGCTGCCAGCATGTGAAGGATTCCTCCAAAATCAAAACGCATTGGCAGGCCTCGCATGGGGAGGAATGGAGCAGAGTTGTGCAATCGGCCACCACTGAAGCCAGGAGTCTGCTGGCTACTTTTACCACTCCTTGCTCCTTCTGTGGCAGTGGAGCCAAGAAGGCCTCGGACCATTGTGTCAAATGTTCAGCGCTCTTTCAGCTTCTTGCGCACCGCAGTCTTAAGCGTGGTGGATGGGGTGGACCGGGTGCTCAGCGGCAGCCCTCAGGTTCCGGCGAAGTACACACAGTTCCAGCCTGAGCGCACTGCGATCGGCCGCTTCCTGAGCTTCCCTTCTGGCACCGGGCAACAGGCTGACGGCGAAGGTGCTATCACACAAGGTAAGCAGACGCTGCCTCCTCCTCGATCTCCTGATGCGTATGCTCGGCTTGTGCAAAGCGGTGTCCCAGGTGATCAGGCTACTTCTTCACCTGAGAATGAGGTTGACTGGGTAGGCCGGGTTGTGCTGGTGAACACTCAAAATCTGTGCGACATGAACGCGGTCTTTCTTGCTCTTTTGCACTGCTCGAATGAAGCCTTGGCCGCGAACCGTGGGTTACAGGCGCTACGTCGACTTGGCATTCAGGCGGCGTCCTCTACTAGGGGCATGCTGCTAACCTCCCAGCTGCAAATCCGGTCTGCTCTCAGGTCCTGGGTCTTTGATGGCAGGCAGCATGACGCTGCGGAGTTTGCCGCTGTTCTTCTCAGGGGTCTGGGGCTCGACCCGTTGGTTTGGGAAGCGCGTCGTGAGGAGGCTGAGGGTCCCGTTGCTCTGCATTCAGGTGCTTTTCCATTACTTCTTCCTCCACCTGACCGAGGGTGCATGCTTCAGGACTGCGTTCAGGCGTGGCATCAGCGCGACTGCCAGTATGGCGTGGTGGTTCGGCCTGCGCCCGACTTTGTGCTGTTGCAGGTTGAACGACAACGGGATGGTCAGAAGTGCTTTGCTCCAGTTTGGCTTGATGATGAAGAGGTGCGCATTCCTTTCTTTGTGGCTGGGCTTCGCATTTCTTGGGTTCGCTACAAGGTCAAGGCGGCTGTTGAGCATCATGGCGCGCTGGTCAGCTCCGGGCACTATCGTGCTGTTCTCAGAGGGCGTTCTACGTGGCTTCACACTGATGATGGAGTTCCGGCGAGTGTGACAACATGGGACCGCGAACGTGCGGAGCTCTCGTACTTGTTTTGGGCAGTGCGGGCTCAAGTAAGGGAGGAAGCTGTCGAAGCGGCGCCGCTGCCTTCGGCGGTGCCTTGTCTCTGACGCGATCATGTCTGCGGGGGAGGAGCCGGATGCTAGTATGCTTGATGGTGATCAGGAATGGGACTTCTACAAGAAGTACTGGCCGAGTGGGCCGGGCATGCCGGCACCCCCGCCCTCTGAGGGCTCCACCGCTGACCCAGCGATGGCCGGTGAGGAGCGTGAGGCGAAGACTGCGCGGTTGGCTGATTCCAAGGGTGGCCAGGGACGTGGCGGTGGTGATGGCAAGGGCAACGCTAATCCAAAAAGCCCCCCGGGTGCCAACAAACGCCAGCAGCGGGAGCAGGTCGCGCAGTGGCGTGGTGGAGGCTCGGCGAGTGGACGGGATGGCAGACAAAGCTGGTCCTCGAGGTGGCAGGGCCAAGACTGCGGGGATGATGGTGGCGATTGGTCGGTTCGCAAGGACATTCGGGACTTAAAGTACGCTGTGTCCCTTATGCAGCGGCTCATTCTTCGCCACGAGGATGCGTCCATTTTGGCTCGCATTGAAAGCAGCTTTGTGATGCACTTCAAACTGCAGGTTCCCTCCTCGGTTGTGCCGATGCTGTTTGCCTCTGCTGGTGCCTGGCGTAAAGTCAAAGCGGAGGAGCCTGATAAGCTGGATCGACCCATGCGTTGTGCTCTCCTGGTGTGTCTCTTCGCTGAGCTCAAGTCCCGCATGGAGAAGGTTGTGCAGGACGAGGAGCGCATGAACGAGATGGCCCAGATGGACTGGTTGGCTGTTGGTCCGCCTGTGGTGTGGAAATTCATGCGCTGGGACGCCTCCAAGCAGCAGCAGGTGGTGGATGCATCGCGCCCACCGCTCAGCCAGGCTGAGGTGTTGGAGCTCATCGGCAACATCCTGGCACTGATTCCGCGGAAGTTCGCTACGGCACGCTTTCATCCCACGAGGCCGATGACGCAGGAGATGAAGGGGCAGAACTTGGTTTTCCTGCTCCAGACGGGGCAGCATGGAGTTTGGTCTGATGAGCTGCGGGATGGCCTGCGGCGCTTGTGCCACTGCTCGGTTATGCATCTGCTAGCGGCTCAGCTCAAGGAGGACAAGCATGCCCGATCGGCCCTGGCCAATGCCATTGCGGACTACCTGACTCGGCACTCGGACTGATTGTTCTCCGGGGGTGCCTCGCTGGTGATCTTCGAGTCCACCGTCATTTTGCCTGATGTTGCCAAAACCCGGCAAAATACATTTTCCCCCGATTTTGGGATCCGCTTGGCAGCACGCTGCGGGATCTTAGCTCTTCTGGACCCTTGGGATCCAATTCCTTCGGGAGCATGGCCCTGCTTGGCCTGGGGTAGCAGTGCAATAGCCGTGTGCTTCCTCGCGTGGGCATGAGTTTTGGGCTTTGACTCTCTCTCGATTGTCGCACTTCGTGTGGTGACTCTGGCGCGAGCTGTGGTGACAAATGCGTGCTGATCCCTTGCCGTGCTCTCTGCCTCAGACTGCATGCGTACGCTGCTGCTGGCTCGATGTACTTCTTCCTTGGCTCTGGTACTGAGGCTGGTTGCTGGACTTGCCTTTCGGGGGACACTGCCTCTCTCGACTATGGCCTGGGCCTTGATGGCAGTGAGCGCGTGCTGCAGTACACATGCTCTTCAGCTTCCTGATGCTTTCTCACGCTGGTGGGGCGCTGTGTGGCATGCGTGTCGTGGCGCGCGGCTCAGTCTAGTTTTGTTCGGTGCTGGATGCGCTGGCCATCTCAGATGCTGTGACCTGTTGAGCGCGGTGCTGTCCTTGCAATGGCTCCATTACTTTCCTTGTTGGGGCCTGATCTGGAAGGCGTGTTTCTGGATCTCACTTCGGACGATGAGGACTCTACGATCCACTCTGGGACTCCGCCTATGGGCGCTAGCAGGTGCACGCTCTTCTCAGTGCAGCCCTCGTTTGTCTACCACGGGGTTTACTGTGCTGGCTCTCGGCCACTTATGCCGATGGAGGAAGATCTTAGGTTCGAGTTTCTGCAGCAAGATTTGTACTTGGTGCGTGGTGTGCAGGCTGATCGGATGCAGTATCCCTCTGATGATCCGGCTGAGCTTCTTGCTTTCTCGATGGTTGTGCATGGCCAGGCGCGGTGGTCACAAATGCTTCGATTGACCCGATTGCTTCCATGCGACAAAAACATGCGCTGGGAGCAGACCGAGGACTTTGCCCAGAAGCCGCATCGCTTCACGACAGGTGCTTGGAATCGGGGGCCGATGGCGGGCACCACAGTCTCGACCCGCTCTCATCCCTGGACAACGTGTGTGCTGACTAGCATTGTCTCCACATGGGATTCGGCTTTGCACTTTAGCACTGTCACATTGACGCTCAATGTTGCGGCGCATCCTCACCGGGACAGGTTCAATCACGGTGCTTCTTGCAATCTGGCAATGCCCATGTCCAGGTTTGTTGGGGGCGAACTATTCGTTGAAGCTTCTGATGGGAGGACGCGACTGAGTCCAGAAGGGCCACGTGGTCACATCCTTGACCTTACAGCTCCCACTTCGTTCTCTCCAAAGTCCTTGCATGCTAGTTTGCCGTGGATGGGCACCAGACTTCTGCTCCTGGCATTCCATATAGGTCAGTCGCGTAGGGTCTCCGAAGCTCATCAGCGTGCTCTTCACCATATGGGCTTCGCGATGGGACATTTTGTTTGAGTCTCGCGAGCTGGAGTCGTCGGCACGGGCACAAAAGCCACATGATGATTCTGGGTCGATCCCGAGCTCTGTCTGTGGATTGATGCATTCCAGCTGCTGAGGTCATTTCCTTATCATCGTGATGTGCCTGGCTCCTGGTGGCAGTGCTGTGTCTTCATAGCGCCGGCTGCTGCTGACGCCATCTCAGGCTGTCTGCTCGCTCGCTGCTTCCGCTGCTGCGTCGCTGCTTCCCTCTGAGTGCTGTGAGCTTCACGGGACCTGTAGTGGTAGTTGCTTCTTCTTCGGACATGATTGTGACATAGCGAACTCACTTGTTTCGACCCTTGTATAGATGTTGAGGGCTTCCACAGTCTTTTGTAATATTCTCGTGTGCTGCATTGCTGCAGGGCGAACCACGTGCTTGGCTCCTCGGAGCGACGTGGTGATGCGGCTTCATTTCATTCTTCTTGTTTATGATTCTCGAGGTTATCGGAGATAACGCTGCAATGCAGCCGGGCTCTTTCGAGCTTGCTCGCTAGCACGCGAGGCGGACCCCTGGACGTTCGTCGCGAATGGAAGGAAGGAAGCAGTAGTAGTAGTAGTAGTAGTAGTAGTAGTAGTAGTAGTAGTAGTAGTAGGTGTAGTAGTAGTAGTAGTAGTAGTAGTAGTAGTAGTAGTAGGTAGTAGTAGGTAGTAGTAGGTAGTAGGTAGTAGGTAGTAGGTAGTAGGTAGTAGGTGGTAGGTAGTAGTAGCAGTAGCAGTAGCAGTAGCAGTAGCAGTAGTAGTAGTAGTAGTAGCAGTAGTACTAGGAGTAGTAGGAGTCGTAGGAGTAGTAGGAGTAGTAGGAGTAGCAGCAGCAGTAGCAGTAGGTAGTAGTACGTAGTAGTAGGTAGTAGTAGGTAGTAGTAGGTAGCAGTAGGTAGTAGGTAGTAGGCAGTAGGCAGTAGGCAGTAGGCAGTAGGCAGTAGGGGGTAGGGGGTAGGTGGTAGGTGGTAGGTGGTAGGTGGTAGGTGGTAGGTGGTAGGTGGTAGGTAGTAGGCAGTAGGTAGTAGGTAGTAGGGGGTAGGTAGTAGGTAGTAGGTAGTAGGTAGTAGGTAGTAATAACAGGAGGCTGCAACGATTCCATCCTTGCTTCCTTTATTGCTTGCTTACTTCTTTGCTTGCTTGCTTGCTTGCGCGTTTGCTTGCTTGCTTGCTTGCCTGCTTGCACGCTTGCATGCTTGCTTGCTTGCTTGCTCGCTGGCTTGCTTGCTTGCTGGCTTGCTTGCTGGCTGGCTTGCTTGCCACGAGGAAAACGGAAAAAAAAAATACAGCCACCGGACAAACATGTGATGTTCACGTACAACTTAAGCAATATTCCACTATATACCACATGCTTCATTTCCTGGAGATCTAACCCAACAGCTATTTCATCGTCTGAACATGTCACTAATATGTACACAATGCCGTTTTCGTAGTTTCCAGTTATGCATATGGCATTCCATGGCTTAGTCGCTACTTAGTACCTTTTGCGAATTCACGTGATATTTGTTGGTATCTCTTCTCAATCAGTCGTTATCACTACTGAAGAAAAACTAGCGCTAAACTGTTGCGGAGCGGCTGGTTTGCCGTCTCTTTTGTGCTACTACTGCACCGATAAGCTGTTCCAGTATTAACTACTGTTTGTGGCAGAACAACATGAAACACTTAACAACAAATATTAGCCTGATTGTAACTGGGCATTAGGACTAGCAGAAGCAGTAACAGATGTATCGCCAATGCTGTTTGACCGCGAGACTCTAGGGAATGGATCAGCAGAATGGATATTTTAAGAACAGTACAAGGAAGCATGCTAAACGGCTGATGAAGATCATGTAAAGATACACACACCAAATAGGTAGGCACCGACCCTTTTACTGTGTTTCCTGATCAAGTACGGAGCTCAGCACATCCATTCGGCTCTATGTCATCCAGGGACCTGGTTTGCGCATGTGCTCCGAACAGTCCTGCTTGTCATTCGTGCTTTCCGTCACAGTCCCAAAACCGTGAGGTCGTGCTCTTTCACACAGTTCCCTCATCCGAGAGATCGTGCTCTCACACACAGTTCACAAAGCAATGAAAAGATAAACACACCAAACAGGGAGGGACGTCCGGGGGGGTGGCGTATATGTAAATATACATAGATATCTATGTATATAAATATATATATATATATATATATATATATATATCAGTTACTACGATCGCAGACGTTCGGTGCCCTCACTGAACAGACTATCGGCGATCGCACCTTTTTCATGTGACCGCAACGTGGGAGTCGGCCACAGTCGGATCATCAAAATTTCACTTGATCTTCACAAGTCCGATCGGACCCCCGATCGCCGAGGGGTGCGCCATGGCATTCGCCACAGACCGCAACATCATCCGATCGGACACATCAGACAAGCGATATTCCCCGCGAACAAAATTAAAAGTCTTCGATCGGATCATCGGGCTCCGGCGACGGCTCCTCGATCGGATCGTCGTCGAGGGGGGCCGCGCCGAGCAAGTCGATCAACTGCCGCTCGGCAGCACGAAAAGCTGCATCAGGAGTAGCTTTGGCTTTCGTCCGAGCGGGAGTAGCGCGAGAAGCCTGGTACGCCGCGATCTGGGCGGGAGTCGGCGGCGCTTTGGTCGGCGGACTCGAGCTCCTCGTAGGCACCATGATCTCGGTGCCGGGAGGGAGCTGCGTACCGGGCGGGAGCTGATCCAGCCGCCGCGGGGGCTGCCCGGAATGACATAGTGAGCCGGTCCGCTGATGTGAACGTCAGCGGGCACGGCGTCGAGCGATCTGGGGGGCTGCCCTGGAACTATGTACTGAGCAGGCTCGGCGAACAAAGGAGAACGCCCTTTCGGAGCCGCTCGGCCTTGGCGTGGAGGACCAGCCTTGGGATCCACATAGTAGACCGGCTGATCCCATGCCTCTGTTGCGATGAGCTTTGGCCGGGGGCGCTTTGGGCACCGGCCGCTGAACAGAGGGCACGCCCATCACTTGATCCCAGTTGAGGGGAGGATCTGCCCCGTGATCGTAGCCGGCCGGCTGGTGACGATCGCGATCACGATGAGCCGGCGGCGTGACCCAGGGGGTCTTTCGGCAGAAATGACACATATCCAGGCGACGATCGCAAGCCGTGCACAAAGGAGTGCGCTGGTTGGGGGCCCACTCTTCGCGGGGGACCCGAACGGCTGCGTAACATTCGTCTTGGCCGTCCCCGTCGCAGAAGCAGCCGGTGAACAGGCCGCAATCCACGCAGGGACGGCAGAGCTGATCTGTGTCGCCGAAAGCGAGCGCTTGAAGGCCAACGTCGTTGCGAGGATCCCGCATACCGAAAAGAACAGATAGGGTGGAGAGGGTGGGATTTTTCGGTATGGCCCGATCGGCTATCGCCAAAATGGCCACGGAGAAAATAGATCAAGTCTGTTCCAACGATCGCGAAACTGATCTCCTAATTCCTACCCACCAGACCGATAATTAGGAGACCAGTTACTACGATCGCAGACGTTCGGTGCCCTCACTGAACAGACTATCGGCGATCGCACCTTTTTCATGCGACCGCAACGTGGGAGTCGGCCACAGTCGGATCATCAAAATTTCACTTGATCTTCACAAGTCCGATCGGACCCCCGATCGCCGAGGGGTGCGCCATGGCATTCGCCACAGACCGCAACATCATCCGATCGGACACATCAGACAAGCGATATTCCCAGGCCCTCAAACTCCTTTCGGAAAGTCCGAGAGGACCGTGATCCAACCACACATCAGACCTGTAGCGACATCACCACGAGAGGGATTATCCGCCGGGTTCGAATCGGTCGGTACCCGATCGATATAAACAGAGCACCTAAGCTCCAGAACAAGCTCCCAGAAAATTCCTACGAGCTCGCAGACGTCCTCTTTTGCAGAGTAGCCTTTGATCAAAGCTGCCTCTACAGGCTCGGAATCGATAAAGAGGAGGACCAGCTTTCCACGGATCTCTTCCCTGAAAGTCTGTATCGCAGCGACCGCGGCCAAAAGTTCGATCATGCAAATTTGGGTTTTCCGGGGGAACCACCTCGACATGATCTGCCGTGACACCCCCGAGGCGAATTGCCTAGGCTGATCGTCCCTAGTGAACATCACTCCTCCAATCATCTCAGAAGAGGGATCCTTGGGGTTCGAGCTCGGCGCCGATCCATCCGTGAAGATCACCACGTCGGACTTCCGCGGCCCCGAACTGGGGATAGGCCTCGGAGGCCCATGCATCACGAGCGTCCGCCACTTGTAGAGGGAGTAGAGGAGAGCAGGCGATAGGCTCGTACTGACCGTCTTCCGGGAGTATTGCCTCTCCGACAGAGATCTCAGGAAGGCTCGGCCGATCTTCCCCCAGAGCTGCGAAGCGCCGAACATCAGCTTTCCTCTGAGCTTCCCGGCTTGGCCGGGAGACATCTCTTCGTGTTCCAGGATCGACGAGATCTCGTCGAAGAGCTCCTGCTTCCTGGACTTCTTGATCTTGAGCAAGTACTGATCGAGGTCATAGGTCACGCCCAGGATCGTGGGATCCGAGCAGAGCTGGAGCTTCTGCTGATCGAACCGGGCCCCGAGCCACCAATGGACCTTCTCGGCCAGCGCGAACGCACTATCTGCCGTGGCCTCCGGCTCGAAGCCGTACTTGTCGTCATAGAAGTTGAAGCCGGCCACGATGAACACGCGCCTTAGAATGTCGGTAATCGCAGCCGAGCGGCGGTTGTAGTTATAGACGGCCGAGACCAAGCCGAAGGAGTGGCCGACCATCACGAAGAACGCCACCTTTCCCGTGGCCGGATCCTTCAGAGCGACCACACTCCACTTGCGATGGGCCGGAGAGATCGGCACCTGCCGATAGGCTCGCCGCTCGTCCAGGACCCAACCACGTAGCGGGGACTTCGGCAGCCGCGAGCGCAGCCACTTGATCACCGCCACGTTCGCGTCCGTCGAGGGGAGTTCGAGTTTCTCGGTGACGATCGTCGCCATGTTGATCCCATTTGAGGTAGCACTGTCAACTCCCCTGACTTTGTTCTTTTGAACCACTTCAAAGCGCTGAGTAGGGATCCAACGATCATCGCCGACGAACTCCGAGACTTCGGCCTCGTCGAAGAAGGGACCGATCGCCGACCCTTCTCGAACATCTTCCATGGTCCCTTCCCAGACCTTGGGAGAGTGCTCGGTGATCGGAGATTTCCGAATCGCGCCTAACACCTTCGATCGAAATTCCCAGGCCCTCGAGCGAAGGGCATCAACCGAGAGATGCTCCGCATGAGGTTTGCGATCGGGCTTCCATCAGTGGGAGGAGGCAATATCGCCGACGATCGGCATGCCCGCCATGATCTGATCTACCAGGTCAGTGTCACTGCATTTGGCCTCATTCATGAGTTCCCGCCAAAGGGCGACGTGGAAAAACTGACCCATTTCCAGTGGACGATCGTCTGGGCCGCCGCGAAGAAGACGGCGCAGATGCCGATCTGGTATCTGCTTGAGCAAGGAGTCAGAGGACGGGAGCAAATCTTGAGCTCGCTGTTCCCAATGCTGCAGAAGAGAGGCTCGACGATCGCGCACTTGAGCAGGATCACGAACAATTTGCTCGAGAACATCAAGGAGGTCTGGGTCGATATCCGCGTCCTTTGTGAACGGGTGCGTAGCTTCCAAGGCGAAAGCGATCGCTTCACCCGGGTGCATCTCCGTGCCGATCAGCGGAGCCACGACAGACTTCTTCATCTGGTAACCCGCGGCGACGGCCTTCTTGCCGGCCGATCGTTGACGATGTTCCGCGGCTTTGACCGGGGCGCCATGGGGTCGCTTCCGATCGGAGTCCGGGGTCTCGAGCGCAAAAGTGAGAGTTTGCCAGGACCGATCCACGTGATCACCTGTGTTCACCGGCGCCGGCTGGAAGCCCAACTGAAGGAGTTGTTCGAACTCGTCGGCAGGGATCCGATCGACCCCCTGCACCGAGTACACGGCGAGGACCACCCGAGTTCCGATCCAGGGCAGAGTCGCGTGCAGAGCTTCCTTAGCGTTGAAGAGGATCTTATTGTCGACGAAGTCGGTGAGGAAACCGGGGATGGAGCGTCCCTCGATTTCTCTCACATCGGGCCCGAGCGGGTCTTCGATCCAGAGCCCGCCTCCTTCAAACGACCCGAGCTTCAAAACAATGTTCGGGATCGGCTCATTGCCCGAGTCACGGTGAGGTTCGGCCTCCTGATCGTAGAGGACGGCGAACGACGTGAAGAGCGCCTCAGGAGCCTGTTGAGCGATGTACGTGGTGATCGCCTTGATCGACCACGGCCATGAGTGACAGGACGATCGCAGTCTTGTAATGCCTCCGTGGCGATAGGCTCCCGCGAAGAAAGCCCCGCCTCGTTCGTCGGCAGCCTTATGCTGACCCTGAACAGGGAGCTCTGTAGCCAGGTCGAGGATCTCCTCACGCAGAAGCGGAGCTCGCTTTTTCAGGAGATCTTGTGCGCGGGATTCCAGATCACAGCCCCCACGCGCGCCGGACAAGGTAAGGTGAGGAGCACTATCAGATTCGCTGGGAACCGATCAGTGGTTGCTGATCATGGCATGCGGCTCCCCACAGACCATGCACAGGTGCTTGAAACGACAGTTGTCGCCGGACACGCAACCGAGCGAGGAGTTGAAGTAGTGGCACCGGCGAGCGCCCTGCACCTTCTTGGCCGCATCGGCGATGAGCTTCCACTCCTTCTCTGGGATCCGATTGTCCCGCTTGAGCTTCTTGTTGGGATCTTCCTTAACGACCTTCTTCGGCGGATCGTCCTTCGAAGGAGTCTGCAGTCGCTTCTTCTTCTTCCCTCCGCCCCGAGGCCTTTTGAACGGGGTGTGGGGAGGAGGAGGAACTTCATCCTCCTTGACCTGATCAGGGTTATTCGCGAGCTGCTGGCGGTTCTGTTCCATCTTCGAGAGAGTCGCTGAAGTGCGAGCATCGTTCCACAAATATTTTGGTGAGCACCTCGACCAGGGCCTGCGAGAACGAGATGTACGTCGCTCTCTGTTCAGACAGCAGGCGAAAGATCTTCTTCCGGATAGCTCGGTCCGCCGCCATGAGGAATGGCAAGCCGGGACATTCCGAGCGGAACTGCTCCAATTCCTGCAAGTACTTCAGCGGGCCCTCGGTGCGTGAGAACGCGCAAATGTTGAGGTATTCGAGCGCCATGAAGAAAGCATGCAGACGGTTGAACAGAGTCGTGACATCGGTGACCGGCTCGGGTTGATCAGCCTTAGAGATGGACAGGAGATCTTCGGCGTTCCGAGAAAGTCCAGACTTGACCACTATAACATCCGATCGGGTCCTGATCTCGGCCGGCTCGTAGAATGGAACTATCCCATGGATCAGGAAATCGCGGGACAGCCGTTCGACGAACTTCTTATGCGGCTCTTTGGCGTCGATCAGGATGACGTCGGGGTGAACCCTCACGAAGCGATCGCGAAACTCCGCGTGGTCCTCCTGGGAGAGCTCCGGGATCTTGTTCGGGTCTTCCTCCATACGAGCTCGCCGAGAGGCGTATTGCGTTTGCAGCGCTTGAGCAGCTTGCCACACCGCCGCCAAGGACATCACGGAGAGCTCCTGTGCTGCCGCATCAGCCCCGAGCGGGGTCAAGTCATCTTGCCACAGCCGACGGATTGTCGCCTTCGCCGAGGTGAGATCCTGCCCCAGCATTGCGAACATCTCGACTGTGAGGAGACCTTTGTCGGCCGAGAGCCTGCAGAGGGCTGGATCTAGCCCCTGTCTCCCGAAGATCTGGCGCAGGTTCAGCTTCGGGGTCGCCGCCTCATTCGCGTATGCGGTGCGATCGACCATGGCTGCCTAACGAGCTGTCTGAAAAGAAAAGCTACGGTCAGGGAGAGGCTCAGCTCGAGTGGCCATCGTGACTGCGAACAGCTGTGTTCACGGCTCCGTAAAGATCTTACCGGAACACAACGAGCACATCTGAGTACTCGGCGGAATCTCACCGAGATCCTCGCACTCGGTGATCGCGTACCGGCCGCAGAGCGTTCGCTCCGCGCCCGTACCATCTATATACATGGCATGATATTTAAGACTCAGATCCCTTGAGGACCCCGCAGTCGATCTAGCCTTGGTGACATAGGTCAGAGCGAGATCACCGAAGTCGACCAGATTGGTATCGTCGGCCTCGAACTCCGGTGGAGATTTCCAGTCGGATGCTATCCTCTTCGTGAGCCGCTTGACCATCTCGATCGAGATCTCTTTGCGGCTCCGAGCGTACTTCAGGACCAGCTGGCTTGGATCCTTCCAGTTCGCTTGGAGCCCGATCTCTTTATCGGGCTCCTGCGCCTGGACCGCCGCCGAGAGCAGCGTGACCCGGCAGGAGTGCCAGGTGATCTCCGGCACGATCTTCAGGAGCTCCTTGAGCCGCTCGGGCGAGATGTGCCCGCGCTTCAGATCGTCCGAAGCTGCAGTAGTGAGCACGTACCGCAGCCACAGGATGCTCCGTTGGTAGCTGGCAGGCCGATCGGCGAATCGCTCAGCCGATTCGAGCTCTTTCATGAAGTAGTCGCGATCGTCCATTTCGAACGCAGCTGCGTGCCATCCGTCTTCCATCCAGTCGGATCCGGAGACGGAGACTCTGGCCGCCGCGAACCGCGTTCCCTTCTTTTGTCGCTCGACCTTAGTCTGCCAAACCACCCCATAGAGAGCCTCGTCCTTCAGGGCGAGCGCCTCGGGCACGACGTGGAGCGCGTCGTCGAACCTGAGGGACGAGTAGATCATCACGAGAACCCACCATGCGAAGAACGCCATGGGGAATTGGCTCGACTTAAAACGAGCGCACACGAACCGCTCGAGCGCCGCCACCAAGATCAGAGGGATGGGAACCGCTTCCCTCGTCTCTTTCCCGCGATCGCCATAGACCTTCTTCTGCAAGGCCATGATCCGGGGATCGAGGAGGTCGGGCAACGACAAGCCGATCCGCTTGCAGATCCATTTGACCGCCCCACGTACCGAAGGTATCACGGTGGGGCCGCAACCTCGGTCGGAGAGATCTAAGAGGTACTTGACGAGCACGTCGGTAGTCAGCGGGATCACCGCTAGGTTCTGCGACCTCGCCCAAGTCTCAATCCTCTCCCAGTGACGAACGCACTGCTGGATAGTGCGGAAACCGCCACTCTCGAAGACGATCAACCTCAATGCATTCATCTCATCTTGGGACAGGGGTGATCCCGGCTTCGGGTTGCCCGCGATCGCGGCGTGCTCGCCGCACCTCTCCACGATCGCTTTCAGCCTCATGCCCCACTTTCGGGCCTCGCCGAGCTCACGGGTTTTGAGCGATGCCTGCGGATCTTCAGGCCTCGGCTCGATCGCCCGCGGCCTCTTGGCGAGCGGCAATGGCATAGGAGGCTCCTTGCCAGTCCCCTTCGACTTCAGTGGCGATCGCCCGAAGACGACCGGAGCTTCAGCCAAGCCGAATCCCAGATCAGTGGCCAGATCAGCCCAGCCCGCTGCTGCCGTGCTACGAACCAGCACAAACAACAGCTCGATCGACGGAACCCACCTGCCGAGCTCCTCCTCGTTCTTCCGCCGATCTGGCGTGTGGAGTTCCTCGAGGGCAGGGACAAGATCAATGAATGCTTGCACACACTCAGCGATCGTCCCGTCCGAAACAGCCGTGAGCTTCTCGAACTGAGCCATCCGAAGATCCACCAACCATTGGCAAAATTCATCCCCGAACAGGGGGAGGGATAGGATCTTCCGAACGGACCTATCCATGCTGGGCCTGAACAGCTGCACGAACGATCGCACGTGCCTGCTAATGGTAACCGAGCGCCGTGCCTGAGACAGGTATTGATCAATCTCACTTCCGGCAGAACATGCGCTGGGATCTAGCGCGCCGAGAGGATCGCTCGGCATGTTTGTTCCGCGGAAGAGCCCGGCTGATCCGCCAGGAGGCTTCGGTCGCGCGGCGCACCACTCTCTTAGGAGCGTGCACAAAAACCGACCATCACCTAGGCTTCGATCGACAACTACTCCGTATTGTCCATCGTGTAGGGCCCCGTTGACGATCTGGCCGGCGGGTAAGCCGGGGCGAACGCCTTCGGCACCGTGGTCGTAGTGGAGGGGGAAGCCGTGATCTCTTGGCCCGTCTCCTCCACCCTGACCGTGCTGATCCGCTCGTACTCCGCCTGCTCACGGTGCTGGAGCACGTCGGTGAAAACCTGAGGCGTGATCGCAGCCGACGTGCGCGAGAATCGCATGTCGGCCCTCATGCGATCGCGGGCATCGGTGACGACCTCCTCGGCGATCTGCTCCTGGCCGAGCTGGCCCTCCTCCGGCACCGGAACAGTGCTCACCCTCTGGTCGAACACCTGCTGAGCCGAGGTGGGCATGTTGGTGAGCGCCGAAGTGACCGAGGAGCCCAGCTGCTGAACCGCCTGCCGAGCCGCCTCTTCCATGAGAGCCGGGGGGCCGTTCCGAGCTCGAACGGCGTTGTTCTCATCGTGCGACCGGTGGGCGAGCGCCTCCTGCCGGACGAACTCCAGTGGGCAGACCCTGAGCTTAGATCTAGCCCGTACGTGGAAGTTCCCATGATCCATCGGGAACTCGTCTGTCGCAGTTCCCACTTGCACCTGTTCGTGGGCGAACGCACTGTGGTACCAGGGGGCGATCACCGCAGACAGCTGCGCGAACTGCTGGATGTGGTCTGGACCTTCCACGCGAGCACGCTGGGTCCGACAGGCCTGGATCGTGCTGATCAGAGCGGGGCCCGAGATGTGGCTGACTGTGAGCCACGTGCCAGGCACCGAAGTCCTCCCGCACTTGAGATCGATCCGGTTATTGGCGTCCCGGAACCGAAACTCAACACGATCGGCGTCGTTCCCATAGCCTTCTCGGGACGAGCGTTCTGTCACCCTGAGCTCACAGGTGCTCATGGCATGGTCGCTCGCCATCACTGCTCCTCTCGGGCCGATCGTGTAGACTCGGGCTCCAACCTCGAACGAGGTCACGGAGACCTTCCATCCAACGAAGACCGAGATGACGATCGAGGGTCGGAACCATCCTTCGTTGGCTGACCGGATCAACACCTCGTCGCAGAACTGCTGCTGGACAGAAAGATCCGAGTCCGAGCGGTAGCCCCTGAAGACCCAATGGAATAGGACCTCGTTTCCATTGAAGACCTTCACATCCACATAGGTGGCCGAGGTGTCGAACATCACCGGCCAAGTGAAGGGCTGGAAAGCCGGGTGCGATAGCGCCCGACTCGCGTAGGAGTCCCACTGAGCACATGGTCCCCCTGTTTTCGAAGACATCGAAAAGAGCAGAACGGCCTTGATGCCATCGAGCGTATAGTTCGCGAACAGCGAACAGTGGTAGCCCGAGTTCGGGGGCATGACCGAGTCCCGCTCCGTCAGCACATTGATCGAGCTGGCGGCATTCGAGATGATCTCCTCGGCCAGCCAGTTCTGGAACGGGGAGATCACCCGGTCATCGCGGTTGTCGATGACGAGGAGCGAGTTCTGGGTCTCGTCCTCTTCCTCGACCACGAGCTGGCGAACGAACTCAGGCCGCTGAACAGCGAAGGGGTTGTGGGCAGCAGGAGCCCCACGGTCACGACGTCCACGACGATCGTCGCGACCCCAGCCTCCAGAGCCCCAATCGCCGGATGCGGCAGCTGGAGCCGCGGGATTCTCGGGAGCCTCTGCCTCGCCTGGAACGTAGTGTCCCCAGTTACCCGGATTCTCAGGCTGACCAAGCCGGCGAGGCAACCCGAACTGTGGGGCCATCGGAGCCGCCATCTGCCGACCTTGATGGAAGCCAGCGGGAGGGAACGACATGGCTGCGATCGAGCGAGCCTATTCACTTCCACCTCCCACGCCGATTTTTCGGTATGGCCCGATCGGCTATCGCCAAAATGGCTACGGAGAAAATAGATCAAGTCTGTTCCAACGATCGCGAAACTGATCTCCATATAGGTATACAGATACATAGACAAAAAGACATAAAGATACAGATAAAGACACATACGTGTGCGCGCGTATTGGCAAGTTGCTTCCTTGTGCGTCGCACGATATGCACCGCCTTTTTCTTAACTTGCCACCTGATGCCCTCCAATTTCTCCCGCCAATGAAGCTGTGGTGTCAGCATGGCGTCTCAACCCTAAAAACGGGCACTCGAAGTTTCGACTTAGGCCTTCCTTTCATATACATTTACCAAGCACGATGGGAAGTCAACAACATGCTCTAGTCTAGTCGTGGTGTCCAAGTCGGCTCGTGACACTGGTGACCACGGCGAGAATTTAAGAAAAAATCTGGAGCGGAGCCTTCGGCAGTTGCTGAAAACCGCACGATACCTCAACGAGGCTGCTTGAAAATATTCCTACACGACAGAAGTGTTCCTTGTCGCATGCTCCTCAGCAGAACACATCAAGTCGGCTGCCTTCCAAAACAAAAATCGCTGAATTGTTCCAAGGATCCCTCGTCGAAGATAAGGGTGTGGGCACCTTCGTAACAAGCCTTCATGTTTGCGAAACTACGAAAGACCCGACAAACTCCGTTGGAGCAGGGGAAAGCTGCGGCAGGCAGAGGCTGTTCAAACCATCAGCCCGATACAGCAGACAGCAAGTGACAACAGCAGTTTACACCATACTGAGAGCTTGCATCTTACTCCGCGAAACGATTGCGCAGATCTCAGGGCTGTGGCCCGCGCTTGATAGCCGCCTTTCCCGAGTCTCGGGAGTCCACGGATGGCGTCAACTTGCACCCAGTAGCCCATCTCAGCTACAAAGGACACATCAACTCAGCATCTCGCTGGCACGCCCATGCAAAAGCACATACGATCTGTCACTCTACTTGCTGCGATCTAGGGCTATCTTACGTCAGCCGTTACAGCGATTCCTTTTCATGTTCCCACACTTCATGTCTATCTCGCTTGGTTCAGACAATACATTGCACTGCGCAGCTGAGCACGAGCTTCTGCAGAAGGAAGAGACCCTGCAAAATCCGAGTCTAAAGGCTCTGCGAGTATCCCACGGCCCCAGCCTCGGGCGTCTGGGTGAGCCCCTTTGCGGGAGCAGATTCGTCGCCTGGCAGTGTGGACGCAGCAACCTGTTCCTAATATGAAAGTGTATACTGTTTTCCAGGGTTCCTTGTTGTTGGCATCCTATTCCAACTTCTTAATCCGAAGTCAGTCCCACCAGACATCGGGATTGCAGGCCGGTGGTGAGTGCCCTGCGGCTGTCAACACCTCCGTCGTCTTCAATGTCGCGATTCAACAATCTCTTCCTGACTTTGGTAACTGTCGCACCCCACACGCCCCTCCATCACAAACGGATGAAAACTGCAAAATGTTCATTTCCCCAGCTCCCATGCGCCCTGCACAGCGTGTCACTGTTTGCAAAAGCAAGGCCGTGGGGCCAAACTATGTTTTCACTGGAGCTGCGAGGAAATGAAAATCCCCCAGCCCCAGCTGCCAAGAAGTGTTGCAACTGACGATGCGCTGCCTCCCGCTGCCATGGCGCTCTCCCTCACTGTCGCCTTGCGCTCGCTTTGCTGCGGCCTCGAGATCAAGTCCTGTCTTTCTCTGACACCGCGTGCACTCGGGAAAATTCGCACAGGGTACTGAGAACATGGGCTCACTACCGAAGATGCTTGTTGTTATCACTTTCGAGCTTCTGCCGGGGTGCGTAGGCTCCGCCGCCGTCTCCGTGAGAAGCTCACTACCATCCTCGGTGGGCTGAGTTGAACCGTGTCGTGAGGATTACGATGCTCAACTTCGAAAGACTTGGAGATGAATGGAATCTCAAGATTCGCGTGAGCAAGATTCAAGTTCAGCTATTCCTAAACTTCATGCACTGTCGGAGACATCCAGCAGCTGAAGTTGCAATGACCTCTGCGGTTTTGGGCTCTGTTTCAAACGCCCCTTGCAAGACACAATTCCCCGAGTTCGTTGGATTCCTGAAAACTCGCGGCCCAAGCTGCTTTGAGAATAGGAGAGCAGGAGCTAATTTGACCTCAATTTGGTCTGTGCCGTTCGGGAGAGACAACGGGTGCAGTTGCTGTTGCTGCTTCGGTTGTCTGCGCGTATGCTTTTAAATTCTTGGGGACTCGAAGACCGGAGTCCTGGCTTTCCTGTGAATTCCTCGATACGGGTAAGATGTGAGGGACCTGCTGCTTCTTCATTGGCGCTACTTTCCGCACTATTCAGTAACAAATGCCAAAGCTGCTAGGCTTTGCCAATTGTTCAGAGAGTTCCAGTTGCATGGCAGAAGTCATTGCCAGGGCTAGTGTCCCTCGTGATGCGCTTGTCACGGTTCTGGTTATTGCATTTCATCTATGTGACTTCTTGTTGGTATTCGTGTTCTTGCTCTTGCCGTCGCCTTACTTATGGTTTCCTTGTTCGATGTTTGTCATGCACGACCGGTATTCCTTGCCAGTCGTGTTTGGTACCAGTGTCGCTCCCTCAGTCCTTCCAGCAGGCTCAGGGATGTCAGCGCTGGAACTTTAAGCTGGGCTCTTGCTGCTTTTGTTAACTCCTCCTTGTATTCCCACGGGTAAGCAAAGCTGCTCATCTCTAGTCACCAGGCTCCGAGCCGCGAGCCTTGGCCGGTGCCGGCGGAAGTCACGGCCGGACCCGCCTGTGACACCCGCCGCGGGCGCCGCGGCTTCTGGTAGGCCGGAGTGGGCGGCCCTGAAATGCCAGGGTCTCTGATCATCGCCCCGCGTTCGAAAACGCAAAAGACTCCAACCCTTTGCCGAGCAAAAGACATAGAGAGGGGGAGAGAGAGAGAGAGAGAGAGAGAAAGAGAGAGAGAGAGAGAGAGCGAGCGAGCGAAAGATCGCATGGAATCCCGGGGCAGCCCTCTGGCACGAAGAGCAGACCCGTGCCCTGCACTTCGCACAGAACCGAAACCCTGAGCCCGCAGCCCTCCGTTGCTTCCGATTTCCCCGCTGGCCTTCATCTGACTCCCAGTAGTCCGAAGGAGGACCCGCACTCGAACCGGGGGTCCTCCAAAAAGGTCCGAGCCGGGATGGACCGCAACAACACTCCAAGGGACCTGTTCGAACCTCACTTCGTGATAACGTCATCAAAGGCTCAAGCTCCCTTCGAGTTCAGTTCATGTGTGTCTGCACCCACGTTGCTTTATCTCTTCTCGACTTGTGCGGGGCTGCAAAGCTGCCGTCCTTTTCAGCAGGTTGGCATTCGGAATTTCTTGATGTCGTGCCAGAAAGACAAGGTTTTCAATCCCATGGTCCGAGGAGCTACTGAAAGCAGCAGAGATGAACGTGGAATGGGACTTTGGCGAGCAGCTCTCTCCGATGCTGCCAAGCAAATCTGGCTGACATCCGAACTCGAACTACGGATCCTTTCTTCGAAGGACTTCTTCAGAGGGAAAACCTCCAGTGCCTCTAGTGTCTTCAGTTCGCAACCAGAGTGACTAGAGTCTAGAGAGCATTGACCTTGGGCCGACAACGCTGTGCAACCGAATTGGGAAGGTTGCAAATGTTGTCCCATGCTCTCGCCAGAGTGCTCACTCTTAGGAACCGCTCTGCAAGATCACGTGCTGCACTCTTCGCAGGAGAACTTTCATCCGGCTCACGTTTGCCAGAACCATGGACCTCAGCTAGATGTTCAGCTGCAAAGCATCTTGGCGAAGTAGAGTATTTCACCCACGTCTCTGGTTTTGGGCACAGAAGGCCAACAGTTTAGCCTGGTCTGTCTCACGACGTGTTGTCTACAGCTTCGCAGCTGTGGAGGCGTATTGTGTTCACGGAGGCACGACGAGGGTCGAGGGTTCTCTAAAGAGTTCCTGCCTCATAAAATAAAATTTCTCGGCAAGGACACATATGTGCCATTTGGTCATGGCAGACCGACTTCGCGAACGCCGCATCCTTCCCGAACAAGTGCGGCAGCTCGTTCCTGGCTGAGGCTGGCTAGAGTCAACTAGCTGATGGATGATATATACAGTAGGCCATGACAGAGTGGACAGAATCTCGCTTCCTGCATGCTATTGGACCTGTCCCCAGCTGCTGCTTATGGCCTCCGCAGACCTGACCCAAACTGCAGCCGAGCTACTTGATGAAATCTTGCTCCGCCAGCAACTCCTCCAAAACGGTCGATTAACAACGGGGCTGCAATCCACTCCACACTCAACTCAGCTACCGTTGGCGCCGGCATTGCCTTCATAAGTACAAGAATAGGGCGCCACTTGTTGTGAGCTGAACCATACCCAACCGCGCAAGCTTGCAACGGGTTCCGTTGTCATAGACACATCTTCCGTAACTGAGTCCTCATCACGGAAGGTGTGGAAGACTTCAGGCTCTGACAAGACCGGAAACCTCGAAACGACATGTCTCCCTCTTTCGATGTAATTCTGCACTATGTAAATGAAGGTGTCTCATCGTTTTCTATCTCGCTCGCTCTTGCACCCACAGGCTCTGACAGTCACCCTTCAGGCTAAATTCTGGGCCCTTGCTTGCATCTTGATGCGTCTGAGCAGCTTTTGCGATGTCTCGTGCGCGAAGATCCCTAGAAGCCTGAAGGAATGCGCGATGCCGGGGGAACGAGACCACGGGAACGAATGAGATTATCAAACATGGGTTGAGAAGCTATCTTTGATTTTTCTTTTCTTGCGTGCTTACGCAGTGTTCCGTGCTGACGCCTTTTTTGTGACGGAGAGCACTGCCTTGAAAATCTCACGAGGTCTTGTAGCCGGCCGACATTTGCACATGTGACTCACAAGTGCCACTCAAAGCGAAAGGAAATAGTGCAACTCCGAACAGCAAAAAGGCGTGTCCACCAAGTGAAAAGTTGTCAAAAAACACTTTCTGTATGTTTGCACAGGGCGACTTCAGCATGTCTAAGCTGATATACATAGAGACTGGTGTTGCTTGATTGCGTATGTTTCTGCGTCCGTCAAGCTGTGTTAACCTATATCATTGCCTCTGAGTAAAGAAGCTTTACATGTTAGCACACCCCCGGCCCTAAACCCTAAACATCCCTGTAATCCCTAAACCCGAAACAACCACAGCAGCCGGTCAAGAAGTCCTTTCCAATCTCGGCTCAATCTTGATTTCAAGGGCAAGGCCTCCGCACGACATCGAGCTTCTTGTTGATGGTATTGCCGCCTGTGCATATTCCTTATCACTTTGTCGTTATCAATGATTGACATACACCCTTCAAGCACCACTAGGCATACGGAAGCTATTCACCGGTGGGCCATGCCAAACACCCAAACGACCAGGTTGATCTCAGAGCAGAAAGGGGTTGAACGATCTACATGATTCCATGTATACGGGCACCGAAAGTGCGAAACCTTCCGCAGTGAACACCGTGAATGACGCCGCCTTTGTTGAAAAGCGTGCTGCGTTGGGTCAGCAAACGTACTGGCTCGCATTTCCTAAGTAAAACTGAATTCACTGGCTCAGCTTCCGGGGCTTCTGCTTTGCTGGACGTGTGCAGGACGGCGCTCACAGGAAGTTTCTACACTAGGCATCCTAGCAAAGGCCGAGCCACTCGGCACCATCGGCGCCACCCTCCGCCATGGAGGTCTCGATGGCAGAGAGTGTGGCGACCATGTGATGGGTCTCCTGCACCACACATCTGCTGCTTGCACGTAGGCGCCAAGGTGAAAGCTGGAGTACTGCTGGCGTCCTCCACAACTCGATCAAAAAGGCTCGACTGCCAAGGCATCTTCCAAAGTCGGGGCTCGAAGTCGGCCTCGTGTCCCATGCCTTGAGCCTGCCGAGACCATCCCAGCAGTTACACAGGGTCGTCTCGTGCGGCCAGGACAGCGGCGAGCAGGGTCACACCAAGACGAGCACAAGCTGCCTTCTTGAGCAGGGCCCTTGCTTGATCGGCGCGGAAAGTGACCTTCTTGAAGTTGGGATCATAGAGCTCCTGCCAAACCACACTTCGGATCGGGCTTGAGAACTTGAGGCTCTGGACACTCTGCAGTGGCCCAATCCTCCAGGGCGCTGCGGATCACGCCCCAGCAATCATCGAGAGCCTCGTGGTGAACAAGCAGTCGGACTTCCCCCCCAAGCCCACACCCAGAAGCCAGAAGTATCGAGCTCGCGCACAGTGGCGCCTGATAGGCTTGCTTGGAAGCAGAGTCGGCCGGAATCGCCAAGTTGACCAGCGTGGTGAGGAGAACCGCAACACCTTCGCGTAGCTGTGAGGGCTCGAACGCTCGGAGGCTGGTCCTCCTACATTTCCCCCCCAACGCCCCCATACAGAGGAAAAACCGGGAGTGAGCCTGCAGCTGGGGAGGTCCATCTTTGTTTGACCCTCAACGCAGGTGTTGCACACCCACAATATCAACAAGAGGGGATCAGGGAAAATGGAAAATTGATGATGCTTTCTGCCTGAACTTTGGGGGAAAGTGATACTAGCTCTGAAACCCGAAGACGTAAACCCGAAACCAGCGGCAGTCGCGGAGAGAATCCGGACCCTAGACCTCACGATCCAAGGAAAAGGCAAGCTAGCCAGGAAACTGGAAGCAAAACGCACAACCACAGAATATGCAGAACCTCATTGGCAGCTTCGCGAAATCTCCGAGGATTGTACGACAGCCTTAAGAATAGATTGCCACCTGGATACCTTCCGCGACTGTTTCAGCTTGACAAGGAAGCGTGCGCTTGCTGAGGATTCATCCAGGTTAGAAGACAGCTGAGCTGAAACATGCAAGTTATACGTACAAAGATAGTCCAAATGCCTCGGAACACCCCACTCTTGTCTCGAGGGCCAGCAAGTGTCTGCTAAAGCTCCACTCATCTCCACGCGCAATGAGACACGCTCAGCGCTAGGAGCAAGGCCCAAAAGGGAAAATGTTTGGGCGCAATCCGCACACACAGCTGAAACATACCGTGTTATTGCATGAACCTGCGCAACTTTGGAAATTTCAGTGCTACAGCAGGATCCTTAGTGCCTCAGTGCGTCTGGTATGCACATGAGAACACTGAGGGCGACGAGTTTAACATTGAACCTGGTGCTCACAATCAGAGAGTTGGATGAAGACCATCCGTGTCAAATATCCGAATCGCCTCCAAGCCCAGTGGGCCAATACTTCAGGCCGCCGCTATTGAAGAAGGGCGAATTTCAAGACAGGACACTGGGAATCGCTACCGTAAAAACCGAGACCCAAGCAAGAATGCTTGATTCCTTGCTCATGGTGTCGAAGATTCTGTTTCTAAACCAGACATGCCACAGTTCATCGCAAGAGTGTCGAACGTTGCTTCCTTGTCCACGCTCGGATTGCTGCAGTTCGTGGCCAGGAGCCTCAACACGGTCAGACAACAACTCCCTCCAAGAGGGCTGGCAGGAAAGATCTGAAGCACGTTTTGCGCCCTCCAGAACTCCTGGAGTGCATCAGCAAGCCCATCCTGCCTCCGACTGCTTTCGGGTGTGCAGGTTCAAGCTTGCACGTCGGATAGATGCAACTATCGGGCTCTCCTTCACAATTCTGATTCCATTGCCAAGTACCCGAACTTAAAAAGCAGTTCAATAGATCTGGATTTTCAGCATACGCATGTATGTTTGCTTGCTTGTATATGTGTGTGCGTGTGTGTGCACGTGGGTGCATGCATCTATGTATGCATGATGCATGCATGCACGTGCACATGTAAGTATGTGTGTGCGAGTGCACGTGTATGTAAGTATGCATGTTAATGTATACGTATGTGTACATGTATGTGTGTGTGTGTGTGCGCATGGATGTATGCATATATGTATGTAGGCGCATATGCATGTGTATGAGTGAATGTGTGGACGTGTGCGTGTGTGTCTGTGCGTGTATACTGGATGTGTAGATACATATATAAACATACACACATATGGGTAGGTATGCATGCATGTATGCATGCTTCTGTCGGATGTCTGTTTATGTGTATTGTATGTGTGCACACATACATCTCTGTACCGATGTGTCTCTACATATACACAGATGTATATACACACGTATAGGTATATGAATTTAATTTCTTGCATGCATACATACATACATACATACATGCATACATACATGCATACATACAGAAACACGTACACATACACATACCCATACGCATACACATATACATGCACATGCACATGCACATATACACATACATATACATATACACATACATATTCATACACATCTACATATACATGTACATGTGTGTACATACATATGTATACATATGTGCATCTAAACTACATGTACCGGCACATGGCAGCCATGTTCCCTACATACGCACATACTTACACATATGGACAAACAGAGAGCTCTCACCGAACTTCGATCTGCACAGGTCAGGGAGGCACACAAGGCAGGTTTCAGGAGGAATCTCAGTAACGACCTCAGGCTATCCTGCACCCTCCCCACTTGTCCCCGTTTCCCGCCAAGCAGCGTGGTACCGCCGAATGCAGCTGCCATGGCCCCCACAGACGAGAACCTTGGCGGGTTTCAACCCTTTCCGAAACGAGGGCATCCCTTGTTGAATGGAGGTGCATCCTCTGCTCCTGGCCCAACTGCAGGAACAGCCGTGACGCGATTCGCTGGCAAGAAGCGTGGTGGAGTGTTCCCGCACGAAGACACCGATAAACACCCAGATGAACCTCGCCCAGGTATCAGACAGGATGCATGCATGGAGCAAGCACTAACTTCTAACTTCTTCTGATGCACCATTTCGCGGTATGTTGCAGCCAAGCTTCGTAATCAGAGATAAGCCGAACAAGTCATCAAGGTAGCAACTATCCTGCTTTTCCAAGGGAGCAGCTTTGCTTCGGGATGCGAGCTTCCGTCCACTGTTCTTGCAGGCTTGACTGAGCAGTGTGCCCCGTGGACCGTGGTGCAAGTTCCAATCGTTTTGACACCGCTTGTAAATTTTGTAGTCTGTCTTAAGTCTTCAAGCATTGCCACGAACTGCACACCTCTGGACTGCGGGTTCTACCGGATAAAGAAATGTTGTTTAGTTTCGGTTGCGGCCACGGCTCCACAAGGCCACGGACCACTCTCGCCATGACCTGCCCGATCATGAGGCCCTGGATCCGGTTGAGATCAGAAACCATAGCAGAGCCCACGTACCTGAGAGGGCGTCAAGCCACTGCTCGTGTGATATTTTGAATTGACTTTACTTCATATTCAGACCGGTGGCATCGTGATCAGAAATGGAGCAGTTCCAGCGACGGCAGCAGCTCGCCGCGGGACGATTCCCCCCCAGCCATGCCAACCTCTGCAATCACTCCGCGGAAATGGCAAGATCTTATGCGACTAGCGATAAAGTTTGCAGATGAACGTTTGCGAAACCAGAATTGACGTGGCAACATTGGCAACAATCCAAATCCGCCGAGGCCACAGGCCCAGGCGTCTTGGGGGTTATGTCAGGTTCCCTCCACCTAATCCTCCTCTCTGCAGAACTTTGGAGACACCCTGTTTTTGCGTTCGTTTCTTGCCCGACTCCCTCCTCCTTCCCCTCCCCCCCCCCAAAGGAGAAGAGCAGTTGGGGTGGAGAGGCCCGCCTAGCATGGTGTATACAACATCCACTGCCCCCTCGCCCTGCCGCTACAGAGCCGAGGCGGGCGGCGTAGCGTTAAAATTAAACGACGGACAGATGCGACAGAAGACAAGCAACCGTTGGGGTGTGCATGTCACTGCAAAGCCGCGGAGCTTGAATCACTAACCTTCGGAAACACTGGTGTGTTGCCGCAAGCCTATACCATATGGCAATGAAGGCATCACAGGTGCTGATGATGCCACGACAGCAGAATCGAAAAAACAGCCAAATTCACGAGGCCGCCACCATCCCTCAATACCCGCCCCTGGAGCGGCTTAGGCAGAAGTGCCAGCAGCGGTCAGAGGGAAAAGAAGATGGCGCGTCTTTCACGAAGCCGGCTCAACAGAAACCGATCCTTCACTGCCTACGCCCTGTTCCAAACGAACACGTGCGGGTTTCGAATGGAACACGAGCAAAACCCTCGTATCAAGCACGACAGTGACATCATATTTGAAGGTTGGTCTGATCATTATCTGCCCCAACATTTGGGCTTCTCTGGGTCCTGCCAGTAAGGCTCTAAGAGCTCTAAAGACCGATGCCAGGTGACCCAGCTGGAAGGCCAGGAGGTAGGCCAGCAGTCCTCTCGCCACATAGATCACGTGGTCCTTGACAGATCAGGCAGATTCAGAGGCTGAGACATGGACACGGCTTGAGTGCCACTTTCTCGAGAGCACGATGAACAAGGTTTGGGTGCCCATGCCTAAAGTGAATGCCAACGCTCTCCGACCTACGACTCCTGCCTTCTCCAGCAGGTTTTCGAACAGCGCTGACCATCCGCCCATCTCTGGCGCAGGCGGCAGCAGATTGCTCCTCGACATCCTGTGCAGTCACTGAGCCACCACAAGCAGCACTCAGAATGAACCATAAATGTTGCCATCAATGGGAAGAGGGCATTGCTTCAGATTTGCCTAGCACCGGCAAACGATCTGAATGGTTCTGGTGTCAGGGGGTTGAACAACCAGCGACCAGAAAAGGAGCCCACTGGCATCCAAGGCTCTGCTGCTTGATCTTGTCCGCCAGCTCGACCGTTTGTGATACCTCAGCCATCCCGAACATCTCGAAAAGCCACTTCGACCGAACGACCCACTCTTACTCGACGGCACTGATTCAAGAGTTTCTGATGCAAAGGGCAAAGTCGCTGAGCAACGGGCCACATTGACTGCTGCTGCGCACGTAGCTTGAAGGACAGGCATGACATGTTTTGCAGAAGATTGCGCAGGGGAAGCAGAACGACATGGCACAACCACTTTGCCAGCCGGCATTTGTGGAGAGGCAGATAATGTGGGAGGAGACGAACAGTCGCCACTCCCCGTCCTGTTTTTCAATCCGAGCCACCACCCTGCTGATGCTGAAGAGGAGGACCTGCGCCACACGCACATCCTCCAGGCAGATGTGGTTTCCAAGCTCGCAGAGGTCAGGCATGAAAGGCAACTGAGGAACCAAATAGACCGCTTGGCCGGACACCGCAACTCATCAGCTCTGTAAAAGGGATGTACGTTGAGGACTTTCTAACCGATAAAGAACCGCAGAGTTCAATGTCCACAAGAAAGTTTCCCAGCAAATGTCCCGAACAACCAGCAGTTTTACAAGCCCAATTCCTTGTAGATTGCCATGGGCTCCCCCTTCGTGATGTCCTTGCGCGCAGAAGCGAAAGATTTGGTCATCGCCTGGCAGGAATCGCTGAGGGCTCTGACGGCGAGTTATCAGTTACCCTTTCTCTAACTGCAACTCCAGGAACTCTCACGACCTGCGGGAGCTGAGGTGAGTTGGGGGTGAGCTGGCTTCTCACCTCGTCTTTTTCTTCCAAGTCCTTGAAGCTGCCCCTGAGGCTGCAAGCTCATGCGGGGGGCTACAGTACCTCTCACGCCGTCACACAGCCAACCATTGAACCGTAGCCAAGCTGCTCCAAAGCTTTGACCTCTGCATCATCCAACGAACCATCCGAGGCTGCCTAGCCCAGTCCAAGCACTTGCGTCATATGGTGCAACCGGCAACCGACTCATGTCAAATCCTGAACACCTGATGTCCATTCCGCCCTTTAGCACGCCTTGACGAGCAAGTTTAAGGTGACTTGCATCGACTTGAGCCTCAGTTGCATGACCCCTGCACAACAGGAAGGCTACCAACACCACTGCACGCAATCAAAGACTGGTCAAGACAACAAGTCTTGCATCCAACACGATCGTAGTAATACGCTTCCTTGCCGTCTGCGGTCCATTCCCGTGAGTGAAGCATTCCTTGTAAACCATCATATATCGCAAAGCAAGGCACACTTCCTCAATGCTTGGCCTCCTTAGTTGGCGCTGGAGCACTGGAGTACCGGGAACTTTCATGCTGCAGCTTGCAGTTGACTGCAGTGCCTCTTGTCTGTTATGCTTTGCTGTGACCAAACACGAGAGCTAGGCAGTCGCCTTTAACATGGATGTCCCAGTTGCACTGCGCGCATAAGCTTCGCATCCATCTCTCCTACGTCCTCAGAGATGGACTCCTGCCACGCGTTCCAAATCCTTAGGGCCGGGCACTTAAGACTTACGTGTTTACAACAAGCAATGGACACAATGAACCAGAGGTCATCACATATGTTGAAATGGGAAGGACGTGACGAACGCCACGGAAGGTGCGGCACTCTCTGCGAGTTTAACTGCCCTTCCGACTCTGACATACGCTGACATTGGAACATATTGGAACCATGATGATACAGGGAAGCGCAGCCCCAGAGAGGTGCAAATAAACTACAGTACTCCATGTTCGACTTATGCCAAGCGTCATATCACTGATTGTCTTTGTAGTCTTATCCATGGACGCCAGAACGCGGCGTTTGACTTGAGATCGTCCCAAGCCGTAGCCTGAAAGCTCGCAGCTGCCAACTCCCAACAGAGCTCGAATGTCATGTGGCCTTTGCAGACCTTGACATCCTCATCGTCTTTCCATGACAAGCACGTTAAAGACAGGATAAATGTTTGGTGCTCGGGAACACTCCCACCAGGCCGCGGCCAGCAAGGAGTCGTTCTCCGTCAGCATTCCTCCTTAGTCTGCAATCGTGAACCGTCCTGCTTGCGACCACATCAGCTCACGTGCGAAGCCGCTGTTTCAGGCGCCAAACCGGAAACGTCCTAGATTTCCAAACAGGTCCGTGGGAAGAATTCATGCTGAGCTTCGCATTTTCGTCAGCCTGAGCGAGCAGAGACGTGCGTAATGCTACATGATACCTGAGTGCAATGATTCACACTCAGGCTTTGAACCGGCACGAAGTTCTTCGGGCTTAGTAGACTGAGTTGCTCCAGGCATAGAACACTATGCCCTTCATAGCTATCGCGACTCCAAGAACCCGCCCACGCCTGCGGATGACCTGGTCCTTGATGTAAACGTTCGGCTTGTCGTTCGAGTAGTACTTCACAATCGTATCCAGCACCTGTGGCGTGTGAGCTCAAGTATAACAGGGTTAATACGCCTGAAGGTAGCAGCATGGCTTGCGTACACATCTCTACCCAACTTGAAGATCTCTGGCAGAACCAGGAGACCACAGGCTATCCAGAAGTCACATGTTCTGTGGACAACCACCTGGACCACTTGAAGGTTCGCATTGAGCTGGCTCTCGGTCACGAACATTAGTGACCAACCTTCGCTGGTGCGCTCCAAAAGCTGGAAAAGACGCGAAGCGACGCTTCCTTGAGAATCAGCCTGGCTGCGCCAACTCAAAACTCATACCTCTGAATGCTCCCAGCAGCGGGGATATGGAAAAAGGCTGGCAACCATCACAGCCACCATACCCAGACCTGTACCTCACACACGCAGAAAGACAAAGACCACACGGGTAAGGCAAGTACGAGCGGTGCTGCAGATCCATTGGGAGCAGCAACGATGCTTTGCGATGCCAGGCAACATGAGTTGGAGAAGGCCGCTTTACTTCCAAAACCGATGTAAGAGGGCGGCGCTATAGTCTCGCGAGGACTTCCGATCATGACAGTCAACTTTACGGAGAGCAGCTCAAGTCATGTGCCTTGGAAAACCTTCCTTGATGTTGAGTAGAGCACACGCAAAGACGAGCATGGGTATTCTTCGCTCTGAGTCTATGGGGAGCAACAGCCACCCCTCTGTCCACGATGCAACCTGAAAGCCAGCCAGCTATGTGCAATATTCTCGGATGCTTATTAGCGGCGTCCAATCCGCAAGATCAACCGCGCAAAAGGTCTTGCCGTGTGAAAGCACTTTCAAGAGACAACCTTGCCGGCTGGACACTGAACCCGCCTGACAACACTGACTGTCGTGGGATCGATACGATTCCGTGAGAACTCACTCCCCCCTCAAATTCTGCTGCGGCCAAGTTTCAAACAAAATTTTGTGTCAACGTGTCCTGGCGCAAGCGTAGCTGAACAGCTGTCACTGGCACACCACACCCAGCAAAGTCCTGCTGGATGGTCCAACCCGGATGCCAAGGGGGCATGATGGTAGCTTCATGCTTTTCGTTCCTTGGAAGTTTCTATCACATGCATTCCGAATAACGGATGAGAAGCCGCTGGCTGAGTCAAGACTCAAGAAATCCATCCAAGTGCCGGCGAAGTTGGACAATGCGAACATCTGCAGAGAGATGCCACACCTCTGTTAGGGGGTTATATGCAACGGAGAGACACACAATAGGTCATTCAACACCTTTCCACCCCATACCTCAACAGAGCAAATCAATCAAGACGCCGCAAAGACATCACCAGGCTGACGTAGACGATGCCAGCAACCACACCGCCGTAAAAGACATACTCTGGAGAGGACGCCTCGTAACCTCCAGGATATAGCGTATACCTGGGAGAAACTCGTGGTCCGATCCACAAGCTGCGCAGTCAAACGCCGCGAAGTCGTATTCGAATCAGCAAGCTTCTTCCGTAATGCCAAGAGTCATGATCCACCCCATCATGGAGGACACGAGAGTACCCTGCAGGCCAGACTTGCAGCTGTTGAAGGCCTCTGGCAGCTGATGAGTGCAACTTCTCCCGGTCATGCCCCTTCCGCTGTGGTATGTCGGCTGCACATGTCTGAAATATCTGAAGAAGCCTCCTGAACCTGCTGTCATGACTGCCAGGCTTATGACCGAAGCAGATGCTTGTCAATGAGACCATCATGGAGTCAATACGTTTGCGGCTTGCTTGCTGATCCTGAAGGTTTACAAATCACTGCCGTGCCTGACCGAAGGAGACGCCAAGATTGAACACAATGAACCTCGCCAGTGCTAGACAAGTGTTGCCACAGGGTCTAACTGGTGTCGATTGTAGATACGCTTGTTAGGGGTTGTTTCGAGCAGCAACTCAAATATGCCCGAACTGAAGTTGAAGTATTTCAGGAGGTCTGTCACCGGGCCACATGAGAGTGTTAGTAACAACGAGGTGCAGATGAGTGGCATGCAGACTCCACTGGAGTAGACGCCAAGCTCCATCACCTAAGCGATGCTGGCTGCTGCCCTCTGCCTACGGAGCTCTGAGTGCAGACACTGTCGCCTTGTCGCGGAATGACCACACTTCCTTCGGCATGATGATTGGAATGGCGAAGAAAACCTTGGCATGGACATAGGGCTGCTTGGAGACCCCAGGCTCCAGTGGGTGCAGACCGCAGTGTTTCCTTTCCTCGCACTGGCGCAATTTTTGCCTTTGTAGCAAGATTGGCTCCACATGCAGTACAAGTACAAGCGCAGCATGTCTAGTTGCTCTCCGGCTGCAAGTCCTGTGCTCGGACTCCAAAGACTGCAAGTTGATTGCAGGATGCCTGGTGCCTCCGCGTTCTGTCTCCGCATGCGCAGCCCATAACCGATTGCTCGCAGGCTGCGCCGTCTGCAAGCGCTGGAACTTGAGTTGTAGAATTGCAGCATTTGCAGTTGTTACCAGGCTCCACATACTGCAAATTGTTGCCAAACTGGTTGTTCTCGGCCCCCAAATCCGTGATCATGGTTTGTTCTCCGGCTGCTGTCAGGCTGCACATGCCGGAACTTGGAGCTTTTGGAAACTTCAAGCGCTGCTCAGTCTCAACTCTTTAGAAAATCCAGTAGAGTTCACGGGGTCTTCGGCGGCAATTTGCAGCGTTTCTGCTTGTTGTCAGGTTGCACATGCTGTAAAACGCAGCATGTTCTCAGGCTTTAGATGCTGTGGCTCTTGCTCCACCAGCATTTCTAGTGCTCTTAGGCTTGACATGCGGGTTATGTTGACGCTTGCAGGCTCCACATACTACGTAGTCTGTGAATTTCTGGTCGTTCTCAAGCTTCAACAGACCAATGGTGCCAAGAGGACCAAGGGTTTGCCGCTCTGAATCAACAGAAATGGCCACGATCAGCAGAAGACTGCTGTTGACCCAACCCGAACCCACAAGAATCTAGCATCGAGATCGCTGTCCAGATCTGTCCAGCAGCTAGTGCAAAAGCTCCGCGGAAGGCATGCTCGGCGTGCTCCGCAAACTTCGGATTGCTCTCCTAGGGGGCAGTTGATGGCCCGCAGTTGGACATGACAGTGGCATTCTGCGCATGGGCAATGCCACTCCAGCAAAAACCTTCATTGGAATCTGCAGTGCAGACGGTATGTTCACAAAGAAAGTGGGGCGAGTCTCGGCACCAAACAGTTGCTGCACCGTCTTTCGGAGCTTGCCCATGTACGGATCCTCGCCCAGCGCCTTCTCCACCTGGGACTGCATTGCAAACACCGATAGGTTTGATAGCAGGGAGGGATGGACGATGCTGGAGGTTGGGGTAGAGAGACCGCATCAGCTATGTCTGGCTGCCTACAGAGAAAGGGCCAAGATGACGATGATTCACCGGGATAGCTTGAGAATCGCGCGGAAGAAGGCTAGAACTAGAGTTAGCTAGCCGAGGTAGAGCTTCGCAGCTTCGGCTTAGGCACATCCCGGCTAGTCGCCGGGATCAAAGGCTTCACTTCGGCCATGGCGGGCTAAGGCCTCAGAGAGGCTGGGCTACTTCGAGCCAAGACCTGCCCTGGTTTTGCGCCTCGGCTAGGAAATAGAAATGACCACAGGAAGAGCTTCCTGCTCTAAGAGATTCGTCACAGGCGACTTGACAAGGCAGCCTCCGAAGCAGTCCTCACATCCTCCAGGGGCGCCGGCTGCTCGGAGCTTTCACTGGCACTTTCCGACCTGGACCCACGGCAAGAAGACCCGCTGGGATCTCGAAGGGATCGGATGCCGGCGGGTGCCTGGATCTGGGCGAGAGTGGCCCTTCTCCACGCTCCTCACGCTCCCTCGCCTGCACAGGCCGCATGCGGCCGCTGCCAGCAGCCCGGGGGGGGGGGGTAACTCCCACTTTTGGCACTTTTGCATGATGTGGGCTTACGGTGCAAGCGGCGTTCGTCCCTGGTTGCTGGAAACTTCACCTGGAGGGTCCTAGGGAGAGTCAAGCAGCAGAATGGAAAGTTCTGGAAGGATTGTCCAGACTTGTACACTGTGTTTTGAGAGGGAGCCCAAAAAACTTCACCTCTAAACCCCGGGGGGCCCAAGTGGCTGTGGCTTTTCGGGCCCCTGGCGCTCGGAAGTCTGGCCGTCGGGCCGAAGGCGTTTGGGCGAAGTTGCTGCATTTCGCAGCCAAGTCTCAAGTCCTAGTCCAAACTGCCCCCCAAACTGTCTGAACAGTTTTCGATTAGGCGCTTGGCCTGCATTGCGGAAGTCAAAACCCAAAAGCGATGCGCTCCTACCAACTCTCTTCCTCGCTCTATGCCAGGATATGCCAGGCAATCTTGGAGGATCCGTGGGCAGCAACTCAGCAGGCTCGGAACCCTTCAATTTTCCCCCCGGCCACCCCTGGCACTACCAGCTAGCTCGGTGAGACGTTTAGCGGCTGCAAAGCGATACAAACAGAAAGCATGGAAGTTCATTCCGCGAGGTGACCTCAAGGGTGGGTTGGGAGCTCTCATACATCGCCCCGAAAGGTTCTAGACGAAAAGGCCACAGGTGTCCTTTATCCTTCCCGCTATCAAGCATGTCTAAAACACATTCTATGTTTTCTAGCGACACACAGCACACACGGTCGTCCATCGTACCTCGTTAAGGGTTTTCAGTTTGGGATGAGCCCACCCCTCGGTGCCGTCAAGCAGGAACCATGAAAGCTAGTGGCTGGGGCCTCCGATCCGGGCACGTGCTCCAAAGGTTCCACGCTCCTTTGAGCTGGAAGCCTCAACACTCTGAACTCAGAGTGGGACTGAAGCGGAGGGCTCGTCTTTGCGGTCCGAACCCCACCATGGCCGAACCCCACCATGGCCGAGCCTCGGCGCTGGCCGAGGCGGAGCCTCGGATGCGCTTTGTGCACAAACCCCCAAAACCCCCAAAGCCACAGCAGAGCATGCACGTTCATGTCACGGCCTGGAGAGGGGCCGGCGCTTCAGACGGCAAAAGCAAACCTCAACACCACAATCCAGACGGGACTGGATTGCATCCCTGAGTCTAGCGAGCCGATTGGATTGTACTACGCTGCCTCGCTAGGGGATGGAAATGTGCTACGACAATATTCGCAAAAAAAAATTATCTGGTCAGATCGGTCTTTTGCATTCAGGCTCTTTTGCTGACGCTATTTTCACGTCAACTGCTCGTTGAAAGCTCGGCGTGATTTGGCAGATTTCCTACCACGTGAATTCAAAAGGCCAGACACTCATTGAGCAGCGTACTAAAGGGGATTTAGCGCGCCTTCATCTGATAGAGATCGCTTCCGCACCCTTCGACGCAGCCGAGTGACCTCGAGGAGCCAGTCTTTGATATGATATACTAATATACGCACTTGTATATATTCTAACATGCTATACCATGCCATGATAGAACAGAATAGAAGAAGGCTCAAAGCCAGAGCAGAACGCAGGGTACCCCTGGGTTCGGCAGCGACCCGCCTCGGACTTCAACTGCTTGAAAGCTTTCTCCACCTTTCAGAGGAGCTCTGACGGCAAGTCTTGAACCTAAGACCCGGGACCTAGGCGCGGTCCTGAAGCGAAGCCCTGTCCCTCTCAACGTCCTCGGCGCAATCCAAACCACAGAAGACTCCGAGCCCTGAAGTGCCGCTGCCCCATCGCCCCTCACTGGCTCAAGAATACGGCCTTGAGCCGCTTGGTTACTGCAGTCTTCGATTGCCATCGCGCCCTTGCCAGGATTTGCCGCAGATGCTGGCCCCAGGAGCAAGGGGTGATAGCCACTTGGGCGCCAACCTAGTGCCGCACTGGGTCGGAGCCGCCCCTCGCAAGGAATTCGGAATGGTCCATGATTGGTCTTCTCAAGACCCTCGACAACAGAAGCTTCCCACGTCCCACAGTACAATCTGGGCTCCGACGGAGCTGCATGTGAATGCAGCTTCCAACTGATCAGTGCATGTCACTGGTCCTAACATCCTCCAACTTGTACGCGGCCTTCGTCGTCTGGCAGCGGCCTGACCGAGGAAGTGCATACACGGCCATCAAGATCGACCGACTGAAATAGAAAGCAAAATCGAGGCTTAAAACGCTCGCCCCTCGCTCGTTGCTACAGTTGAAACGACAAGGCCCCTGCACCCGCCTGTCATCCTGCAGCGGCCACCTGCTGGGGATCGCTTCCGTCGCACCTGGAGCGCGAAGACGGGGCTGATGGCGAGGTCACACCACCGACTTAACAATTTGCTGCCCGAGGCACTCTCAGCATCGACTGCCTCTCCAGAGCTTCCTTAGGCTGAGACGATGAAGTTCGCAGTCGATCGTGACACCGTGAGCTGTGATCTGCAGTGCATCGACTCCTAGGAGCACTTCGAAGATCCTCTGCTTCCCGACGAGGGCTGGGCCGGAAGTTTCCCAAGACGCCTTCAGGCCGGAGTTGAGTCGGGGGCTTCTCTGAACATATAACATGAGGCCATTATCCGCGCACCACGGCACGTCGCCTCGGGTGCCAACGGAGGTTCGGGAACAGAAGCAGGTCGCGCAGGCAGTGGCATCTGGGGAGACACTGCAAGAGGCGAGGGAAACCGCAGGCCAAAGCTACCGACATGTGTTTCACCTTGCTGGCCCGGGGGGGTAACCCGAAATTTGCGGGCTTGGACGAAGCTTGAAGCCCAGAGCCTTAAATCCAAACCCTGAACAGAATCAGGAAGTTAGACACAGCCAATCCTACTCCGCCCAGCGGCCAAGTTAGCACGACAGAAGCAAGCCCGATGCACAAGTGTGCATCTGCAACTGTATGTTGCGCCTGAGAATGGTAATGGGTCTGACTTTGTAGTCATGCATTCGTACCGGTATGCTGGGGCATCCTAAGCTGAGAACAATCATCAGCCGAAACTCAACTCAAAATATGCCTGCAAGAACCTGCCACCTTTAATCTCCGATCTCAACCAGCGAGAGCAGCGCAAACCACAGAAGATTCCGAGCCCTGAAGTGCCGCTGCCCCATCGCCCATCACTGGCTCAAGAACACGGCCTTGCCGAGCTTGGTCGCTGCAGTCTTCGATTGCCATCGCGCCCTTGCCACGATTTGCCGCAGATGCTGGCCCCAGGAGCAAGGGGTGATAGCCACTTGGGCGCCAACCTAGTGCCGCACTGGGTCGGAGCCGCCCCTCGCAAGGAATTCGGAATGGTCCATGATTGGTCTTCTCAAGACCCTCGACAGCAGAAGCTTCCCACGTCCCACAGTACGATCTGGGCTCCGACGGAGCTGCATGTGAATGCAGCTTCCAAATGATCAGTGCATGTCACTGGTCCTAACATCCTCCAACTTGTACGCGGCCTTCGTCGTCTGGCAGCGGCCTGACCGAGGAAGTGAATACACGGCCATCAAGATCGACCGACTGAAATAGAAAGCAAAATCGAGGCTTAAAACGCTCGCCCCTCGCTCGTTGCTACAGTTGAAACGACAAGGCCCCTGCACCCGCCTGTCATCCTGCAGCGGCCACCTGCTGGGGATCGCTTCCGTCGCACCTGGAGCGCGAAGACGGGGCTGATGGCGAGGTCACACCACCGACTTAACAATTTGCTGCCCGAGGCACTCTCAGCATCGACTGCCTCTCCAGAGCTTCCTTAGGCTGAGACGATGAAGTTCGCAGTCGATCGTGACACCGTGAGCTGTGATCTGCAGTGCATCGACTCCTAGGAGCACTTCGAAGATCCTCTGCTTCCCGACGAGGGCTGGGCCGGAAGTTTCCCAAGACGCCTTCAGGCCGGAGTTGAGTCGGGGGCTTCTCTGAACATATAACATGAGGCCATTATCCGCGCACCACGGCACGTCGCCTCGGGTGCCAACGGAGGTTCGGGAACAGAAGCAGGTCGCGCAGGCAGTGGCATCTGGGGAGACACTGCAAGAGGCGAGGGAAACCGCAGGCCAAAGCTACCGACATGGTTGTTGATCTAAATTGCTTCGTTCCGGAATGACCTTCTTCACGGATAAAAAAGTAACTTTCGCGCCACCGTCGCGCAACTTTCGCGGAGGCATACTTACATACCTTTGCAAGCTAGACACCTGATTCCTGTGAGGGTTCTGTTCGGCGTTCCTTGGAGTGTTCCTTTTAAGGCTTGCTACGAGGTTGCGCTTAAATGGTTTTTTGCAAGGTTCTTTTGAAGGTTCTTAGTCCTCATCAAGAATCCACCCCCTAAGACGGCCATTCGCGAAAGGCACCAACAATGTCCATTGGGGGGTGGCCTTGATCTGGCGACTTCGACTTTAGCGCAACTTACGCGGAACTTGCGCGGAACTTACGCGCTAAATCCTCCACACGAACCTATTTTTTGGGTTTGTCGCTGCTTACACTTAGCATCGACAGTGCTGCAAGGAACTGCACACAGCGTGAACCGGAAACTCGTCTTCGCTACTGTGTTACACAGAAACGTACACAAGCAGTTCTGAACCCACCGCGGAGTCTTCGAGAGTGCAGGTTCAAGCGTGTTTGGAGTCGAGGGTCCAAGGTGCATAACAGCCAGTAGTGCTAGTAGTAGCAATAGTAACAGTAATAGTATTAGCAACAGTAACAGTAACAACAACAGCAGCAATAGTCATCGTAATCGACATCGTCATCGCAATTGTCGTAGTCGTTGTAGTTGTCGTAGCAGTAGTAGTAGTAGTAGTAGTAGTAGTAGTAGTAGTAGTAGTAGTCGTAGTCGTAGTCGTAGTGGTAGTAGTAGTAGTAGTAGCAGCACTAGTAGTAGTAGTAGTAGTAGTAGTAGTAGTAGTAGCAGGAGTAGTAGTAGTAGTAGTAGTAGTAGTAGTAGTAGTAGTGGTAGTGGTAGTGGTAGTGGTAGTGGTAGTGATAGTGGCAGTGGTAGTGGTAGTGGTAGTGGTAGTGGTAGTGGTAGTAGTATTAGTAGTAGTAGTAGTAGCAGTAGTAGCAGTAGCAGTAGTAATAGTAATAGCAATAGTAACAATAACAGTAGGTCAACACATAACTTTCGCAAAAATTAAAGTAACTTTCGCCGCACCATCGCGGAACTTTCGCGAAGGCATATTTAGCTATGCAGTTGGCCGTTCATATAAATTATACCACAAGGAGCTTTAGATCAACTACCACATGTGTTTCACCTTGCTGGCCCGGGGGGGTAACCCGAAATTTGCGGGCTTGGACGAAGCTTGAAGCCCAGAGCCTTAAATCCAAACCCTGAACAGAATCAGGAAGTTAGACACAGCCAATCCTACTCCGCCCAGCGGCCAAGTTAGCACGACAGAAGCAAGCCCGATGCACAAGTGTGCATCTGCAACTGTATGTTGCGCCTGAGAATGGTAATGGGTCTGACTTTGTAGTCATGCATTCGTACCGGTATGCTGGGGCATCCTAAGCTGAGAACAATCATCAGCCGAAACTCAACTCAAAATATGCCTGCAAGAACCTGCCACCTTCAATCTCCGATCTCAACCAGCGAGAGCAGCGCAAACCACAGAAGATTCCGAGCCCTGAAGTGCCGCTGCCCCATCGCCCATCACTGGCTCAAGAACACGGCCTTGCCGAGCTTGGTCGCTGCAGTCTTCGATTGCCATCGCGCCCTTGCCAGGATTTGCCGCAGATGCTGGCCCCAGGAGCAAGGGGTGATAGCCACTTGGGCGCCAACCTAGTGCCGCACTGGGTCGGAGCCGCCCCTCGCAAGGAATTCGGAATGGTCCATGATTGGTCTTCTCAAGACCCTCGACAGCAGAAGCTTCCCACGTCCCACAGTACGATCTGGGCTCCGACGGAGCTGCATGTGAATGCAGCTTCCAACTGATCAGTGCATGTCACTGGTCCTAACATCCTCCAACTTGTACGCGGCCTTCGTCGTCTGGCAGCGGCCTGACCGAGGAAGTGAATACACGGCCATCAAGATCGACCGACTGAAATAGAAAGCAAAATCGAGGCTTAAAACGCTCGCCCCTCGCTCGTTGCTACAGTTGAAACGACAAGGCCCCTGCACCCGCCTGTCATCCTGCAGCGGCCACCTGCTGGGGATCGCTTCCGTCGCACCTGGAGCGCGAAGACGGGGCTGATGGCGAGGTCACACCACCGACTTAACAATTTGCTGCCCGAGGCACTCTCAGCATCGACTGCCTCTCCAGAGCTTCCTTAGGCTGAGACGATGAAGTTCGCAGTCGATCGTGACACCGTGAGCTGTGATCTGCAGTGCATCGACTCCTAGGAGCACTTCGAAGATCCTCTGCTTCCCGACGAGGGCTGGGCCGGAAGTTTCCCAAGACGCCTTCAGGCCGGAGTTGAGTCGGGGGCTTCTCTGAACATATAACATGAGGCCATTATCCGCGCACCACGGCACGTCGCCTCGGGTGCCAACGGAGGTTCGGGAACAGAAGCAGGTCGCGCAGGCAGTGGCATCTGGGGAGACACTGCAAGAGGCGAGGGAAACCGCAGGCCAAAGCTACCGACATGTGTCTGAGAGGCTCTGAACTCGCCCGTGCACGGAAAAGTCCACCAAATCCCATGAAAGAATGAAGGGAACAGGTTCTTGACTTGAGCTGGGAGTTCGATCCTCCAGAAATCTCTGGTGATTCCAGTCTGAGCAATCGAAACTCTTGTGCCGCATGCTTCGATTCTTTGGCTCCACGCTCAACACGAAGCTGACAGGTCTCTCGAGTGCTAGTGATCCCTAGAAGGTGACGGTGTGGTCAGGCTTGTCTGCTTCCTCGGACTTCAACACCTGCGGTGCCTGGCGAAATGAATGTCAAAAATCAGCTTGGGCCTGTGGAGCACGATCATGTAGCTTAGGACGGCCTTGAACCGACCCGCTTTGCGGATGAGGTGGCGGTTGCCGGGAAGTTCGAGCTCCTTTGAACATTCATGGCTTGTTGCAGCTATCAGACGGAAGAGGGTCTTCAGGGGTTGTCACTGCCTTTGACACTCGCATGTCCGCTCTTCCGGCGCTCCTCCACTTTGTTCACCTTGACCGCCGGCTCTACGACGATGCAGCTGAGGGTTTTCAGTGCACTCCAGTACTTTCCTGAGCTTTGCAGACTCGACGCCGAGACGCGATCAGCGTCTGAGCTGCGCCGGTTTCTCTCAACACTTTGGCCCGGAATTCTTAGGCTGCAAACTCATTCTCGACATTAGGGCTCCGAAAAGGAACTTTCCAAGGCCCTCAGTGCATCCGTTTCCGTCTCTTACTCACTCTTGAGACACCTCGAGACTCTTTCCCGACGTGCAACAGGGACGTCTGAGATCTGGAGTCAATCTTACGCTGTGGACGAACTGAGCAGTTGCTTCAGTTGAGTAATAGCTTCGGTCAACTGTAATCAAGCCCAGCTGCGGTACTTGTGCCAAACATCCTTATTCGCTGCCTGGGTCGGAATCAGGAGATGCCTACTAGCGCTACGAATCTTAGACCCCGCCTCCCGAAACCTGACCAGCTTTTTCTTGCATGACGTTGTGAGCTTGCAACACTTCCAAAAGACTACAGATGAAATTAGCCCAGGTGCAAGGAACGCCTTGGAGACTTTCGCCTGACAGGGAGGGCCAGCGGGTGTTGGCCATGCCTATCATTGCTCGAGGGCTTGAGATGTTCATTCACTGGCCACTGACCTTTGTATGCAGACAATCCTGGAAGTCTCGTGGGAATCGTAGCTTAGAGTAGCTGATTTTTCTCAACAAGCTGCGAAAGTCTCTGAATCGTAGCAAGCATACCGACGCACGTGCAAACACTTCTCGTCGTATGACAGGTCAGCCTGCCGCCAGTTCAAGTGATTGACGGGTGCGGCATCTATCAAGGCACAGCCTGCAGCACAAGGAGCATGGAACAGCACGGAACGCCGCATGACGCCGAGGCAGAGAAAATGAGAGCACTGTGGTGCGGGCTGCTGGAGAGCTTCTTCTTGGAGGAAAGGAACTTGCACCACACCATGTCCTTGGAGAGAAGGTGCGGGGGAAACCAAAAATCCGCCAAAAGCCGAGGCAGCTCGGTCCAGGCTCGGGCCCGGGCCAGGCCCCAGTCCTCAGTCACTGAAAGGTCTCTGCCCCCGCCGCCCCCGCCGCCCCCGCCTCCCCGCTTCATTCTCAGATTTCCTTTAAGCGCGGGTCTGATGTGTCGTGGATACAGTCCCTGCCTGGGTAAAGCACTTCAAGCGGCGGCTTCGGCCCCAAAGCTGCAGCCAACAAAAGATGCACAACCCTCCAAAAGCACATCGACATCACGCTTCCCCCGAACTCCGCGGCGGGTTCCTCTCGTCTCCAAGCGCAAGACTGCCACCGAGGTGCATTGATTAAACACAATGGGAAGTGCCGCTGGGCTGAGCAGCGGCGCAGTCAGTTCTACAAAGTCGGTGTGCCGGTAATCCTCAGCTGGGAACTGCTTTTCACCCACAAAGCACTGTGCTCTTGCAAACTGCAACTGCATACACATCAAGCCCTGCGTCATTGCAAAACACAATCCCAGAACGTAACTAGAACTCGGCCGAAGTGAACAAACTTTTCCTTCAATGCATCCTTTATGCTGGGTACTTCAGCATGGACATGCTGCCGGCACATCCATGACCCCATACCTCGTGTCCAAGACACACACTTGGGGCTGGGTCTCTCGAATATCCAGATGGAGCTTTCAAGCTCCTCGTAGCTTCCTGGGTGGATTCTTGCAGCAGGGCGTTCGTACAGTACTGCACTGTTTGTGGCCTTGACCACAGCCTTGCCGTATCTGTAGTTGGGACCATACTAGCACGATGTAGCACCAGTGCTTGAGCCCGTAGGTCTCACGAGAAAGGCGTCGATTAAATCAATGCAGTGCCTACAGAACCTTCCGCAGTCGTAAGGGATAAAACAATCTCGGGAACTGACAAGCAAGCAGCAGCACACTCTGGCCGCATTAGATCAGAGGCAACGACATGAGAACATCTCTTGATCAAGCCATGGGGCCAGAAGCAGAGACATCAGCCTGATCCATTGCAACCTGGAAACTGCAGCAGCTGCAGCAACTGCAGCAGAAGAAGCCGAACTACTTCACACAAGAGTCGCTCTGTCGCTCTCCGGGGCGCCTGATGGGCTTGCTCCTGCAAGGACGAGGCCTTGTGAGGCCTTGGCCAGCTCACGCTGCTCACGCTCTCGGCAGAAGCTGTAAATTCTGGTCTGCTTGTTTTCTTCGCCCTCTGTTGCGCATCGTCACACTAGGTACGAGTTCGCGCCGGGACCGCGGCTCCACGCCCACGTGTTGCGAGGTGTCCTTGTCTCTAGCTTCACGGGATTCCGTCACAGCTCACCTTGCAAGAAGCACTTGGGCCTTCTCCGCTTTCGCAGGGTGGCTGTGCTTGTTGTGCGCTTTTGGGGAATGCTTCGCTGCCTGACAGTGACGGGCTCTTGAAGCATCTGGACTTCAAAGTGATGGGCAGCAGGCCTATGGCTCCTTGCCGGAGAAAAAAGGCCCCTCTGTCCTCTTCCTCCCACGTGTGTTGCCCTTTGCTCCATGTCCATGCCAAAAACAAGGCACCTGATCCGATCCTTCATTTTGAAATTGCACATTCCACGATGCCGTGCTGCAAGAAGGAGTGAGGGATGTGCCGAGAAAAAGTCGTCGTTTAACTTGAGCTCACTTAGGTTCAAGCAGTATAAGAGCGATCTGCAGGGTGCCCGATCTCCGCGCCTTTCCACTGCCCTTCTTGCGGACCAAAGATGGCTTCACCCAATTCACTCCTGGCACCCGCTCCTACATCCATGCTGCATGGCCAAGCTTGGAGCGTCGAAACCCCGGCCCCCCGCGATGGTCACACGATGGTAGCCTCGGGCCTTTGCCCACGAAGGTTGGGCCGACGATGAGAGCGTTGGACAGCCGCGCCATCTCTAAGAGCTTGGTGAGGTTCGTTCCTCCCACCATGAACTCAGATGACAAGACACACTGGGATCAGAAGCGAGCCCTGCCGTCCCCGCCTGTGAGATCCAGGTCACTGTCAAGGCCCCAGACGTACTCGTACTTGGCCTCCCAGTTCTCCTCGCAAAGCTTTCCTCGAAAGCTCCAAACAGCAGCCCAAAGAATCTCCTCGGCATCCATCGCCTTCATGTAGGCATCCCGCATGAACTTAAACTTGAATCCTAGCAGAACTTGTGGCTTCAGAGGCTGCGCTATCTTCAGTCGACCGTTCCTATGAGCTTCACATCTGCAGCGAGTTGAAGCAGCCTGGGCCGACGTAGCTTCCGGCGATGTTGTCCTTGTACCACTGAGAACCCCAATCTTCCGGCTTGCCTCGTCCGAGTTGCTAGTGCAAGTTGCAAATGGTTTGGGTTTTGGCTCTTGCATTGCCGGCAAATGAAAGAACACTGCTAAAGCTGCATGCACGTCGGACCACGAGCAAGAAGAACGTTCGAGGTGCCACGGCTAATGTGTGAAAGAAAGCACGCCCAGATCTTGCCTTTATAGTGAGCAAGCATCACGTGACAGCAGTCATCGCCCAAAGAGGACCTGTAGAAACTCGCGTCTTCGATTCAAGTTAGATTTGCGGTTCTCAAATATCCGATACCTGGCAAACCGCCAATTCTAGACGAATGTCAATCACCAGAGAGTCGATCCTTGTACAGATCTACACTGCAGGTTGCTGGCTCACTCCAGCTGCTTCCAGGGCACCGAATGTAATGCACGTTCTTCTTCACCTTCGCAGTCTTCTTTGTCGTGCTACGAGCAAATGGGAGCAATCCAGATAGCTAGGCACTCGAAGCCAAAGCTGAAAGCCTACAAGAAATGGCGAGAGCGACAACAGCAAACCCTCTTGCACAAGGACACAAAAGGACAATCTGTTCAAAAATGGCGGAAAGCTGAAGTCGTCATTGCTTGATTGTGACAGGGGGCGGTTCAGCTGCAACTCTGCCCTGGCCTGTGTTACGGTCCGCTTGGAGTTGTCCACGGGCCAGAAGAGCAGGAGCCGCCTTTGCAGTGATCCTGCCGACGCCACCGCCGCCGATGCCGCCGAAGCGTTGACGGACGCATTGACATTCGCACTGGCCTGCCGATGAGGTGACAATGGAGCTATGATATTCTGGCAGGCATTGAAGCCCCAATCAGCAAGCAGCGTCACACATACATGCTATCCCAAATGCCTTCTCTTCGTCAGGACTGCCTGAAGTGGCAAGGGCCTGGTTGACAGGCAGCTCAGCATGTAAATCATGACCTATGCTCGAGGAGTCTCTTCTTGCTCGTCTCTCGGGGCAATCAGATCTTGGCTTCCAGCAGTGTTGCTGGGTCTCTCGACGGTGAGCAGTCTCAATGGAATCTTGGGCCACGGCGAGAAAAAGTACAGCAAAGGGTGAAAGCTTCATCCTTGACAGGACACGGGCCCATACCACTGGCATTCAACTCAAGGCTCAAGGCAACATCACCTGAAGAGAGAGAGGTGCTCCCCCATCTCTTGGCGGTGCCCCCCAATGCATCCAAGGAGCAGCACAGAGCGTTCATCAACACTCAGGACAGCCACCAACTTGCTATGAATGCCTGCTATAAGAAACGTGAGCCTCGCGGCTGCCGGAGCGCAACAGACAAGCGGAAAACCCATCAAAGGAAAGAACACCTTGAATGCTTGAAACTTGGAGGGTCAGCCAAAAAGACTTGACCTGGTAGCATGGATCTCAAAGGACCGTCGTGGGAGCGGGTACCGTCGGCAGTCGCTGCTCCTAGACCCTAGCGGGTCCGGCCCTCCCCGGCCGGACAAGTTTTAGCCGGGTCTGAACTGAATGCATAGCTCGACTTATCTGGCCGAAGGGTGCCCGGGCGCCTCCTTCCAGGGCGAGGAGTTGGACACCGGTGTCCAGGGAGGCTCCGGCGTTCCTGGCAAAAACCGTGTGGATAACGACGCAACAGCTGCCAAGTTCAGATTACAGTTGCAGGATCACGGAGACTACACCTTTGGATAGCAGGGCACGACTCATGGAATTTCAAAGGCGTGGATGCTCCGATGAGTTGGTGCTTGCGTGGCTACGCCCGACAAGTCCTGGATCGGCTGTGGAGCTCTCAACCTGAAGCCAAATGATTGCATCAACAATACTATAAACTATAGTGTAATATACTATAGTAAGTTAGAGGATACCTTGCCGCCTATTAAGGTGTATGACACCGCTCATAGACCCTCCCCCCCACACCAAAACCCCATTTTCTACTCATTTTCCCCAACTACTTTCTCCAACAGCATACCACTTCATCCCCACACGTTATAGTGCAGATTTCACAATGAAATTCTCTCTGACCATACTCTCGCTTTTGCTGTAAAGGCCACTCTCTATTATCAATAGCGTATTCTTGCTTTGTTCTCCCTGCGATATGTTTATTTACACATTCATTGTTCTTAATATATTCTCCCTCGCACTTCAACAGTTCTTCTTTCGTATCACGTTTACAGTATTGAACTCATTCAATTTTACAATCCTCTGGCAGAAACTCATCAAACAACTCAAAGACAGATACGTTGTGTTTCTTGATGCCCTCGCTCCGTCTCTTGCAATCGCTTCTATGTCTGATGAACCTTTGCGTTAGACTTTCAGTTGTGCTACCGAAATACTGCTTTTTGTTTGAACCGACATCCACACTTTGGGAGATCTTCCCATTATTGTATTTATTCATATCTATATAAATATATACATATACCATAGACCATCCATTCTTCAAGTGTTCATTCGTCGTGTATTTACTCGGCAGCAAAGTTCTTCAGATTAATGTCAGGCTGCGCTAAATTGACGAACAAACAAAACTAAAAGGTTCTTCCGTTGCAACATAAATCTCTAGTAGAAGTTGCTTTGCTTGATGAAGACTCTTCATATCAGACATTGCTTTTTACTGATTAAGACACCTGCCAATTCGTCTACAACGCGTTCGACTTCCGTGTAGTTTCGTAGTTTGAAACATACTAGTTGTCGGGATTAGGTTCTAATCGTTGTGCTTTGCCCGTTATATTTCTGACTGCTAGAAATTTTTGACGCATTGAAGTGTCGGGCTGTAATATACAAAGCACTGAGAAAATTAATATGTTTCGAGAACGATGCTTGGGGGTCCCAGGGTCTGAGGGTCTTAGGGGCCTTAAGGCCTTAAAGGGAACTCCAGAAAGTTGGAATATGGTTTCATGGTAGGATCCCCTATAATTTACCTTAAAGGGGTTACGATAATGATATTCCAACTTTCTGGCTTCTACTGTAGGGCCTTAAGGGTCTTAAGGGTCTTAGAGCCTTAAGTGCCCCCTCAAGGGACTTAAGTGCCCTAAGGGACTTAAGGGACTTGAGGGACTTAAGGCACTTACGGGACTTAGCTGAAGGCACTGAAGGCACTGGAAGCACTTAAGGCAGTTACGGGACTTAAGGGACTGACTAGTAAGGGACTTGAGGGTCAATGAAGTCATCTATCAGAAACAGCACCGAAAATTATGTATTTGCTCCTGTGTTCTTCTGACATCAGTTATCCCTGTTTTTATTGAACTAAGCCTTTTTGTATCTCATCATTCTTGAATGTATCAAACTATACCTTCTCTTTTTCTTGATTCACACCAACATCACTTTCAACCAATTTCTTGACCGGCTCCCAACTGGATGAACAAATGGAACTTGACCAAATGTGAGACGTAAACTTGAAAGAAGCACTGTTTTACAAGAACCTGGTTGACCAGGTACAACCATTGAAAACGGTATGCGTGGAGCTACATCGTATTGACTTTGAGCACAAGTGTATGCTGTTGTTTTGAATGGTTTTACGATAGGTATATCCATTATTTAAGCAGAGAAACTATATATCATTTCCGCCGACCCCTGTGGCGGGCGGGCGGCGCCAGTGATATCCCGAGAGGTGTTTTCGATGTTTGGGGAGTGTGTTTAGACCGCCCTCACCGCCCACACCACTCTCACCGCCCTCACCCACCACTTCCAGCCATTGTGGGCCTCACCCTCACCGCCCTCACCATTTCGCAGAAACTCCCTCCTTCGGCTGAGCCAAGCTCAGACCAACAGGGCAGCGTTGGCCCCCGACGTCGTCCCGGCCTGATCGCCCGCTCTCAGCCTCCTGCCGCATTGCGTGACGCTCCCGTGATTGCTGTCGCTGAGGGGCGCAAACGCGCGGCGTACCCAAGCTGTCGTGACGGTGCCCCAAGCGACCCACCGCCGACCCTGCTTCATCCGACCTTCGTTTCTCCATCGGGCCGCGCGGGCCCTCGCCCATAGGCTTCTCGGAACGCGCACGCGTTTTGCAGCCATTCCCCACGGTATGGCGGGTTTCGGGGCCGCCGTGGACGACCCAGGAAGCCAGTCGGCGAGCATCATGAGCCCTCGGGCGCCCGTAACCGGCCTTGTGGCCGGAGGCTATGTTTTTTATATGTTTTGTTAGTTGTTGAATTAGTTTGGGAAGCCCCAAAGGGGCGCGCATCATGAGCATCAGCGGGGTTCGGCGGAGGGCGGGTGCGGCTGCAGACGAGGGCTGAGAGGGCAAGTGGAGGGGAAAACACAAGGGCGGGTGCGTTGCCTAGCTTCAGGCTTCTACCTGCGCTGCCCGCACCTGGGCGCAGCCCCTAGAATAATTTTAGCAGCGATAGATGATATTGAAGAAACTGAGATATTTGTAATACAGGATACCAAGCTTAAAAGGTGTTGCACCGCTTGATTTCAATTGCTTAAGGCAGTTCTTGAGTATTTGCCAAATCTAAGAAAGGTTAACGAGCGAAAAAGCAGAAGACAAAGGCGAGAAAACAAAAGGTTTTCATATTGATAAGAAAGGCTTTCACTGTATACCTTGTCGTTGCAAGAGACAGCTATATCATAAGGAGACTAAGACGGTCAAGGAAAACGATAAAGTAACAACTAACACTGTTGTAGATAAAAGAAACCTGAAATTTGGCGGTCGGAATGTTTCGCCTGATGGAATCTTTAGATCTGATGAGGCAGATCAAACGGGATCAGTTGCAATATGCGACACTGGATGGGGTCAATCACAAGTGACACCCGAGGAACTAGAAGACAAAATAGATAAGCTAGAAACAGAGGTTGAAAGGATAGGCAAAGATGTAACATTTGGAAGAATTAGTTAAATATTCTGGGTTGAAAATATCGTGTATAGTGACAGGCCATCTTGGCATGAAAAGTCCCCAATAAAAACAGAAGAAGGAAGCGAGCCAATGCCCCCAGTTGCATAGCAGGTTCTACAGGTTCATGGGCAAACCATAAGAGTTTGGAAATGACATTAATTCGTAATTAGTTTCGATAAATCTTAAGGAACCGATGCAAGTTTTCATAATATTTCATTATGAAAAATTTTTATAGCAATCAGTAATAATGCCAGTAAGGGTAAATAAGATTTTGATTCATATAAGCAAGTCAACGACATTGACTGTTTTAAGCGTTGCTATTGCACTGGTAAGCATTCTTGTTATTACTATGTTACATACATTGCGACTTGTTCTGAATGCTTAGATATGCTTAGATAAGTCTGTCAAACAAGCCGTGATCCAGTAAATTTTAAGAAAACTATATTTTTGAAGAAGGGCTTAAGGAAATAACACCTGTAGATACATACAAGAAAAGTTCAATCAAAAAGAACAGGATGAAATAATAAATAACTTCTTGGATGTTGTCAAGGTTCACGACTACTTCAGGGAACTCAAGGAAGAGCGACGGAATTGTAAGTGCAAGGATTGTAAAAAAAGACGAACGTTATTCCACTCCGTACGAGTTGCCGCTGCCAGAAAATAGTATTACTAATCTCTACTGCTTTGCTTATTTTTGCTGTGATTGTCAAAATCGCCAATTCAAGAAGGAGAGTATAGAGGGAATTATCAGACGTAATATACTACACGAATATGATGTAGATAGACTCATAACTTTCCCAATTACGACTGGGTTACAATAGTCTGTTCAAGAATTTATCAAAAACTCAGATGGATATATGAGGATTGGATGATTATCAAAAATCTTAATATTCGCAGTAAGATAAACGATTTAGGTTGTAATCAGATGTAATCCAGATATATTTATCAGGGACTTGAATAAAATTGTTAAAACTCTTATGAATAAACCTGAGTTTGTCTTGATGGGTTAAACAATCTAGCCAGCAGTGTTATAATGTAGTTATATTACATAACCAGTCATATATTATAGTTATAATTAGAGCATAGTTGTAACATTCTTGGAGAATCCGAGAAGCCAAGGTTTTCATACAACCCTTAACCCTTAACCCTGAACCAAATTCTACAAGGAACCCCTTGCCCATTCTGGGCTATGGCAGCTAGGTGGATCTAGAGCATTGGGTTCTAGAGTGTGAATAGTACTTTTTTATGTTGTATCTTAGGTTGGGGGGTGGGGGGATAGCATTTTCTATAGGTGGGCTTTGCGGTTGGTTTTGATGCAAAATGTCGTGGAACAGGGCTTTTGGGGTGCCGTTCTTAAAGGCCTGGTGAAGAAGGTAGCAAAATCTGTTGAGCTTTTGAGGGGAAAATGGTGCGATTTTGGGGGCTGAGGGCTGCTGGTATGCTCGTCCAAAAATGGGATGCTGAAGATTTGGACGCTTGGCGGCCAGTGGTTGCCTGGTTGAAAATGCGAAAATGAGATCTGAAAAGTTGGAGAAAGTGGTGGAAAATTGATGGTATGCTCGTTGAGAAAATGCTTGGTGATTCGGGGGTGTGGGGGATGAAGTGGTATGCTGTTGGAGAAGGTAGCTGGGGAAAATGAGGTTTTGGTGTGTGGGGTGGTCTATGTGCGGTGCCATACACCTAAAAAGGCAGTTATCCTCTAACTTATAACATTACAATGTAGTACAACAGGGTAGAATAGAATAGACTAGAATAGAAGAGAAGAGCATAGAAGAGAATAGAAGAGAGTAGTAGAGATTAGCAGAAATAGAACTATGATACAATGTCATAAAGTAGAACAGAATAGAAGAGCATGTAATATAGCATAATATAAAATGATGCCATGCATTGTAATGTCATGTAATGTCATGTCATGCAAATGTAATGTATCATAATAAAATGTCATGTAGTGTAATTATAACCTGATACAATATAACATCGTAAATAGAATAAAATTTCATGTCATATCATAGAGTATCAGATGGAAACTGCGAATCTTGGCGTAGACTTGCTACACATTGCATCCGGAGTGTCTGCAATGCCAAGTAGTGTTGCAATGTGGCGGAGACACCATCTAATCTACCATCATGCTTGCATGCATGCACTCAGCACTCCTGGGCCATCAAACTGTAAGATTTGGAAATGTCACGAAGGCGGATCTCCATGAGACAGGGCGCCAACCCCAAACCAGCAGTGCACCTCCAGCTGCATGGGTGCTAGCTCCTTGATGCCTGCAAGCATTCGATGCGGTGCGCACAAGGCACACCTTTGGCACTACACCCTTACGAGGGTTCTATAGCGAGGCTGTGCGACAGTCGGGTTAAACTTCCTCTCCTGTGCTATAGCTCCGCTGAGGTTGTTAGGAAAAATATCCTGTGCTATACGAATGTACACAGGCCTGTGCTTGCCACACCGGCAATCCTCGGAGCTGGCAAACGCGCCACTGGGACCTGGAGAAGCTTGCCGACATAGTGCTGATGCTGGGCAAACGTCGGAGGGAAAACTTCCGTGCATGTGCTGTCAGTGCACGATTTTCGAAATATCCTGAAATTCGACCATGTTAGACTGCATCTCACTCCCTTGACCTGAGCTGCAGGCGTACGCACTACATTGACCTTGCGAACTCTGGCACCCGTCATGCAATAGGAGAACGACTGAAGAGTGCCACCGGTCAGCTTCACATGAAGCGGTCAATCAGAGTGTGAGAGGCTTAGTCGTTGAAACCCGGATCTTTTCGGAAATCTGTGACAACAACCACGTGCACCATCTCCGACCGCACCGAGCGTGGCTGTTTTGCAACATACTCAACAATCCGCCGAGGCCAGAGGCGCAGGCGTCATGATGGTTACCTCAGGTACCCTCCACCTACCTCCTCCCTGCAGTCCAAATGTTTGGAGACACCCGTTTTTTGCGTTCGTTTGCCACCCCCTTGTCCGGCTTCCCTTCATTTTACCTGATTTGTCGGCCTCCCCCCCCCCTCCCAGGCCTCCCTCCTCCTCTCCCCCCTCCCCCACCCTACCCCCCCTCTGTGCCGATACACCCCCAAGGGATACTCCTTGTAAGGAGGTGTATGACCAGTTTATTCCCTAAGGATCAAAGGGCAGCGCCCTGCACACGGACAGTAGTTGTTTTGTCTTGCTACGCAAGGAGAGCTTGTCTTGTCTCAATATGGTAAAACCACTGTGAGCCAATGGGCAGCGGAATGTATATGTATGAGCATGCAGCCATTGCTGTAGGTACCTGTTAGAGCTACCCCTTTAGAGGTTTATGGTTTCAAACAGACACTAATTTTCTTTTACCGAAAGCATGGCCGCACATTCACACATATACTGTTATGCCCACTGTCACAGTTGCGGAGTTTTGGACTCATTATAAAAACAGCATATTATTTATGCTAGGTATAGCACTGAAGTATACTGCTGAGGAAACTCCACTCCTTTTGCGCACACACTCATGCATATTTGTCAGAGAGATCATCTGTACAAGATCAGGTCTGGTGATGTTCTACTACCGAATTATGCAGCCACTCATTGTGCTCTTGTTAGAGCCTTGTGATTCACTGTTGTGAAACTCTGAGAATTTTCTTATCTCAGATTCGGATCCAGGTTTGGATCATAGGCTCGAGCGTAGACGTTCGGATGTGGCTCATCCGGGTCTGAGTGGTCTTCTTCGGAACTTGAAAAGATTCCGAGTAATCTGTTCTCAGCCCTGGTGAAGGCGGCGTCTGCAGTATCATATCCATGGTTGGATGTTGTCGCCTTTGGCTCGGCCTTTGGAGCAGCTTGTGAGCTGACTGGAGTTGCCTTGGCTTTTGCCGGTTGCGGCTGCTTAGCCTTTGCCCGTTCAGCCCTTCTTCTTTCAAGCTGTCCGTCTGAGGACGCCCATGATCTTTCACTTTCATCTCCTGAGGGAGATAAGGCGTGGGCATAAAGGCTATTCCAGTACTGTGGTGCAGAAGGAGTTAGGACTTCTTCATTGTCAGATTCTGATTGGTCTTCCTCAGAGCTTTGGTCATCAAAGAGTGTCTCGAGGACATTTTTGAGATTGTTATTTCTTCGCTCTATCTCTAGTGAGGAATTGACCAATTGATTAAAGACTGTCCTTGAGTCCTTCAGTGCTGTGAGAAGGATTTCCACTCTGGATAGAGTATCTTGGATGGTGTCAAGATGTTCCTTTCTTTCCTCCTTGTCTCTCTGGATAGAGCCTCGCAATGCTTGTGCGATTCTGAGGAGGTCTGTGTATTTCGCAAGAGGCATAGTTACCGTTTGATTGTCATGTATGACAGTTGTTTCGTCGCCGCTTAAGTTCCTGAATAGGACTTCCACGATTGGTAGGAACTCCGTGCTCCACGGTTCCTCTTCATCATATGTTTCTACGTGCTGTAGCACGCGTTGTGTAAACTGGCCGGCTGCTTCTACCGTTGCATCGATAGAGCTGACGTGTCTTGCTACTATGTTTCGGCACGTAACGTTAATTGCCTGGCCTTGATTGGCTTGGTCAAGTGCAGCGTCTGCATAGGTGCAGAGTCCACTGTTGTGGGCTTCTCTAGCTGCCTTTCGTTGAATACGCCGATTTTGACCTCCTCTTCTGGTAGGACCTTTTGGTCTTGGAGGATCAGAAGGCACTGTTCCTTTCGCCTTCGGCGGAGGACTCTTAGGTGGAGGTGACATGTTAGCCTTGTTAGGCCCTGGTGGCATTGCCTTGGGCGCTGATGATGATGCGGCACTTGGGAGTGCAGATGTACCTCTGGCCTTTGCCGTGGATCCCTTAGGGATCGATGTGTAGGTAATCTGCATGGCTTCCTCGGCCATTTGTGCATGCAAGGCATCCTGAAATAATTGCGTCATGTGAGGAGTGTTACTTGCATCATCGTAAGTCTGGAAGCGCTCAATATCTCTTTCGGTGCCACGTGGTCGTGTATCACCTCTTTGGAAAGGATCATTCCTGCAAATCTCCGCAACTTGTACTGCATGAAGGCAGTTTTTGCACAGCACCTTCCTACAAACATCTCTTGCTTGCTTAAGCTGATAACAGCTGTCTGAGAGATGGTAGACTTCGCTTCGGGAAGTATGCCAAATAGGTCGCAGATCAGTTGTTTCTCCGGAATTGACCCTGTTGGGTCCTAAAGGTTCACGCGTCTGCGGTTCATCCTCGGGGTCGAGGAATGGAACTCTTTGGTTCGCTGCTGCTTTTGATTTTGGTTGTTGGCGCTCCATACATCTGATAGGAGGCCTGGTAATCTGCTTCCACATCCAGTGTAAGCCCATTAGCAGCAGGAACACATTCCACGCGATGCTGAAGACGGAGAAGTCTTGCTCACTGGTTAGTGAGTCTGGAAGTGAAGTTTCATCAGTCTTGGTAGACTCTGCGTTTGCTCCACCTCGGTTGCGGTGTCCGAACCAGCCCGACAACCCCGCTGCTGTAGCAGCTGTTCTGAGAGCCTTCCCGCTCGGAGCAGACGGTGGACGCGATGCCTTCCTTCTTCTCCTCCGGCTGGAGGATTCGTCCTCTTGTTCCTCTTCATCTCTCTGAGCAGACATCAAGTTTGATGTTTCTCTTTCGTGTTCTTCGATGTCACGTTTTGTTGGTGACGGTTCTTCTTCTAGTCCATCCAGCTCTTCCAAAGACATGTTGAGCTTGTCAACAATATTGGTTCTTTGAGGCCTGGACCTTGATCTTGGTAGATCTTGTTTTGAAGAGGACGATGATTCCTGGTTCCTTCTTGGAGGAGGACCTTCAGGCTCGCTGGGACGTTCAGGCTGTGGCCATTCCCAGAATCTTCCGTATCTGTGATGGCTACCTGATGGTTGCGATTTGTCGTACCAGCTGTTGCCGGATGAGTAAACGAATGAGTCGTTGTAACCCCAGTATTCAGCATTACGCTGCTTGTAAGCCTTTCGCTTGTCAGCGATCTTCTGGACCTGGGCATCTGACCGGTTGTGTTTCCCTTTTGTAAGGATTGGTTGTATCGTGAAGCCCAATGGGCTGTGCCAATCTTTGTCAGTTGGACCCAACCATAGGTCAAGGTTAGAAAAAGTTGAATAGTACTGCTTGACTGAAACAAACAGACGGATATCAATATCCCTGTTGTTGTTCATGTCCTGCCACATATCTGAGATTCGCTCCCAGTATGTTCTTTCGGCGGCAGGTGTAACATCTCTTGGACTAGGTGACGCCGTGTGCGGCGTTTTACTCCAGTCAAGGATATAACTGTTGATACAGTCAAGGTCAGCAACTTTCTTCGCCGGGTCCGCCGGTAGACTATCTGCACGTGCCAGTCTGTGCTGGTCGGAGTTGTTCAAGCAAAGATGTCGCACTTGTGAGTGCCTTCCTGCTATTTTGTTGAATGCTGCAAGTTTCTGCTCCAGGTATAGAGAAAACAAACTGTTTCGCGGGTGAACGTCTCCACCTTTTAAGGTGAGCCTCGACGCAATATTATTGAGATCTCCCGCTATTACATCCGGTTTAAAAGGGAGAACCTCGTTGAGGAACGCGTTCACCAGTTCGCGTCTCTGTTCTTCCTTATGAGTCATGAACGAGTTGAAATGGACGATCGCAATGGTGATGACCTTGTAAGGCCCTTTTGTACACCACATCTCGTCAAGATCATTAGATGCTTCTTGTGAGAAGATCTCTGCGTATGTCTCAAAGTCTTCCTCTGGTGGCTCATCACCCTCGACATGGCCGTTCCATTCACAGAGAATCGGCGAGGGATTAAGAGTCGACAATGTCAGACACGCCTCTGGTGAGAGGTAAGAGCCATCAGTGGGTCCATCCTTGTCAGGATTTTTGCCCTTGAGCGGGTCATATCCGATAATCTGCATGAACTCGTCTCTCGTCATCCTTTGGCCAGAATTTGGGTGGACCCATTCTTTTGCCTCTGGTATGGTACTGTGGTACCCGAATGTGAGGCGGCACACCGCACCGTGGCATGCCCACAGTCGCTTCTTGGTACCACCATTCTTAGGCTTCATTGTTCGATGACGGTAAAAGTGGTGGACGAGAGCGATGTCTGTCGTTGGGTCACCCTTGACTCCGATGTACATTGAGGGTGCCTCAGGCTCCTTGGGAGGAGAGTGGATTAGCATCCCTCTGTATTCGTGTTTTCGCATGGTTGCGATCGAATACTCTGACGCAAGTGCTCCTGCCTCGAGTACGAGGGTAATATGAGCTGAATTGTTGAAGCACATGTCAATAAGAGGGTGATAATCGAATCCCTTCTCAGGTTTGAGCTTCTTTTTGGGATTCCCTGCGGGCACCGGCGCTCGATCCATATTTCCCCAGTTGAATACCACTAGGTTTAGCGATACGCTATCTGGGTTCGAGCCTTCAATGTATTCTCTCTTCTCATTGACACCGGCCATCCTATTGCGAACTATCTCGTAATGTGCATCGAGCACCAGTTTGTCTTCGTGGCCAGTAAGAGTGAGAAAAGAAGCCGGGTGGCTTGTTCTAGAGTCCTTGATGTTGATGTGACTCTTGTTAACGCTCTTATATTCCTCCAGGGTTGGAGCCTCTGTGGAGCTGTCATACGTATTCGGAGGATTGTTCCTGATATCATCAAGGCTGTATGGATCTACGCCTGGATGGTCCTTTTCGAACATGCTTCTTGCGTGTTCGCAATACATGTTGATTTTCTGGACTGCCAAATCTACGTCCTCATGTGTGAGGATGGCCTCGTATAAAAACTGACGCTCATCTGAGGTCATTCCTGCTCTCACTTTGGAGGTCTCAAGGCAATCGATTGGCAAGACGCACTCGCACATCCGTTGTTTACCCTGTGGGGTAAGTCGACAGTCTGCACATACAATCGTTCCACAGGAATAGCAAAAATAGCCTGTAGGCTGTTTGCAGAGATCGCAGAGAGGATTGTCTGGTCGAGGCAACATTCGTATTCTTTGGTTAAGGCTCATGGCTGTCCTGCGTACTCCTACAAATCTCTCCTTGTTAGGAGGCGCAGAGGAGGAAGATGCTGACTCTCTGGGTCTGTCCCACTCCTCTTCGTCAGGAGCCTCAGAATCTTTGATCATGAGTGGACTTCGGATTTTTCGATTCCATCGACTAACCCAGATTCTTTCTTGCATTTCCTGTTGCATAGCCGGGTTAGACGGTGACTTCGAAATTCGGTGCTTGGTATTTTCTCGAATCCGAGCGCTGATGCGCTCATGTTCTCTTACGAGATCTTCCTCATCAGCAGGTTCCTCGTATTCGAGGTTGAGCTTGCTTCTGTTGACTCGATAATAGGTTTCTGTTTCAGGATCGAAGAGAACTAGGAATGTTTCCTTCTCCTTTTTAGGAGATTTTGGTTTTCTTGGCTCTTCGTCTGAACTCTGAACATATTCTGTTTCAGGCTTTGGTTGGTCAAGTTTGACCTTCTCAAGTTTCTCTGTGATCTCTTTCGTGGGAGATTCTTTCTTCTCCTCTGATGCTGCAGGTGCAGAGTTCGTCTTGTGAGACGGATTAACATCAACTCGGAGTTCTGAGGATGACGAAGATTTTGAGCTCTTCTCGCTCTTCTCGCTCTTTTCGCTTGACGCCGTCTCAGCGTCTGATTCTTCGTCACAATCCTGGTTAGGATCTGGTTCCTCAGGTTCCGTCTCTGTTCCAGAAGATTCTTCCTTGGGAGGAATTACGTTGACAGAAGTATCCTGGACAGGTTCTGGAGGTTTGTGACCTGTCGTTATCTTGAGAACTTCAGTGGCGCTTCGGGTGCCGTCGGAGTTCCAGAGCTGTCCCATAAGACTGTCCGGATCCTTGTCGGCCTCGGCCTGCCGGGCGAGCTTGGATCTCGGGTGGATCTCCTTTGCAGTAGTTTCCGTGTTCGGAGGTACTTCACCTGCAGAAGCGGTTTGCTCCTGGTTTGGAGCTGTGTCAGCCTCTGTATTCGGCAGAGAGAAAGACTTCTTGTGAGAAGATCTAGCCTTGGGAGGCTCTGGAGGCAGATTTCGCCTTGACATCTTGCGAAGTGTCGATTCGATTTCCTTGCCGTAATTTGAGCACCATTTCTTCGACTCGTAAGTCGCTGACGGCATTTGTTCGGAGCAGTGGTCTGCCCACCATGGTCCGATGCTCTTGAGCTCATCGTATTGCGATGATACCCAGAGTGTTTCAGAGGGTGCAAATACGGCGCTAAGAGTACGGGCATGCACTACATCTGGTGTAGCAAACATCCCCGCTTGCGACTGCCACATGTTTGTGACTTCGTTCACTACGTTATTTGCGTCGAATACTAGGAGCAGTGCCTTGTTGGCACGCAGCAAAGTCGGATTAGGATTCGCCAGGGTTAGCGATGAAAACTGAACAGTGTCCCTATTGGAACGACTGTTTTCATTCACGAGAGCTTGAAGACCTGGTGAGGTCACCACCTGAGATAAGAGGTTTGATGGTACCAGACCATGCCTCAGGATTGAGGATAGTGCATGCAGGTCCGTGGCATGCATGATGTAACAAGGGTTGTTCTGTCGAACAAAATCTTCCATGCCTACGGGCCTTGGCGCGTTAGTGGAGAGACGCTGCGCATGGGACTGCACAGGATTGCTCCCCGTCGCCATGAAGTCTGAGATGGTCATGTGTGACCTTGGCCTCTCTTCTTCAGGATCTGGTTCTTCAGCTCTTGGTAGAGTTCTTCGTGAACCGTGTCCTCCCACTGCCGAGAGGTAAAGCTTGGTCATGGTCATCACATTTGCATCCTGTGGGATGGTAACGGCGGCAATTGTTGTTTCAGCCCTGCCATCTTGGTCATAAACCATAGTGACCACGAACCTGGACTTAGTGTTAAGTAAAACACCAAGCGCGATCTCTTGTGGTGAATATTGTGCGAGCTGTGCATCGGCCAACTTGGACATGTCCAGAAGATAATTGTGTTGGCCAGAAAAGAGATCTTGGCGCTGATTCTGAAGGTGTCTTGTTGAGTGTGCTAACCACCTTCCGACCTTGTTGGTCTTGGAGAGAATGTGGAAGCACATCTCTGGTGAGAGACCTGTTACCTCTACCAGTCTTGGCACTGAGGAGGGATAGTCATATTCTCCAGATGCATCAAGACTCACACATTGTTTTACCTCCTGTGGGAGGCCAGTCTGAAGGTGATGTGCAAGCATCGTACAAAACTGGCGTGGATCACGAGCGTGATTGCCCACGTTGTTATCCCAGTATAAAAGGGGACTGTTGTCCCATGGTCCTTGGAGGACTCCTTCGTAGAGCCTGACTCCATGTTTGGAGATTGGAGTGAGCTTTGCTCGACTCGCATGGCCACATCGTAAGATCAGGTCAGCAAGATCTCTTGGACGCGGATTGAACACCTGTTGGTGACCCATGTAAATGTACGGAGGCTCGTTATTTTTCTCACGTTTGTGAAATCGGTGTCCACCGTGTTCGGTGTGTCGACGTGATGCGTCCCGACGAGACTCGGGGTAAGAGCTATCCATGTGTGGATGTCGCTCATGGTACGCCTGTTCTGCCCTTGGTAGGGCGTACCCATCACGGCTACGGAAATTTGATCGTGTGCTCATTACGGCACGATGACCAAACGGGATCAGGAATGCTTGGTTAGCTCAAAAGGCTAGTTGCTGTGAGGCTCGAGGCTGAAAGCGGCTGCGGATGGTATAGAACATAGAGTTCTCATGAACATGTCTGATCTTAAGGAAAACGCAGCTTGCAGACACAAATTTTCTTTTAGACGAAAAACAGTCTAAATAGAAAATCCAGCACATGGTTGTGCTACCAGCAAACAAGACTACCACCATGTTCCTTGGCAGTAAAATAATCGGTAAATCTCTGTTGAGACATCAATTCCAAGGAAGGCTACCGCTGTAGCGGCATTCCTAAGGTTGTCTATAATCCACCGAACAGTGAAAGCTTTATGTTGAAGAAGTTCACGGAAGGGCGGATGAATGTCTGTTTCTGGTAAGTTTCCTGTTTCCAGAGCCTTGATAAGCTCATCAGGTTGTGCCGAATGCTTTGTTAATGCATCAGCTAGGCAGTACTTCGAGCTTACATGAGCTAGATCATCTAGAGATCCAGAGTTGGATTCCTTACGAAGCATCTGTATAAGATGGTGAGTTTCCTTTTGCTCTGGAAGGTGTGTCGTGCCTGCTGTTGTCACAAGATTGTTCGCATCTGTTCTGATATGTATAGGTACGGTCTCTGATGAGAGATCTGCCCAAAGTCCTTTGAGGAACAGGCAGGTACCAAAGCAACGCATCAGTGCGTTAAGCTCTGCCACTGTTGTGGACATTGTGGTTGTCGTAATCTTGTGAGACTCATAGTCCACCAGGCTACCTCTCGAGGATGTTTCCTTGATAGAGGATTCAGAGAAATCATTCTTCTTGGAAGAAGCAGCTGCTGCTGATTGTTTCATTCCTTTTAGCTTCGGATTTCGATCTTCAGCAAGGAAAATAACATGTGCTCTCTGAGATGATTTGTCATCATTGTTCCTGTAGGAAGCATCAGGGTAACCGAGGATTCTGAGATTTCCTTTTCAGCGGCCAAAAACGCAATTCTACTTCGGTAGACTTCAAAATCCTAACAAGTTTGTTCAGTTCTCGAATATCACCGATAGTAGGCTTGGCAGCCTTGCTTGCACACCTACTGAAGCGATAACAGATGTGAGCTTGAGTCCGGCTTTGTAGCCAGTTGATCTGTCCCAAAACACTTCTATAAGCAGTGTGCTGCTGTGGTGTGCACTGTTGCTCATTATTGAGCTTCTTGTCAAAAACAATTTCTTCTAGAGCTTCGACAGCTAGGTTCTGATTTACTGAGATATGTGCTGGCACTGATGCTGTAGCATCCTTCCAGACTAATCTCTGTCCTACAAACATAATATCATTCGTATCTTCAGAACCTACTGCAAATTCCTTTTTGATCGATTCTATCACGGCCTTACGAAAGGTGTCATCACCGGCCATGCACAGGTCATCTACATGCAAACAGACTACTCCATGTACCTGTCTACCCTTGGCATTGTTGCCTGCTATGGGATCTAGGAGATAGTCAATCGCTGATTCCATGGTCTTTGGCTGAGACTTCTTGAGCTCAGCATCTGCTGTTGCAGACTTCTTACCATACAGAACATATGTACAGCGATCCGCACGGGTTGGCACCAGGCCATAAGACAGGAGTGCCTTATCAACGATGTTCCACCATCTTCGAGGTGCATCGTTAAGTCCATAAGCGGGTTTCTTCATCCTCGCTGCAATGTAGGAAGGATAACCTGCTTCAGGAGGAATCTGACAGATTATGTCTCTCGACTCATCATAGGCTTCACCCTGTAGGAAAGCAGTCTTTAAGTCGATGTGTGTCAGATTCCACAGCTTGTTAGCTGCTAGTTGAATCGCTAAGCGGAAGCCTGGGCGACTCGCAGCAGGACTATCAGTTTGCTGAATGTCCTTCTGTCGATCCTGGAAACCTCTCAGGACCCATCGGGCCTTACACTTAAGGAAGTTTCCGTCCTTGTCTCTTTTTAGAGTCAGGACCCATCGACCAGTGACATAATTTCGGATGTTTCCGAGTTTCCGTGTATCAACGAGCTCAAAGACATCATTGTCTAGCCAGCTCTGATATTCTGCTGCTTTCGCTTCATCAAACTGTTTCTTCATCTCACGCTTTTCCTTGGCGGTTGCCTCCTTCCGCTGTGCCTTCTGGGTTAAGTTCGCTGAGTTCCTGGAGGAACTTAGAGATAAAGCCTTGTCCTCTTCCGTGAGAAGATCATACTCTTCACGGATGTCAGATCGAAACCTTTTAGTGGGTTTATACCGTGTTCGGTCTGACCTCACTCTTGATGTTACCTCTCTGATGTCCACGGGTCCGCCATGCATGTACCGAGGCATGGAGAAAGAACCTGTGTTACTGCACAGTTTCTGTTCTTCTGTGAGAAGGACCCAGTCCTTCTCATCTACGACCAAGTCACCTTCCTCATCAGAGTAATACCTTGTGTTCTTCTGACTCGGCATCGCTCTCCGGTTCTGGTGAACCAGAAGTGTGAGGAGAGCGGACGGTTGTCCGGGGTCGTCTGGGACCAGTTCTTCTTCAGTGTCTTCTTCATCTTGTTGTAACGGAAGAATGGGTCCCTGTGGATGTGCCTTCGGTTTAGGTTTTGGTGTCGGCACCTGTGAAGGTGATTTCTGTTTGTGCGGCGAAACTTTCCTTTCCGATGAAGACCTTGGCGACACATCACCCCCCAGACGCCGAGGAGACGGAACGCGAGGAGGCGGATGCACGCGAGGCTTAGCCCGAGCAGGAGCCACGGGCTCATCGGAGGAAACGGCCGGTAGTCGCGGTGGAGGTACGGGAGGAGGAGGACGCGACGGCGGCGTGCCGGGAGGCATCGGCTGATCTGGTTCCGGCATAGAAACATCGTCAGATGTGATCCGTGAGCGATTAGTGCTCATTGGTTCCGACGGGTCTGACGGCGAAACCTCTTCGTCCGACATGATTACATCCGGCGGTGTTCGCACGGACGGTGAAGTCTTGCCGCCTGTCATCTGGAATAGCACCCCCGAGAAGGTTGATGGGTGTACTTTGTTCCAGGAAACCTGGTGCGGCAAGCAACACGTCATAGTCGAATTAGGCTTCTTCTTGTTCCAGAAAGACAAGAACGCCATCAGTTACACTGGTGAGTGCTTTAACTGTTCCAAATGTACCTCTGTATAGAGTACACTGTTCGAAACCAGACCCTGGTAAGAGTCTTGATCTAAGGCGAGTAATGTCTGACACCAAGGCATCAAGGGACGGTGATGGTTTGGAATGATGCAATGGTAATTCAGTTTTACTCGATAAAGAATTTACTCTAGCAACAAGTGATCTGATTTTCGGATCTTGCAGGAGTTTCGAATCCTTGAGAGGATTTGTCGTCAAAAGTGAATACTCCTGATCAAGAAGTTCCGAGAGTCCCTGGAGGCATTCATCTCCAGAGTATTCTAGTATGTCTGTGACTAAAGACAGATGAGATGCATACGCATCTCGTTTCAGGAATCTTGCCAAACAAGAGGCAAAAGTCTCACAGAATTCATAAGGATACACTTGTGCGAGTTTCGTTTTAAGACCGTAGCCTTGAATACCCTTTTCGTCTCCTGGTGGAGATGTTGGAGACTTAGTTTTGGCAGAATGCCTCTGGAGAGGAATTAAAACTTGCGGTGGCAAGTTGTGCATGAAAATCGAAGATTTCGACTCATAGTATCCTGTTGGATCTTTCATGCCATAGGCCTGTAGGTTACAGACCTCATAGCTGATCTTATGATTAGAAAACAGGCGTTTTGCTTCTGGTGAAGACCAGAGCCTGCTGTAGTATGGGTTCTCAAGAACAAAGTAACGTCCGAGCTTCATTTGGTGGTCTGCGACCGATTCACAGAATTTTAAAACAGAAAGTCTCTTGGCAGAGCCTTTCTTCCACTGTGAGTACCAGCTAGACCACTGAGAATGGTCCGGTGACATAACAATAATAGTAGGTTCTTGTTCCTTGATGATCCTAAGAAGATTGGAGCGACCTTGTGGTTGCTCAAGATCTAGACCGCTACGCAAATCGACTGGCTGACCTACTCGAAGACCTGATAGGGCAGCCTTGTGACTCATGCGGGGAGATCCGCCGTAGAGTTCTAGAAAGTCAATCTTCCCAGTGCTGGTGACCTGCCAGTGACACTCTTGATGTGGAATCGTTAGGTCTGTCGACTGCAGGGAAGCATCAAAGGTGACCATGCAACTTGCGTGGTCAGAACCTTCTGACGTCAGAGTTTCCTCATCAGGCGCGAGAGGAATCTCCACATCAGATGTTATGTCATAGTTTTTCCTCAGTTTTGAGATATTGACACGGACGATGCGTGTTCCAAGATCCACACCTACCATGGATCCTCCGAGTTCGGAGATCACCTTACCTTTTAACCAAGATCCATGTTTGGACCCAGTGGATCCAATCTTAGACTTATCTTCTGACCAGTAGAAAACCTTATCTCCCAAAGAGAAAGGTCCTTGGGTCATTGACAGTCTGGCTGCAAGATCTCTACGCAGATCATCAGATTGGCGTGCCTCTTGGTAAGCCCTGTTGGCAAGCTCCTTAATGGCTCTCGCAGTGACTTCCGTATCAGTTGGATTACCTGTCAACTGATTGGGATCAGCGTTCTCTGGTGTTATAACATCTCGAGGACGCCTTCCAAAGGCCATTTCCAAAGGAGTAACTCCTCCGTAGGTAATCGAAGAGTTTCTTGCCAAACATGCTTGGCGAACGAGGTTGCCATACTTCATGGTGATTCCGTTATACTGCGGGTCACCATCCTTCAGGATCTGAAGTATGAGCTTAATCTGATGCTTCAGCAATCTTACAGCAGCTTCGGCCCTGTTGGGCCATGGTGTTCCAGGTCCTGTTGCCACAGGCTTGATATTCTGCCGATTGTAATAAGCCTCCATTTTTGGAGTCATGAATGCTTGATCTCCAACTACAACCTTTGGGTTGATCTGAAATTTTTCAAAGTAGTCATTCATAATCGACATTGTAGTATGTTCTTCTTTATCCTGGACTACTTCGGCAGTCAACAAGTTTGTTGCTCCATCATAGAGAATAAGAAATACTAAGCGACTATCCTTGCCGGGAATTGGAAGCTCACCGTGATCTACGAAGGTGAGATCACCGAAAGTCTCTGATCTTAGACCAGAAATCTTCGCTCTCGAAGGAGCTCTCACATGTTCCTGGCAGGCTGAACACTTTTTGACCAGTTGGTCATATAGCTCGTAGATCTCCTTTGGGATCTGTAAGGCTTTTGTGCGTCGCTTGAACTGATCCGTACTCATATGACGGTGCTTAAGGTGAAGTTTGTAGAGTTCTACAGGGTCCTTAAGCTTTTCATGAATCCTGCGAAGAGCAATGGGAAGAGATGGCGAAGGTTCTGCGACAATCTCTTCACCTGTTGGTGAGTCTGTGCCAGGAGCAGGGTATTCTCTTGACTCAAGTGGTCTTACCTCCGTCCCGTCATCAGCTCCTGGGACTGTAGACTTCTCTTCAACAGGAGGTTTGTCCGCATATTTGCGGGTTTTCTTCAGAAGGTTTTTAAGACCCTTTGGAGTCTTTATCTTCGCAGATGGAACCTCAAGTCTTTCTTCTTCTGGAGGTTCATGCGGTGCAGAGGATTCTGCCGGTTTGTCTCTAGAGCCTGATGATGGTTCCGATGGTCCGGAAGGCTCAGGAACATCTCCAGATGATTCTGGAGGATCAAGTCTTTTGGCAGATGATTCTGCCGGATCAGATGGAAGAGGCTTCCTTTTCCCTGAAATCCTCTTCGGTGGTGGATCAGCTGCTCCCTCAGGTGCTCTGTCACAACCCTTGAGGTACGTGTGAGCCTTTTTCTGTCCGGCACAGGCTGGACAGCGACCTTCCGGTATCCTGACATAAGGCTTATTGGCTCCTAGAGCAGTCTCCGTCGCACGGAACGATGTACCTGACTTAGGAAGGTACTTCCTGGTGGAAGTAAAGCCTAAAAGGTCCAATACCAGATGGTTATTGGTACTAATCGGAAGAGGGGTTTTATACAAACCGAAAGCTTCACACGTTGCTAGGTCAGCTGTTGGACTACACTCGAGGGTCATTCTTAGATTTCTCATCTGTTCAATGGAGAACAAGATGGGGACTCTTCCCTGATCCAAAACTTCTATGGTTGTATCTCTTCTTGGAGTTGTGTTAAACCATAGAGTTACACGCTCCTTGATAAGAGCTGTTTCACTATCTGCGAAAGAGAACTTCGTGTTCGAAGGTGAAAAAGTGAAATCAATCATGCCTGGGGCATGTTGCTTCACGGCCTTGATAAGCCTGTTCACCGCATAGCGGGAACCCATAGCCCTAGTACAACCAGAGTCAAGAATGACAAAGGTAGGGCTCTTATCAAGATTGATCCGCTCGGTGAGAGCAGATAGGACGGTGTGCTGCAACGGAAACACTGCTGTTGCAGTCTCCACACCTTGCCCCTCGGATGGTTCAAAAACCTGGGGCGCGTAACTCACTGATGAGTTGTACACGGGTTCTTGGTGCGCGCTCGGATCTGTGCCTCTACCTGATGATCCTGCTTGATTTCTTCTCTTCTTTCTCCGTGTCTTTCTTCGTGAGGCTTGTGATGCATAGTATGTATAAGACGTTTGATCGTCATAAGCGGCATAATTCCAACTGGAGTCAGTATAATAACTGTCCTCATACCATGAATCCCAGCTCGGTGCGGTGGAGCTTTCATAGGCCTGTGGAGATCCAGTTTGGTCTCCTTGTAAGGAGGCAGACTTAGCTGTATCCTTACCTTTGCCTTTTGATTTTGTACCCTTGAAGGAGCTTCCTTTATCTCCTTTGTCCTTTCCTTTTCCTTTGCCTTTTCCACCTTTTCCTTTTTCCTTTCCTTTACCTTTACCGAAATAGCTGGAATCAGTTGGATCATGTTCTGCCTGGTTGGCTCTCCCTTTTCCGCGGTATGACCTAAAACGGCCACGTCCTTTTCGCTTGCCACCCTTTGCTCTTCCCGGTGATCCGGGACGCATTCTTGGTCTTCTTCCCTTTTTGAATCTCCTTGCAACGAAGGCTTCATGGTCGTCAACTGTCCAGAAGACAGCTTCTTCATCCTCGGCGGCAAGAAAGCCTTCCTCAAGGGTGTCTTCGTCTTGGAGCCAGAATCCATCGACTCCGTCGTATTCACCCTGATCGAGGATGAGGAAGTTTCGACCTCCGCGTTTGCGGCGTTGATCTCTCCTTCCATGGCGGTCCTTCTTGTGAGAAGTGTGCCGAATATTGGGATCCTGCAGACCAGTTCTGGTCGTTGAGAACTGATCGAACATGGTCTGCCGTACTATAGGGTACGTGTAGGTCTCAATTCGGTAACCTTGGTTGGTCAATGCTGTTACCAACCTCTCACGTTGCATCTCATTTAGGTCGGACTGCACTAGGAAGAGAAGAGCTAGGAGATTATCATTTAGAGGAAACGCTCTTCGATGATTATCAAGGCGTTCCTTGTTCCATGTTTCGAAGAAACGTGCGGCGTATGTGTCTCTCTCGGTTGCATCCTGTAGGCGCATGAAGGTTTGATCTGCTTGCACAGCCTGCATGAAATCAGGATGGGCATCTTCCAGAATTATCTCTGGTAAGAGATCCATCCATGAGTTTCTCACGCGCTGTAGCACGATCTCAAACTTAGCAATCCAAGTCACAAAGTCTTGGTTGCCCTTCCATGCCTTGAATAGGCCGAGAAAACGCCACAGGAAAACGTACTGTTCTCCTTTCACGAAAAATGGACGCATCTTCTTCTTGAAGTAATCTACTCCGTCTGGGGCTGCAAGCCTTTCTCTGTTGAGTGATTCTTTTTGTACTGCGGCCAATCCGGAGAGCCTCGTCTTGAGAGACGGACCTCTTTTGGTATCATCCAGCGTTGTTATATCGCACCAGTCGTCAATCAACTGTTCATACTCAAACCACGAGGTGGTGCCATCATAGGCAGGCGCGATCTTGGGCGTTATGCCTAATGATGCAAGCATGCGGTCAGATGTTGCATATGACTGTGCGACATAAGTAGCTGGACCTTGGGAGGTCTCTTCGTTCTCATATCCCCCGGAGGACTGGGAACTGCCGTCGGCTTCGCTATGCGAGCTCGACATTGTGCTGCCTCTTATCCGCTTGGTTAAGCGTTCGGCGAGGCCGACCGCTGTAGCGGACTTTGTGAGGCGGGCGGCCCTTTCCGGGCTCCGCTACCAGAAAACTGTGCCGATACACCCCCAAGGGATACTCCTTGTAAGGAGGTGTATGACCAGTTTATTCCCTAAGGATCAAAGGGCAGCGCCCTGCACACGGACAGTAGTTGTTTTGTCTTGCTACGCAAGGAGAGCTTGTCTTGTCTCAATATGGTAAAACCACTGTGAGCCAATGGGCAGCGGAATGTATATGTATGAGCATGCAGCCATTGCTGTAGGTACCTGTTAGAGCTACCCCTTTAGAGGTTTATGGTTTCACCCCCCCCCTCCCCCCCCCCCCCCCCCCCTGCCCCCCCCCCTCCACCCCCCCTTGCCCCCGTTGCACTTGGTATCAACAACCGTGTAAAGCCTGCCGCTACACAGCCGAGGCGGGCGGCGTAGCGTTAAAATTATCTTGTGCAAGGACCACCCAGACATGTGCATCTATCAATTGTGTATGGAGTTTGCGCACATGCAGCTGGTGAAAGCTGCTTTGCTGAAGCAGTCGTCGATGCAGCGGTACACCAGAACAGCAGCAGCGACAGCAGCAGTACTAGTAGAAGTAGTAATAGTAGTAGTAGTAGTAGTAGTAGTAGTAGTAGTAGTAGTAATATTAGTAGTAGTAGTAGTAGTAGTAGTAGTCGTCGTCGTAGTAGTAGTAGCAGTAGCGGTGGTGGCAGTAGCAGTAGCAGTAGCAGTAGCAGTAGCAGTACTTGTAGTACTTGTAGTACTTGTAGTACTTGTAGTACTTGTAGTACTTGTAGTACTTGTAGTAGTAGTAGTAGTAGTAGTAGTAGTAGTAGTAGTAGTAGTAGTAGTACGAGTACTAGTAATGGTAGTAGTAGTAGTAGAAGTAGTAGTACTAGTAGTAGTAGTAGTAGTAGTAGTAGCAGTAGCAGTGGAAGTAGCAGTAGTAGTAGTGGTACTAGTAGTAGTAGTAGTAGTAGTTGTTGTAGTAGTACTAGTAGCAGTAGTAGTAGTAGTAGTAGTAGCAGCCGTAGTAGTAGTAGTAGTAGTAGTAGTAGTAGTAGTAGTGGTAGTGGTAGTGGAAGTAGCAGTAGCAGGAGGAGTAGTAGTAGTAGTAGTAGTAGTAGTGGTAGCAGTGGTAGTAGAAAAAGTGGTAGCAGTGGTGGTAGTAGCAGTAGCAGTAGCAGTAGCAGCAGCAGGAGCAGTAGCGGTAGCAGTAGCGGCAGCTTTGGCGGTAGCGGTGGCGGTGGCAGTCGCGGTGGCGGTAGCGGTAGCGGTGGCGGTGGCGGTAGCAGTACCGGTAGCTGTAGCAGAAGTAGTAAGACTAGCAGTAGTAGTCGTCGTCGTAGTAGTCGTAGTCGTAGCATGCGTAGCAGTCGTAGTAGCAAAGGTAGTGGTAGTAGTAGTAGTAGTAGTACTCACTCACTCACGATCGCAGCAGGATGAGTTCGTCCGCTAAGCGTAGTGGCGCACTTAGTGCGGAAGCTTTGCTTCATGGCGATTTCGCCATCCATCCAACAAAAGCCTAGTCGCCCCTAAGGGCCTAGTACAGCACCAGGCTTCACTGATTGAGCAGACTGCCATGGTACTTGTCAAAACTATTGTGAGGACACATAAGCAGGCTGAGGATCTGGACGTAAGAAAACAATGTAGGCATTCTCTTGCACAACCCTCACTAAAGAGTGATCAGGGGGCCTAGCAGCAACATTGTCGTCCGTGATCCAGGCTTTGCCCGCCGTGTCAAGGAGCAGAGTCTGGTAGTGACCTTCCTTTGGGGTCTGTCCTAAGTGGATAATCACTGCTGTCAGGAGGAAACGAGTGTGTTGCACTGAACCTTCCACCCATATGGGGAGGGTAACCGCTGACGGTATGGCAATCGGAACTCGTGTCTTGGAGACTCTGCCACCTACAAGGCGAAACCTGTTCAGCTGCAGAGCAACGCCCTCAGAACCTGATGCAAGCGCAGGGTGACCAGGGAGCTGATGCCAGGCAGTGATTGCACTTTGTAAGGAGCGGGAACCCTGGATGCGGGGGAGGGCTTCGAGGTCACAGTTAAGACAAAGTGGGCTAACATGACCACAGTCTACCAGTGCATTGTGATCTATAATAGCCCATGTACCTTGAAGTGAGCTGATGCGGCAAGCCTCATTGAAGTGGCTGAGAAACTCAGCCGCATCCTGCTGGCGGCCAGTGTGAGGCCAGTGTCGGAGCTTCCTGCGCCAAAGCGGCCGTGACCACACATATACCGGATTAGAGGCAGGAGTGGCATACATGATCAGTTGTTGGAGTTCCTCCTGCACGGCAGCTAAGACGGAAAGCTCAGCGAGTCCTTTGTGTTGCACGGCCAGCCACATGGTGGAAAGAAGGACACAATTGGCATAACAGTCATTGGAGGGGTTCCGGAGTTTCAACTGTCTGATTTGCCGCAAGGTTTCTGCAGCCGTCGCAGTTCGGATTCCAAGGCCTGGGCTAAGGGAGATCGTCCTCGCCGATCCCTGCGGATTGTTGTCGCTACAAGTTGAAGCGAGGCGTTTCCCGCCAGGGCTTCCATTATTGTCCAAAAGCGATAGGCTCTGGCCTCTCTGAGCCCCAAGTGCATGGAGAAGGTGATGGCTGCTCCTGCCATCTTCTGCGTCAACCGCCTCATCGGATGATAATTGATGAGAACGCCATCCTCTTTGCACAACACGATCGTTTCTCGAAGCATGTCCAAGATTTCCTTCGCCGTCAGTGGAGCCAGGGTGTCCTGGGGGATGAGGCGCTTCTTGCTTGGGTCCCATCGCACATACTTGAAGCAGTCCGGCTCCGTGAGGATCTGAAGCCGAATGGCCTCGTTCCTTTGGTTCGGGTCGGTGTCCAGAGTCTGCAGGCGCTTGATGAACTCGGATGCCCACGTTTGCCATAGCACCACCCTGAGAGGCTCGGTGATGGCTGAGGGGTTGCTGGTTTTCAGCCGATTCCATTCTTCCGCTATGGTGGCCTGTGCATCCACCACCGTTAGCGGGGGCGCCGTGCCCTGAAACAGAATCCATGTTGTGGATTGTTCGATGCTGTTGAGAGCATCCGCATGTCGTAGCAAGAGTTGCACGACCTGGGTGATCAGCGAGGCGGAAACCGTAATCTTGGAGGGTGAACCTCCGCTGGGAGCCGATGAGGGCTGTGGGCCGGCCGGTGGAGTTCTGGAAGGGAATTGTCGGCGGGTCTGAGGTCCCTGTCGGGGACCCTTCCCCCCCTGGCCTTTCTCGTTCGTCCTCGTGAACTTGGCTGGCTGCTCCGCCTCCTGTTCTCCGATGAAGGAGAAGGTCTGTCGCTGGGGGGTCTGAACCTGAACCTCCAGAGCCGGAGGGTGGAGGGAACTGGCCGAGTTCTGGGTTGGTCCCGCTGGCTGAGACTGTGGTGCTTCGAAGAGGTTGCGACCTTGAAGAGCCATGGTCTGAAGCATCGTGAGGGCCGCTGCCGCCTCCTGAAGTTCGTCCTGGCTGACACCCTCGAGCTCTATGAATACGGCGGGGATCCTGCAGGGCATGAGGGTGTAGAAGGGAAAAGAGGAATTTGGTCCAGATAATCATTGCACACTCCGATGCATGCTTGGCCTGGTCACCCTTGAAGGAGAGGCCACAATATCTGCAGGGTGAACTAAGAGCCAGCCCTCTGCGATAGCATTTGCTGTGAGCTCTAGCAAGCGACAAGGCAGCAGTAGCCCAAGGATGACAGGCCTGCACATGTAAGGTGATGCCTCGAGCTTGAATCAACCATTGACCACAGATTGGGCAGTACTGGTAACCCTTGTGCTGGTCTACTTTTAGAGCAGCGTAGAATTTTTCCCAGTGTGTAGCCAGGATCTGCCGTATTTGAGGCTGCCAATACGGGCTGAGCTGATTGGGAGGGGCGGTACTTAAGGTGCAATCCTGGGCTGACGGGAAGAGTATCGGGCAGGATCTGGTAAAGATGTGTATCTTGAGCTCATCCCACCTGGCACATACTCTCGCGCAGTGTCGGCAGATGCAGAGACCATCACGCGCATGAAGCCATGCAAACTTGGTTTGTGGGTCTGCATGTTTCAGACAGATGGGGAGGTCTCCATGCATGCTGTCGTCATGCTGATGAAATTGCACTCTTCTTCGCGTGTGTGCCTTCTTGAGCTGTTGAGGTTGTGGGCTTTGGGGGGGCAGTGGAGTGTTGGGGGAGGTTTGGTGCGGAGTATGATCTTCCATCTCAGTAGGAGAGGCCGCGGGCAGTGGCAGGCTAGGAGGCGGATGCTTAGAAGCTTCATGTACTCTCAGGGCACCTAAGGAGGTGAATTGTTGCATGCAGTGAGGGCACACCAGCATCCGAAAAGCATGAGCCCGTCTCTCACTGGCGCAGCTCTCCAAAGCCGGAGCTGGAGGACTCATCCCAGTGTGGTCCTGTGGAGGATGTTGGGAGAGGTGCAGCATGTCCGGATCTGTCGAAAGGAGAACGCCAGAGAACATGTTTCGAAGCTTGCTCTGCCAATCATTAAAGCTGGTTGCTTGTGCATGAGGCGGCAAAGTCGCATGGTGTGCCGGGGCCTGATTGCAGAGGGTGATCCACGGATCCTCCACTTTGAGCCTGGCCAGGATGTCACTGGAAGTGACATGCCATAAGTGAGCAGGAGAGCGCGCAATCATTCTCAGTTGCCTGTGAACAGCCTGACGAATGAGCAGGGGGCCATTGCTCGGGACACCTACATGATGGAGGGAGTAGCGCAGAACACTAAAGACACAGGCTTGCCATAGGCGAAGTTTGGTTCTCAGGGGTAATGAGCGGCTAATCAGGATGGAGTGTAGTCTCCAGAAGCTTCCCCAGGCTGTGGCCATGCGATGCTTCAGATTCTGGGCCTCGAAACCGTGATAGGAGAGGTGAGCCCCGAGGTATTTGTGGGAGTTGACAATCTTGAGGAGGACTCGAGCACTGCCGACTGGAACTCGGAGATATGGCACCCCTTCTACCAGTTTCTTGTAACCTCCGATGACGGAGGGGGCACTCGTACCCGACGATGCCATTAGCAGCACAGTCTTGTCAAGACTAAGCTCCAAACCAACTTGCTGAAGAGTGCTCACCAAAATTCCTATGGCACGTAGCGCTTGTCGAAAGTTTTCCGGGCTTTTGTAGGTCCAGCTACTGAAGAAGTCGTCCGCAAATATGTTGGTGAGTCCTTCCGGGAGCCTCTGTTCCTTTAGGGCTGCAGTGTACAGTCGATAGACTCTGCCAGTAGCCAGGGCCCATAGGATGGGCGAAAGCGAGCACCCCTGTCTCACCCCCGTGCCTAAGAGGACAGAGGCTGTTTCCGCCCCAGTGCCCACCTGAAGTTGAGCGTGGGTATGCAGGTGGAGAATGAGAGCTATTTCATGCTCGTCAAAATCTGCCTCTCGCATGGCGGCCTCTAAGAAATCATGAGACAGACTGTCGAAAGCTTTCTTAACATCCAAACTGATGGAGATGCCTCCCATCATCTTGTGAGGCACAGCGCCGTGGAAGCGCTGGGGCAGATTGCAAGCATTCGCCTGCAACATGCTCCGGACTTGATGCAGGTGGGAGCATACCGATTCTAGAGCATCCGCCGTAGATCTTCCCGGCAAGTAGGCCCATTGAGGCACATGAGTCAGGTAGGCGGCAATTTTGGGTTGCACTCTGGTTGCGATCATGGATGCCAGGAGTTTGCTTGCAGGATGCAGCAAAGCTATGGGGCGAAGGTTTTTAGGCTCACGGACTACGGCAACCTTAGGGATCAGAAAGAGTTGAACCTTATGCCAGTTCTCCTGCAGTGCCGAAGACTCCAAGTTCATGCAGGGCAAGAGTGATGGGACGACAAGGTCTGGAAGCAACTTCCATAGGCGTGCCGGTGCAAAAGTTGCCGGAAGTGCCTTGCCGCTGGCCATGCGATCCAGGGCAGCACACAGCTCCTCCTGTGTGAAGTGCATACCCGTGATTGGCACAGGGAGGGGAGGTGCTAGCTTATGCTCACTGTGAAAAACCTTCCTAAGGAACTGGGCGATATGCTCAGCCTCTTCAGATCCTGATAGGAGACGGCCTGTTTGGTCCCTGAGTTGGATTCTCATTGTCCGGGACTTTGGCGCTAGCCTACGGACGACCCCAAAGATGGATGAAGGGTGGGGCGAGGATTCGGCCTCAGCCAGTAGGGTTTCAACCCTCTCCCGTTTCTTATCTCGACAAGCTTTCTTGAGGAGTCGTTGTGTTCGGGAAATTCTGGCAACTAGCAGCCATCGTCCCAAGATTGAACCGGTGTCAGTTTGTTGTTTGAGGTCTGCTTTCAGGGCCCAGAGCCTCCGCACCAGGCCACCTGCTGCATGCTCCTGAGTAACAACTGGAGCAGGTCGGCTCGGGCCAACTTCTTGCCAGGCCTGAAGAAAGGCAGTGTTCAGGCAGTGAGCTGGGTCAGCAGTGGGTTTGAGGCAGAAAAGCGCACTCGCTCTAGCTCGAAATCGATCCGCGAGTGAGGCATCAGTGCTGAGGGCAGTGGCAACCTGTCGGGCCGTTGGGCAGGCTTGCTGTGATCGCGCCTTGGTGCGTGGGGATTTCGGCTGAGGAAGAGAGGCAAAGAGGGGGAGGTGACGCATGCCAGTTTGAGGTACAAAGGGCGCGGTGATGGTACGAGCGGATTTGGCGGCAGCATCAGCGTGGCATAGTCTGAAGAACAGATAGTCGATCTGTGTATGGTGCATGGTGGTTTTGGAGTCAAATCGGTATGTGTAGCAATGTTTCTTTCTGCCCCATGTGTTCAATGCGACCAGGTTATGCATGCCTAGCAGGTTCTGGAGCGGATGTTGATCGGTTTGCTTGACCTTAGAAGGGTCAGCCTGCACACCTGGGCCCACGTGAGGGGCCTGAGATACACAGGGAGTGTTCAGGTCTCCTGCTATCAGCAATTGTGATCTGACCGGAACCCCCTTAATCGCTGAGTCTAGTTTAGTCCATAAGATTTCACGTTGGGCCAGAGTGTCATCCTTTCCAGGACCATCGTTCCAGACTGTTTGGTACGCAGCGAGTAGGGTTATCGCGGGTTCAGTGTCCAGTCTTACCTGGAGTAATCGTCCTGGGATGATGGGGGCTGATCGAATAGCTTGACTGCTGACCAGTGTCTTATGGACTAGAACCAATATCCCCGCCTGTCTCCGGTTCAGGCCTGTATGCAGTGCATAATACTCTGCTGTGGCCCACTCAGCTTGGAACTCCCAATGTGTCTCCAAGAGGATGCAGATGTGGATCCGATGGCCTCGTTGATCACAAGTGTGAAGCCATGTTTCTATTTCCTGATATCGGGAGGATGACAAACCTCCTGAGTTCCATGAGACTATCCTCCAGCGACTGGTCGGAGGGTGGGGATTGCGATGAGAACGGGTGGGAGGTGTCGGTAACTTGTAAGGATCCGGTGGTGGTGAGGTGGAGGTGGTTTGTGTAGCTCCTAGGGAGGACACAGTGTGAAGTCTGCCTCTGTACATGGTTGTACCATCTCGTGCTGCTCGCCTAATGGCACGGTGGTAGGATCTCTTGCCTACCCGAGTCAGCTGCTCATAATCAGTGATATGGATGGAGGCACGCGCATTCCGAGTAGTGTCTGATGCACGAGGCTTCGCTGTTAGTGTCGGCGGCTGCCTGTAGCTGGGGGGACCAGCTCCCGAGGGTTTCGTGACTATGCCCTCTACCCTCGCATCTACAGGGGCACTGAAGGACGCAATGATGCTTTGCAAAAACAGAGTCAGCTTCAGGCACCTGCTCCGGGACTTGGGACCCGGACGGCTCGTTGGAAAAACTATGCTCGGCTGGGGGGTTCGACCTGAGAACAGTGTGGCTGAGACGGGGCATTCATGTTGTCGAGATTCTTGTTTAGGTGGCATCTGCGGTGTTTTCTTTGTCCAGCAGGGGGCCATTGGCTTAAGAAGCTCATTGAAGCAATGCAGGGCTGCTGCGGTATTTAGGTAGGCTTTGATCCATCTGATTCGCCTATGTGGATCCCGCACTGGAGCCAGCCTGCGCCGATGGAAGCGGGTGCCCCATTGCTGCATTCCTGCTGCTGAGCAGGGCAGGAGTATTCGGACCCTGGAGAAGCTCATCCAGGGAGGGCAGGGCTGTATGCAAGACTCGAACGAACGCAATCGGGAGTCCCTGGCATGTTGCGAAGCACTTAGACAGGTATTCTGACTGGGCCGTGCCGGAGGTGCAACCTCCTGTGTGATGCACTGCACTTGTTTCCCAAGTCGGGGCCTTTGAAGGTCTTGGCGATGGCCAGCCTGCAAAGTCGGGGTGATAGGGAGGTCAAGAGGGGGGGAGCAGCATAGGAACATGGGATCAACAAAGAGCAATGCTTGGGCAGATTTCAGGTCGCATCGGCAGCGGTCTTCATCGCTTTGAGCCCTGTTTGGCCGAATTCGAAAACACAGGCGGCAGCGGTATCCTGCCCTAACCAGTAGCTTAGCACAGGCTTTGCGAGGGCCGGGTCTGGAGCTGCTGGAACTGCTCAGTAAGTGTGGTTCGCCCTGAGTTGGTAGAGACTCGACGTGAGGGTCATAGCCGAAGTCCACATCTGTGTTGTGCTCAGGTGCTCGTGGTGCTTCCAAGTCGGGGCTCTCCTGCATGGGAATGGAAGTCCTGGTCAGGTTGAGAGCCAGCTCGGCAGACCACGGGTGAGGGGTAGAACCTGAGACAGCTGGTTGGAGATGTGGCGCCGCACTAGGTCTGGCTGAGGCTGAGGTGCTTCCGCTTGACCGCTTCCTGTTTCTTCGAGGTGCAAGTTGCTGCAAGTCGGGTGCAGTCGGAGGTGCCGTCAGGGAGGTCGTCGAGGTAGAGGAAGTCGGACGGGTGCCTTCCTGCAATGATCTTCTCTGTATTTGGGACAGTAGTTCTCCCACCGGTGTGCCCGAGGCCGGCGGCGGAGTACCAAGCGGATGTCGTAGTGGTGTGCCATCCCCTAGAGCTTCAGGAGTAAGAGAGGCCGGCCATGTCGCCTCGAGGTGCAGCTCTGGACTAGGGGCCAGGAAGATGTCAGAATCCACATCGCTAGCTGCATTGCTGTCCCCTCCTTCTGAAGGTGGGGTGCTAATCCAGTCCCTACGGGACATGGTCAGGAATCTAGCAGTCAGCTGAGCGTTTGTGAGCCGGGCTGAAGGTGCACAGATCGAGGGGCAGACATGGGGAGTATGGGTTGGGGATAACCAATCTCCAAGGCAGGTGACAGCCGTGAGAGAATGCAGTGTTGGCAGCTGATGCGGAGGCCGCCTGAGGAGTGGCCGCACTGCTGGCATATCACCTCTTGGGGAGGTCGCGGCGGAACCTGCAAAGGACACAGGGTAGAGAGGGTGAGGCGTGATGAGCAGGTACTGGGAGTGGACTTGTTGCAGGGGGTATATCCAGGGGGGAGGGCGAGTACTGAGAGCTAGGTGTTGGTGAGGGCCCACAGGGTTAGGCAGACAATGATTGGACCTAGCAGCAATGCACTCAGTCCCTGACCAGCAAAGTTTGGCCCTGGTTGGGTCCTGAAGGAGGGAGCAGTTGATGTAGGCGCTCGGTGCTTGGACAGGAAAAGATGGGGTCAAAGCTGCGTGTGCCAGTGGCCTACTGCAAAACATCATGTATGCATCATCCAGACTGGCAGGCGCTTCCGGTTCCGGAATCGAGGCCTCGGTAGCCTCACGGTTTGTGTCTGCGTTTGCAGATGAGGCAGTCTTTGCAGCAGAGCGTTTTGCTCGCCGCTTGATTCGCCTAGTCGATGCAGACTGATCTCCACATTGTGGCGGTGGTGGAGCCGGATGCAGTGGCGGATGCTGTAGGGCTGCAAGCACCCAGTCTGGCATGTTCAAGATTGGAGCATCTTCGGTCCCAGTGCCTCGATCCAAAACCCACTGGCATTCCCCCGTTGCCATCGGGGCATTTCTCGACCTTATGGTACCCACAGCCTCGAAGACCACTCCCGTACCCCCCGGTTGGGGAGTGGGTAGGACAAGCTCCAAGGTGGTGTCGCCGGATCCCTGCGCTGCTTGTCGGGGCTCGGAGGAGATGGAACCTCCGGGTGTGGCCTGTTGTAAGGGCTCGTCACCGAGTGCCTCCTCGTCTCCAGCAGGAGCTGGAGCTTCATCAGCTGATGAGGCCACTTGTTCATCTTCCGGATGCTTGGCCTCTGCGGCCATGGAAGCCGGTGATCGTGCCTTTGGCTTGCAGCGACTCTTGACCGCGGTCGATTTCCGAACGAGAGCACGTGCTTGTCCAGGGGAGAGCTTCAGTCGCGTGACCTGCCGTAATTGCTGTTGCCGTCTGTCATGCTTCTGACGTTGAAAGCGGCCAATGGATCCTTTTGCATACTTGCTTGGAGCATCCTCTGGCAAGGGCAGGACCGGCTGAGCCATGTGATCTGGCATAGCTGAAACTTCTTCTTGCTTCACAGAGGGTCCTGTTGCACCGCCTGTCATACCCAGAGCCGGCATGGCTTTGGATTTGGGCTGCAGGGGGAGTCTGGGTTGCCGCGGTGTCGGTTCAACCTCAACCGCAACCTGATCCGTGTCCTCAATTGTCACTTCCACAAGCGTGTCGTCGTCATCCGCCATGTTGGCTGTTGGCCGGTCCGGATCTATGGTTGGAGAGGGCGTCCTTGGCTCTGGAATCGGCATCTGAGCGCCTCGTCGAGCACGCGGGGGAGACGGAGGTCTCCTTGGGGTCTGTCCTCGCGTTGTCAAGAGGCTTCTGTTGCGGATCACTGAGAACACAGTGAGCGGAGGGGCCCCCGCTTGTAGTGATGGTGGAGTTGAGCTCGAAGATGCTGGGGGGACGTTGGGTCCTCGTCCCTTCCCTTTTTGGCTGCGACCTTTTCCTTTGCCAGCCTTGATAGCTGCTCTGGTCTTCTTGTCGGGACGGCGTGCTTCTCGCTCGTAATCCCGGATGGTCTTCACTCGGCGGCCCGGACGGGACGCCTCGTTATCCATGACGCCTCTAGCTAGGAACCTCCGACTAACGGAGTGCTGGGACTTGAGAGGGAGTCGCAGGCCGGTGCTGTTGAGGTGTCTGACACATGTCTGACAGGCTGGCATGCAACCGCAACTGGCATTAGCTGGACAGGTGCAGGTGCTGACTTGCCAGATCACATGCTGACAGCTGAGTTGTCCTGCATCGCCACGGCTAGGAGGCCGCCCAAGGCTGGAGCTGTCATAGACATCTTGGTTCACCTTGGAGAAATGTGGCAGCACTACATTCGGAGGAGGACCTCCGGGAGGGAGAAGGCTATGCTTGATTTGTGGAGGGAGGACCTTGTGTGGAGTTAGGCAGGCAGTGGGGATGGTAGAAGGGTGCGGAGGAGAACCTCCTGTGGCAAGAATGGAGTGCAGTGTCGGTAGGGAGGTCTTGAGGTCTGCTTTGGCTTGAAACCAGGCGGGTGGGCTGCTGCAGTTCAGGAGGCCTGCACAACCTGCCAAAGGACTGATACCTGCATGGTAGCTCTCTGGGCTCGCGGCAGTGGTGGAAGCCAGGTTCGTTGCTGCGAGACATAGTAACAAACTTAGTCCCAACATCCACAGTCTGCGGAGGGTCCAGAGCCGGGTCCTGCTATGCTTGGGAGTCAGGTCGGGCTGATTCCCTTTTCGCCACAGCTTCCACGGCTGCTGGCTGATGTGGTTGTAACAGGTCCTGCAGCGAGTTAACAGTAGCTCAGTCCAGGGTTTCAAGGTCAGCAGCTCTGCAAAGGCGTGAAGCATAGGCAGCTTCCAAAGCGCTGGCAGCAAAAATGGGATCGACCCTGTAGGTTTGCTCCAGGAAGTCCACCCTGTGCAGAGGGGACAGCCATGTCCAAGTTTCCTGCCAGATGCAGAATGCCGAGGTTTGTAGCCATGAGCTGCTGTATAGCAGCTGCAGGCTGATCCTAGAGCTGTATGGTAAAGGGCGCATAGCCAGGAAAAGGAATTCCATTGACAGTTGTCTAATATGGAATTCCTGTGACGTCTCTCCTCGCCACCTGTTCGAATGTCGGGGAACCTTATTGGCTCCATGAGGAGAGCACAAAGCCATGTCCATCGCATTGTATCACCCTGTACGCCCTGAATGTGACAGAGGATGTTGAGGGGGGAGGGATAGGCCTATAGGCTGGAAGGGGGAACGAGACGAAAACCACCCCCAGGCGTGGTGGAGCGAGCCGAGATGCTTAGTAGTAGTAGTAGTAGTAGTAGTAGTAGTAGTAGTAGTAGTAGTAGTAGTAGTAGTAGTAGCAGCAGCAGTAGTAGTCTTCGTCGTCGTCGCAGCAGCCGCAGCAGCAGTAACAGCAGCAGCAGGTGCTGCTGTTGTTGTTGCTGCTGCTGTTGTCTTAGGACGGGATAAGCTTCAGGAACGACGACGAGGACAAAAACAACGACCACGACAGCGACAAGAAGAAGAAGAAATCATGCCATGGTATTCCTTGTTCTTCTTTCTTTGATTGGCGCAATCTTGCTAATCATGACAAGGGTTTCAAGACTCGGAACAATTCGGAACATAGTCAAAGGGTGAGGAGCGGGGACGGATTTTCTTGGAGTCATGATCGCTGCACATAACCTAAAGGCGGTAGTCCATTGTGAGTCTGCTTCGTCACTCGTTGGACATTGCAGCAGAACGAGCCAAAAGCATTTGCTGCAGTGAAAGTCTTGTGGGCTAAACACTACAAACTGTGAGACTGTGAGTTTCCTTGAAGAAGAATCTGCGCTGCTTCGCTGCACATCATGCTCAGCCTAAACCCTGGCCGTCGCAGATCGAATCAAGTAGTGGCGAAAAGACAAGGCTACTGGATAGCGCTCCACCTGCTAAGCTCTGCGAGATTGACACGTGGTGTGCCGCCAGATCAACATTGAATTTGAGCAAAAGTCTTCCCGAGCTGCACGCGGAAAGGACCCATGTCCGCCGCAGCACTGGCTGCCAGCAACCTTCAAAGCACTGAGTGTGACTCTCCTCTCGTGGCCTCCTGGCTTGAATGGAGTCCAGCGTCGCACATTGCCGTCCGAGAAGCCGGGCTTTGGCCAGGTGGGCGAAGTTGACGAGCCTGGACTTTGGCAAGCTGGGGCCATGCACTTCTGGCGAATCTCGGACCCGAGACCCATGCTCTTGGCCCAGACTCTCGACGCGGCCTTGGCCACGCTTTGCTTGATTTTCGGACTTAGCAGTTCTGGTCTGGGCTTCCAGCTTGCCACAGAGGCAAGGTCGCCGGGTCTGAGTTCATCTCTGGCAGCGTCCGGAGGCCATGAGCTTTGCCTTTGTCTGTTTCGGTCGATTCCAGCTCTGCAACATGTCGGGGGTCACAACGCTTCTGTTTCTGTGAGCTAGAGCTCCACATGTCGACGTCAGGTGGTAAGGGCGGGTACGTTTGCCAATTCTGGACACAACATCCACGGCCGGCGGTGGTTGCTGAGCACCGTGCATAGCCGACCATTGCGGGTCGTGGACTGATTCGTTCAATGCTGCTTGGATTATCTTGGACTCCGCGAAAGTGGACTGAAAAGCATACAACCAAGTTGGTGTCATTGTGTATCTTGGGCCACTAATCTGAACAGGCGAAGTAAGTGGGGCACCAGCCATCGGTTCACAGGCTGCATTGTCCGGCAAGAACCCGACGACTTTCCGGTTTAGGCCAGAGATGAAAATCGATACTGCCCGACACACGGAGCTCCTTCCGCACTGCATAGGGAAAGCCGGTGAAACTCGAGACCTTGTTCGGCCGGAAGGGCCTCAGGACTCTTCTAGTCCAGGCTCCCAGCACTCAGGGCGGCAGTAGGTCCAGTTGCCAAAGCCTTCATGCCAAGGTCGTGTGCGAGGTCCGTGCATTGCCCTCTGGACATCGACATAGCTCAGGAAGGAACCCGACTTCGGACAAGACCTCAGCATCTTGGCAGAGTTGGACCCCAAAAAAACTGCTCTGCCGACTCAGCCCTTCACCACATTTCCTGCCAGCGGCTTGCGAGGACCACCCGTGATGCACAGCTCGAAGTCCTCGCAAAGACTCTCTCAAAAGCTTCTGCTCGTGCTCCCTCAAGGACTGAAGAGCGCTTTGCAGCGAGGACCATGAGCTCACTGCTGGGCTTAGAGGAGCACAGACTGGACAAGGCAGCAGCTTTCCCACCTCTGGACGAGAAGCTGATGTCGGGTCAGACGAAGCCATCGCTGCCTTCAGCTCTGAGATGGTGGTGCCCTGCCAAGTGGACTGGCAGTGGGTGACTGCCCAAGTGGCATGGGGACGGCAGCATCCCACTTTTGTTTCTAGCACCTCCTACTAGTAGTATCTTGACTCTGAGTGGGGAGTCGGCGGGCTTTGCTTTGCTCTCACAAGCCTGCGAAGGCGCCTGTAGCGCAGAGCTTTTGATCTGTCTGTACAGGTAAGCCTGGCCTTTGCAATATCACCAAGAACAAACTCAGACTGAAGGCACGAAGGCGTCACGAAGGCAGGCTTGCCGCCGGCGAGGGATGGGAGGGCACAGTTGCTTTTCGCAGTCAGTTTGGGGATTGGGGCCTTCAAGTCAAGTGCGCCTCCTTCACCGGAAAGCGGTGGCTCAGGTCGAGCACATGGTCGATGTGAACACGGACCTCTACCAAAGACCAAGTTCCTTATGCTTGCCCACTCTTCTGCCACTTGGCTCCGAGACTGTAAGCACAAATCTAGTTTAGAACATTTCCTATCTGGGACTGGGAATGACCAGGCTGCAAGCACGGCTTGCACCAACTGCACGAGTTCTTTCCTGAATGAGCACTGGCCACTCGGCATCCTCATGTCCCTTTCGCAGCGAACCACAAAGACTACCAGGCACTACCATGCACAGGCAAATCCCTGCACCCATGCACAACTTAACTGCCTCTGCGTGGCCCTTCCACTTTGGTGACACAGCCTGATGTCAAGGTTGGACTGGCTTCTGGATGAGGGCCTTTTCAAAACCCGCGGAGAGATCGCTCAAGCTAGCATAGCCAAGAGAAAAACTCCGGAATCCTGCACTTTTCAGTCTTGGACTCCTGAGTGCTAGCCAGACTGGGATTCCAAAGTCTGCACGCAACTGTGGCTGACGGGAGGCGTGGAATTAAAAGTGAATCCACTCTGGAAGACCCCAGAAAGCTGGTTGCTCGTTGTGCTCACAGCACCTCCGGGCAAAGAGGAGGAGGCTTCGATGCCACGGAAGCCGGCGGTCGGAACCTGGCCATGGCTACGGCCGAAATGAGAAAGAAAGAATCCGATCCAGCGGTTAGGGCTTTAGGGTTGACGGTTTTTGGTGGCTTAGGGCTTCCAGGCTTTAGGGCTTCGAGTCGCCTGAACTTCAGCGAGGCATTACTGGTAACAGGCAACTGCGCCAGCTTCACGCGAAGTCGAATCGCGCCGCCTCTGGCCGGGCTGCTTTCTTTGTAAACTGGACACAAAGCTCAGGCGCCTTGTTCAACACTTCACTGGGATCCACCTGTCGGCCGAACCTGGGACGAAAGACCAACTCGCAGCAGGAAAGCTGCATCAGGGCACCTCCCGGACCCGAAAATTTTTCAGGCCTAGACAGCAACACCACCTCGAACTCTTGACCCATCTGTGTGCCGAGCCGATACAGCTGGATCCATTCAGCCTAGCACCAGGGTTGAATCAGGGAATGAGTTCTGCAATTTAGAGGTCAAGTACGTGGGACGGAACCAAAGGCAAGCAGTCTTCAACGCAAATTGAACCAATCATGTTCTGGCGATGCCGACACCATGATGTCTGTGACATCGCACACATTCACGCATGAGCATTCCTGAAACCGGCGGACAGGCAGGACGGGACAAACGCAGAGCCGGAGTGCGCGGAACCGTGGGCCCTAGAAGTAGCGCGGCGCTTGAGTCCCGGTCCGGCCTATCGAAGCAATGCTTGCCACAGTGAACCAAAAACTAAACTCTAAAATTCTAGCACTGAGACCGAAAGACTTGGCCTCCAGACTGATCTTCAAACACGGATCGACCGATCGAAAATGGGTTTGAACACGCATCTGAACAACCACTTTGCTGAATCTCCCGCACAGAGCCTATGATCACTATAAGTATAGGCCCTCGAGTTCTGAGGCTATGCCTATGCTCCGTTCCGGCCTCTTCTCCCGCCATCTCGCGCCTGAGAAAATTCACCGAGGACCCTGCCGGCACCTGGCGCTTGGACACCGACTCGCAGACTCTTTCCTGAAAACGAGTACAAGCCCTTTGCCGGCTTCAATTTGCCGTGCACCTCAAAGCTGCGGCTCCACTTCTCGCCTTGCAAGAGCTAGAGCAGTATCAACACCTCCATCCCTAACAGCACCGGCCTTGTAAGACGAAGCGCACCTCCACAGGCACAGTGCCATCTGCTTTTGCCTGCGATGCTCACAACAGGCTCTCGTCGTTCAGCTCCATGGGAAGGCAGAAGAAGCCGGGCGCCACGCTCTCTCAGTGACAGCCTGTTGAGCTGCATCGGCCTCTGCAAATGCGGAGGTTCAGGAGCCCAACGGAAAACAGAGCCTTGGGCTAGTAGAACAAAGAATCGGCATCCCGAAACGAGGCAAATGCACTTCGATGCAAGACCCTCGTAGATCCTCGATTTCGTCGAAGTCAAACATTCCATCGCCATCACCCTGCTCCTTTCAGCGGGCTCGCTTCAGTCAGATATTCGCTTGCAATTCCGGGCACATGGCACAACAGGCATGATCAAGGTGGCTAAGCGTCAATTCTGAAAGAGACATCAAGGGCAAATGACTTTGCACATGTAGGCCCTACAACAGCTCAAAATTGACTGGCTTTGTCCCTGAAGCGTGCTGTGCCTTTATCTCCTCCGACACTTTCTGGACGGAGACAGCATCGCCTCAATAGCGAAAGCACAACAGGCAGATGGATGCCTGATAGAATGCCACAGCGTGACAAGCCAGCCGCACTGGGGCCGGGAAGCATGACGCGTAACGAGCAGGTGGCAGCTACTGGCCGTTGCGCGTGCAAACACATGTTCATGGACGGACTTTTAATGGTTTGGGCGCTGTTGCTCCCGGATGTATCAGGGATCAGTGGCGCTGTCTCCACTGGCAGAGATCCCTGTTTCGTTTACACCTGCGGACGGAACAGAGTTCCTGTGCAATTACCGGCGGTCTGGATTGCTGCTCGAGTCAGGGTAGAAGCTTCTAGGGGTAGCTCAAACTCAAACCACAGCAGTCCAATGCCGGCCACAATCGGTGAAACCCTGGCGCTGGCCAGCTCACATTAACAGGTGCCGCGTAGGATGCAACTTTCAGAAGCGCAAGCCGGAGCTCAACCCCGTGTTACCAAGGATCCGAGACCATATAGCATACCCAGAAAGTTCATCAAGGAGAACCTCTGCCAGATGCACCCTGCGCGCGTTCAAGAAATAGCTGCTGCATCCTGGGCTGCGAAGTGCTGCTCTCAGCAGACTGCCGTCTGATCACGTGAGAGATTCTAGGAAAGGAAACAATCTTGTAATCCTCATTCATGTGGAGATCGGCCAAGCAGCTTCTCTTGAAGACGTTGAATGCGCTCATCCACGCTAGACCTCAGATGATTTGGCGGTTGTAAATTCAAACTTCCTGTCCTGTGGAAAAGACCGCAAATCAAAGGAGCCAAGCCCTCTACGCAACTTCAGAATTGGAATCACCCTCACAGAAACAAGGTCGGCCTTATCCCCTTCTCATCAGGATTTGCCAGGCCACGCGCTTTGTCTCTCCTCTTCCTGGGAGGGGCGTGACGGACCGTTCCTCAGAAAAAGGCGATGGGGCAAGTTCGGACCTGACCGCCATTCAGTGATCAGCTTAGCATGAAGCTCCGCATTTGTGGGCTGCATGCTCGAAGTTCCGAGGGCAGACAGCAGAGAGTCAATCTTCCTGCTGGCGGGCGACCCAGCGTGATGGAAACATGACACTATCGGCTTCAGCGCATGAGTTCTTTGAACCTCAATGTCCAAAAATGCAATGTTCACAGCGAACTTGACCTGCTTTCCAGTGCCTTCAATCAAGTGGAGGCTGAAGAAAATGCTGTTTTCGTATGCTGTGAGACCTGCTGACCCGGGATGCTATCGGAAAAGCTTCCTACCCTCGAGACTTACTTTCCGTGATTGCAGACAGCATGGGTTGAACCCCAGCAGAGCTCGCCAGGCCTGTCCAGGACATCGTAGCGTCGCGACTTCCGCTCCCAGCGCTGGGACGGCGACGTGGTGCAATCAGAGCCTCCTTCAGCCACTGTCGGCGCCCGGTCTTAGACAGGAAAAGACTTCTTTCGACGAGGTGCCTACGGTCTAAGCGCATGGGGCCCCTAAGCACCTAGGAGCACATTATGAAACTTAAGGTCCGTGGTAGAAGAGGGAAGCTGGAACCCAACCTGATAACGCTCAAGGAGGCATGGCGCGCGTGGACGTGGCTTGCTGTGGCAATGGCGGTGGGGCAGCACCTTTTCAAGCCAACAAGCCGCTGGGCTTACGCAAACACTCTGCGACAACTGCATCCCCTGGCTATCTACAGACTCGCCTCGAAAAAAATTGAAATCTCGTGCGCTACAATGACAGTAGTCTAGTACTACTTCGCCTCTGAAAGCTATTCATCGCCACATTGAGGCCTGGCTCAGACCTCACCGAGCCGGCAACATGGTGAGGTGAACGGGGTGAAGTTCCGTAGCTTTGAGGGCTGCCCCAAACTGTCCTGCAAGGTACAGAGACCAATCGATGACCAAGACAGCTGCTCACGTTGCTGAACATCGCATCTGTCCTGGGGGTCGGTCCCGTGGGCCCATGTGGCACTGGCAGCACGGGCCCCTCCGCCTTGCCTTCCACATCAGGCAGTCCACGCGAAGCGCGCGAAGAGCTCGTGGCCAAGCATGGAAGGCTCCGGGCAACCGGGCCACTGTGATCTGGGCCAACCGGAGCAGGTGCCGGCACCACATGCGCTGGGACCCCCGCCGGTGTCGGTACCACAGGTGATTCCCATACTTTTGCAGCCTTCTTGGAGATACCATTCACGTTCACTGGCTTCACTGGCTCTGGGGAGCCAGGAGAAGCTGGTGAAGGCGAAGGAGTCTTCAAGTGATCGAGTCCCAGGCCACCCAGCAGCTCATCGAGTTCTTCGTGCAACTCTTTGAGTTCGGAATCGCGCTCTGCAAACATCCCACTCAGGTTTTGAAACTGCTGGAAGGGTGCCTTTGCTGGGCCAAGGTCTTTGACTGCTGGCGGCAGCCATGGCTTCTTTGCACGTGGGGACGGCACGCTGCCAATGCTTGGCAGCACAGGAGGGCACTTGATGAAATCAGCTGCCTGAGCTGTGCAGGAATTATAGAGGCAATGTAAAGTGAACATGTATGTACATGTCCTGCATGTGAAAGCGACAGCATCTGGCACAGTTGGCGGCGACGAAGACACAGTTGGAGATCATGTGGCAACGAAGACGAGTGCTCAACTTTTTGTTCGAGGGGTGCTGCTGCTCGTACACACTGCGATTGTTGACGAAGTGAAATACCGAGAACTAGATTTGCTCATGTCTCCTTTTGCATGCCAAAATGAAACCCATTTTTTGATTGAGAAGGACTTCTGGACTGAATCGCCTTCCCTCTGTCTTACAAGTACGTGTATCAGAAAACGTCACTTTCCACTTGGAATGTGCAAAAAAAGGCCCCCGCAATACATGTTTCCTCACCCCGTGGACAAAATCGTTGCTTTCCGTGCGGTCGGCTCTTGGAATGTAGAGACGTGCGTCGTCGTAGCCGCAAAATCAGGATAAACTAACGGAGTAGACCTCGGACCTCCAAATCTTCGTCGTCAAGGTTCTTTCACATCGACAAGGACAGCTTATCAAGCACCTTCAATCCTACAGACTGAATGACAGGTCGTTCAGTTCGGGCTGCAAGTGGGCAGTGGCCGTTCGCCAGTTGAGAAAGGAATAGGAAGGAATTCGGTCTCTGGTTGAGGGTAGCAGGAGCAGGCTTCAGCCAGTAGCTGAAGCAGCAGCAGTAGTCGTCGGCAGAGTCGTAGGCATCGTTGTCGTGGTAGTAACCGTAGTAGCAATGTTTGTCACCGTTGCTGCTGCAGGAGGAGCAGGAGGAGCAGGAGGAGGAGGAGGAGGAGGAGAATTGGTCCACAGGTTGATACACTGTGCTCACACACTGGTCTCTTCGTTTCTCTGATAAGGAAGGGAGCAGGGTCCATCCATTGTGCGATACACGAACAGACACTAAGAGACTCAAGCACAATGCTTGCTGGCTGAACATTGCCGGAGTCGCCGAATACCTCGACCTTCGGGCCGACATATTGCTTCTCTTGGCCTAGTTGTGCTCTGTCCTTTGGAACTTTGTCGTGTGTTGCTGGCACGGATCCTTTTTCGTCCTCTCGTGCTGATCTAAGATCGGAGAGTGATCAGAGCTAAATCCGCTCTTAAAGGAAGTTTGTGCGAATCGGCGGCAGATGGCCTACAGTCTGCAGGCAAGCGGCAAACGGCAACACGCATCACAACCAACAACGGCAGCAACAGCACGAGCAAGTACCGCTTCAGCATCACTGCACCGTCACCACCATCGCTGGCGCCCCCCGAACAAGATGTGACCCAGGTGACCCAGGAGCTCAGGGCCTTTCAGCGAGAGTTGTCCAAATGTAATGCCACAGAGCCACATCCTCAGCGACGGCTGCACGTAAGAGCGCGCCACGGGCCTTTGGCAGCTCCGGCACTTCCGGCGCCTCCTGCTTCGGTTCTTTCGCCTGGCACTCGCCCTGGCCCTCCTCTTCATCAAGCAAGGGCTCGCCCAGTGGCCCAGGCCCAGCCGACGGCCACATCCTCCCACCACAGAGCTGCGCATAGGCGCAGAGGTCAAGCATACATGATAAAAAAGCGCTGCGCTAGGGAGGGCCTCACGAGACCGCGGCAGGTTGCAGCCAGTGCAGACAGCAGGCTTCCAACGGCACTTGCCGAGGCCCAGATCACCAATGCCAGAGCCTGGTCATGAAATCCAGCAAGGAGCAGAAACGCAGGGGATGAAGCCGTTGCATTTTACCCCGTCTCGGTCCTGCCAAGGAGGCAGCCCACCTTTCTGGATGAAGCAATCCGTGAGCCAGAACTGCAAGGCCAAGGCGACACATGGCATGAGCCTGGATGGTCGCAAGCTTCTTGCTTGGGGCGACAGAGTAGAATTGCAAGCGAATGTTGGAGCTCGCTAAGCAAGGGGCAGCTCTGTCAAGCCTTCGAGGCTCGTACTCCAAGATGTAAGATCCAACCTTCCAGGCTGAGGACTATGTGAAGGTCAGACAGAAAGGTCGCCCTCGGAATCTCGCTCAACCTTCAGGCAGTCGAGCGGCAACAGGACTACAGGGCCTCGAAAAAGGCCGGGGAGGGAAAGCGTCTCGAGCGCCCATTCGGAGGCGCAAACGCAGGCCAGCCAAACCAGAAGCTGGCAAATGTATCTGCCTGTAGCCCCCAGCGACTCGGCCACTTCGGGGACAGCTTTGAGTTAGAAATGCATGCAGACACGATCAAGACGCGCCTGGCACCATGAGATCCGCATCATCACGGTACTCCCCAGTTCGGAAATCCTCTTCGGGCCGGCAGGCTGACAACAACAACAACAACAACAACAACAACAACCACCACCACCACAACAACAACAACAACAACAACAGGCCGGCTTGAACAGGAGAGTTGTGGACTGTGCAAGCATTCGAGAAAAATGAACCGGTGTGAACTGCTGCAGGTGTCAGGTCATCATGCGGCTCGAGCGGACACTCGCTTCAACTCCTCTCCGAAGACTAGCACCGAAGGGATCAAACCAAGGCTCGGTACGGCCGGTAGATATCTCCAGGACTCGGCTGAGGCTCTGAAGCAACCTGCACAGCCGGACTTAGCTTTGACATCTAGGCGCAAGAACCTCTCGGATGGCTCGAAGAAACTCGTGGCACCATGTCTTGAAACTCAACGAGGCGCAAGTACTGGAACACGACGCCGCACGTGGCCTCGGCAGATGTGACTCAGCTGACCTAGTTTTACATAACCCAAGCAGGACCGTACTGCATCTCTTGACAAACTTCGTCCACATCGAGAACTTGACAAAGCATGCCGGACAGAGCATCCATCCCTGTCTCTTCAAACAGAAACAAGCCCAGAAGCTTCTGCAGCGGGCTCGGACAGCCGCAAGACCTCGTCGCTGGGCCTCCAAAGCTAGGCCGCAACTCTGACAAAGCAAAGGGAGATGACTCTGGCTCCCTTCCCCGAAGGCTAGATTCGGCGAGAGTGATGAAACTCGTGAGACACCTCCATAGGTAGTGGATGCCCCACAGCAGCAAGCAGCCAAACCTTGGATCCGGCAGTGGTCATCTGCCGGAGCTACAGTGCACTTGTGGGGCCTTAGGGCCTTGCCACTTCGGGGGTACAAACATGAAGCTGGCTGATCGGCTGATTGTTCTTCCAACATCCGCCAACCCCACCGCTATGAAGACTCACTTTGTGATACTGCCCCCATGTCCCCTTGGAGATATGTTCCAAAATAGAACACCAAGGAGGAAGTTTGTGTCGTTGGACGACCGTCAAGCATCTCGAGTAGCCTTGAGAAGCCTTTGAACTCACAACCTCTCGATGCCAACAAGGCGGGACCAAGGAGCAGCTGCTTGGAAGCATCGAGCAGAAAGTCAAGCCAAGTCCGTGTCTCGGATTTCACCTTCAGAGCAGGCCGGGAGGCCGGGCCTCACGTGAGTGCATGCGATCTGGAAGGGGCCTGGCCTGGCGAAGCAGGAGGGCCCCGACACCAAAGGACGGCGCCAGCAAAACCATTTGAGGTGCCCGGAAACGCGCCCTGCTCCTTTCAGTGGTCTCTTAAAGTTTGGGGGCTGCAGGTCTGGAGCATTAGCCGAAGAGGGCGAACGAGGTTCGAGATGGGGCGAGCCCTTCGCGTCCCCAACCGGTGCTTGTTGGAGGTGGCTGTGCTGGGGACACCACGGGAGGTGAATGTCAAGGCCTACTTAGCTTTAGAGCTCAAGGGATGGCCGAGTTGCCTGCATCATACACATGTTTTACACACCTTGGGCCAGCGGAGACAGTGTGGCGGGGCTTGCGCTTGATTCAATGCCCCTTTGTATGGCGGACCGAAGTCGATGACTTCAAGTTCTGGGGTTCGGTGCTGAGGCTTCCGCATCCTCCAGCCTGCAAGGCTTTCCAGAGCGTGAGTGCCGTGATTTCAGATGCAGGGTTCTTACCCCGAGATGCCTGTCACAAGCCACGAAAGGCCAATACAGTGATTCGACAGACACAGGCCTTCGAGGGGCTCTCCGCCGACGCTCCCTGCAGGGCAAACTCGGGAGTGGAGGTGGGGACATGAGACAGACGACGCGACGACCAAGCATACCAATTGGTGCCGGTGTCAAGCGGCTCAGAGTATCGTGCACTACTGGGCCTGTCAGACTCCACTCTGCAAGCCCTTCCACTCGCTTCAGCGAGCGCCTGCTTACTCCGAGTTCCGAATGACCTTCTTGCCCTCACACAGGATGCCACTTCAGAATACCCCGCCTCTTTCCACTCACCTTCCTTCTCAACAGTCTCCTGCACAGCTGCAGCAACTGCAGGAAATCTTCTTGCACACATAGCGTACACTCATAAACGAACAGAAGTGAACAGGAGTTCAAGGCTGTCCACTTCAAGATACCTTGCCTCGATCTCGTCAAAGTCAAACATCTTCACTGCAATCCGCACCCGTTGTAGTCAGGTCTTCTTTCGTGGGCTCTGCTGAAGTGGGTGCTGGATGTGCAATCTGCACCACGGGGACGCCTACTGATTCTACAGATGTGCTCTGGCAATGGCGAAAGACATGGCTGCGAGGGCAAAAAAAGACATGATAGCAACCAACCGTCAGTGTGTGTTGCGCTTTCACTGCACGCCTGTGTGACGACCATCCACCCTGAGATTGCAGAAGCCATCGTTGCGTTTTTCTCGCTCATCTCTTGGCAGTCGTCTCACCTTCCTGCCAGACAGCACCGACGCAAGTACGCAGGGAGCTTCCGCAATATGTTCCAAACCTGTTTCCGAACCATAGACACGCTAGATTCAGCCGTCAAATTTCAGCAACCCAACTCGGCAGCCCCGCCTGTGCAAATCCAGAGGTGCCACTACCTGAGCCATGGACAGGCTGACTATCGGAGCGCGACACTTTTAATTTCGATCCGCAGATTTCGAACTGGGCGCCCGACACATCCACGTCGAACAGCTGGAAAGCAATGCGACTGTAGCACAAAGCATTGGTTGGCTTGGCAAGACATGGTAGCAAAGCTTGCCCCTATCATTGCCTACACAACAGGCCCGTTAACCAGCCAACATACTTCTCTGGACAAGTAATATCTCGTCGCACAAGCAAGCAGTTGGCTTGCGCGGGTTAAGTGCAAACTATCAACAGAGCGACCACTGATTTGTCCTGGCATCTGCAGAGCTGTATTAGGATCTTGTAGCTGCTGAACTCTCCTATAGCATATATCTCTGTCTGCCTGCAGACCCGGTTCATCAGCAACCTGCATGCACGTTACAAGTTGAATTCAAGAAGCGGCAATTGCGCGCGAAAGGAGAGAGAGCGAGAAGCTCATATTGATCTGCTTGCAACGCTCCACGGGCTTCGGCCAAGGGATCCAAACCGCATCTCTACAAAACCCTCGCTCCCAAAGAAAAAAACAGCTTCCAGGATGCCCAAGCACCTATGGAGCGTGCCAGTAACGACCAGGCAACCCTCGCAAGTCTGGGCGGTATCTCGGAGGCATAGGGACTGGACAAGCAGTAAGACTCCGGGAAGACCCGACAGGCCGCCGTCTGTCCCAAGTGCCCCTTGTCACGAACCCAGGCTGTTTGCCGTTCACTGGGCTCTCTCGGCCCTGCCACAAACCGGCCAAGGGTCTGCACCGACCTGGCTCGGGCATGAAATGCTTCGTGGCGACGTGAGCCGGGGCAGAGCAGATGACGGAGAGACGGGACAAGTTCTCAAGACCAGACACCTTCTAAATCCGGGAGGCCTGTGCTCAGCCAACGGAATTTGGTCTGCGGCAGCTTCGCTCCAGAAACGGCCTCGGACTCAACAGCAAAGCCCAATTTCAAAACGTCCCACGTAAGAAGTCCCAAAGCCTCTACCTCCTGGCCTCGGCTTACGACTTCAAGGCTGTGGCATGGCCGCATAGACTCTATTGCATAGTGACAGCGGCATAGTGCGCTCTGCTTCATCTGACATCTGAGCTGAGGCTGCGACCAGGAGATTCCGCAAACAGCGATCGTATAACGGAAACCTAACTAACCTTGCTTACGTAGGCAGCACGCCTGGCAAGCCGAAACTTAATTTACGAGAGTTGGGCCTTCAGGTGTCCGCCACTGCGTCGGCTGGGCTGCGAGCATTGCACATGGTAAACAGTTCCGCTTTTGCTGTCAGACTTGAGTATGGGAAGCATCCAGCACACGCAGGGCAGATCTGCCCTCCCAAAGAGCTCCACTTAAATGTTAGCTCGCTGGTCGAACGGCCATTCGAGCCCCTGGAACGAACGAAAGTCGCACACAGGCAAACTCAAGGAGAAACTGAGCCTGCATCCACAGCAGATACACTTCAATGCTAAAGCGAAGCCGATAACCAAAGCTGATGCTTGGATGCGGCTCGCGGCTCCTTAGAACGACGCATGTCACCTCAACCTCACTCCCTGTACTCTGACAAGGGTGGGGCCCCAGGGCTCTCTCAGCACTACCCCTGCCATGCAGAACATTAGCACAGATATTCTCTAGCATCACGAAACCCCGTCTCTTCCCGGAAGGTCTGTGAGATTCTGTGAGCCCTGGCCTCCACCCTAGCAGTTGCTGGTCTTAGCGGGGACCCTGTGAGATGCTGAAGGCAGCGATCTCGCAAGTCCAGCATTCGGCGAGGCAACTGCCGGTTTGACCAGAACTGTCTCTGGACAGATTGAAACCATTGGTGGCCCTGTTGAGATCTCCAGTCGCAGCATGTTTGGCTGCCACTGGGCATCAATGCAGCAGGCTGCGCCAGCAGCCGCGACCCACAGACCTAGAGCAACTTCTCCTAAACCCAATCGATGGCTTCGCTCGTTGGCCCTTGGACTGCTCCAAACGGTCGCTGGAGACAGGACCCCAATACAGAGGCCGGGCCCTGCAGGAAGTATGCATGCTGCCAATTTTTCTATGGGTCTGGGATCGCCTCAAGGGCTACATCGGCTCTCGGCCATCGTAACGTCAAACGTCACAGCATCTCGGACCCCGTGCTGACCTTCTCCGTTTCTGAAGGATTCTCCAAACCTTCTAATTAGGCAAAACAGCCAGAGATGTCCTATGAGAAGAAACAACGCAGAAGCTCCGAGTTCTGCTGGTGGAAACAATACCGATTACGACTCGGCTGTTGTTGTCCAAGCCCTCGTCCGCCGCTTCCACCGTGCTAAGATAGCAGAAGTCAACATTCAAAAGTAGCAGTTCGTTTCAAAGTGACAACACGATCCATGAGCATTAGCGGCCCCCGAGAGCCGGACTGAGCGTTCTGTGCAGCACACACCAGCTCTGCACTCTGGCAAACGAGACAACCCGAAAGACAACTGGTATATCAGGAGTGGGTCTCTCCTTCTGCTCCCCATCTAGGTCTTCAGGTGGCTTTTCTCTCTCACGGCTTTGGACAACACTAGAGTGCCTAAGGGAGAGGATGCGACTCCAAACAAAGTGTCACGTTGATTCATAACTCGCCTTTGATGCGCTGTGACGGAACTAGCTCTTGGACGTGCTGACAGCAAAGACACAATCTTCAACCTGAACCTTTCTGAAACAGTCAGGCATTCACCAGGTCCCCAATGGTACGCCCCGATCCACTCGCAGGTTTGGTAGCTGAGTGCCCCCCGACTTCCCTGCGGCACTGCCGAGGACACGGTCCGGCTTCTCCATGTCAAGCCCGCTCAGATCCCGCCCGTTCAGCTCTCCGTGTGCCCCGTTCCATCTATCCATGTATCTGCATCTGTCTATCTATCTCCCGTTCTGTCTGTCTGTCTATCTACTTTTTCTTTCTATCGATCGATCTACGTACCCAGCTATCCATGTATCTATCGAACTATCGATGTATCGATCGGACTACCGATTTATCTATCTATCTATCTATCTGTCTACCGGACCATCTGTCTATCCGTCTCCCTATCTACCTACCTATCTATGCACCCTTCTATCTGCCAATCTGTCTAAGTCTACTTATTATCTACCTGTCTTTCTGTCGATCTGTCTATCTACTAATCAATCTGTCCGTCTGCCTATCTGTCGATATGTTTACATCTAACTATCTAGCTATCTATCCACCTGTCTGTCTCTCTGTGTGTCTATATGTCCATCTTCATCCATCTATCCGTTTGCCTATCAACCACCGACTGCATCTGTCTATCTGTCTACCTATACATCATTCCATTTATCCGTACATATTATATGTCGTACATACCTACATTACCATCCTGCCTGCCTGCCCACGTGTATACTGGTGATTCATTCATTTATCCATCGTGCTATGCATCTATCTTTTCCAATACTTGATTGGTTCACTAACTTTTCTGAGTACTTATCCGTTCACTCGTAGATGCCTTAGCTCATTCATCTATGATCTATGTATGTATCGCTTGATTCACCTGTTTAGCTGCCCATCGATCCAACTATCTATCTAGCTGCTCAGTTGGGTTTTGTTCAAGCACACTTGCCAAGATTCTGTCTCTTTACTCTGGGTTTAGGTCCATCTGTCATGATGGCAGTGACCGCCTAGACTCAGAAAGAGTGGGTCTCTCGTCTTCCAGAGTGGTCTTTCTCAGGTTGGAAGCTCAGGATACAGGAATCCGCAGCGCGCTTCCTCTGCAGAGGCTGTCACTGGTTCTGAACACTTCTGCAGACTTCCATGTTGGTCTGTTCCAGCCATGCATGAAATCTCAAGTAATGCGATCAAATCCACACTGCCGCACGGTGATCTCTGAACATGGCACAAGTCCACTATGTGCTCGCAAGCAACCTGTCCTTGCGCTCGAGGTGGGCACTCACGCCCCCTGCCCTCCGCCCAGGAGAAAGGCAATGCCTTAGCTGCAAAGTTTCTCGACTTCTTGTCACTTGTCGATAGCTATGGACAAACCCTGTACAAGCCGTGGCAGAAGCTCTGTTGCCCTACAGTGGCCACCTCAACAACAGTGCCGTTTGTACAAGCTCTGCTTTTCTCGTTTTGCAGGTGCGGAGGCGGACGATCATTCTCGCATTTCTTGCACGGATACGGTGGGACAGCACTATCCGAGAAGTGGAGCATGCAGGAAGGAAAGTTAACATCCGACTTGTTCGAAAAGGGGCAACCATTCTTGCTACTTCGTCTCCGCTCGTAAGAGTGGAATCCATTTGGGAGGCTCTCCATTGTGGGAAGGCACCCTCTGTGTCTTGCTTCGGTGGGGTCCATCAACACGGGATTCAACAGAGCGAGATGTACTCAATGTAATCTCCATGTTTCCATACATTGCCTTGAGCGGGAGCGGCACTGCAGAGAGTGTGCCAGCGTGTCCCTTTTTGGCACATTCTTGGGACGTATGCGTTCTGAGGACCTTCCGCAAGGATCGCCCGACACCTGAGCTCGCTTTGCACCGTCGCCTGGCATCCCACGCACTCCCAAGTCTGGAACAGAACTGGCAGCAAATAGATATCAGACTTGCTGGTGCCCGCGACAGCTCAGGTATGTTCAAGGCCAAACGAAGAAGTATCCTGCAAAAAGAACTCTCAACAGCAACAAGTTTCTGGCAAGAAGATGGCTGCGAAATGTTCCGACATAAGTCCTGTCGCATGATCGAAGCAGTTGCACGTCGGTGCTTTGGATTGACAACATAGCTGCGGACAAAGGTGTATACGAGCAAAAATGTTTACACACGCACCTGTTGGGATCTTCCCATTTTTGCTATTTCACAAAAGACTTTGCACGCTATCGTAGCAATGTATGACCCTCGTGTACCGTAAACAAAAAGATGCAGTTGCACCCGTGGCCGGCCATGTACCACAGAAAACCTACTGAAAAGGGTCTGCAGTTGGCTCTTCTGATGGGAAATCGGACCTTGAGCACGTCGGAAGCCCCTCACACCGACAGCATGCGTCGAAAGCAAAAAAACTAATAAGGGCGTCTTGCACCTTTCCTGTTACTGCCTTTTTGTGCTTCTCCGGGCACTCGAGCCCAAAGAAAGGTACCTGTTTGCGACCCCTCGCATGCAATCAAGGTACACTTTTGGCGCTTCTCGGATCTCTCAGAACCGAAAGAGGTACCGACAATCAAGCAACCTTTTCAAGCTTTTCCAGGCCCCTCACCGACGCCCACACAAAAACAACATTCTGATGTTTTCCAGGCCGGGCCAAAAAGGGTTCCTCTTTCGGCAGCGCAAGTAAAAGGTATCCTTTTGCGGCTATCGAGGCTTCTTAAGCCTCGAGACAGTACCTTTTTTTGCTGGAATCTCTGGCCAAAGATTAAAGTCGACGCAAGGCCCCAGCCGGCGGAATACGAATCGAAACGCCTAATTCCACCCAAACGAATCGTAGCAGCGACTCGGTTCCTTAACCCAAAGGAACCGCGGTTCGATTGCTGATGTTTTGGGGGAACCGCATACCCCTTCCTGCCACGAGATTCAAACTGCCACCTGCCCGAGCCACACGAGCACAGATTCCTACATCTGGAGATCTGGGTCGGCCACTCTCTGGGCCACCAAGAAGATCGAATCCGAGGAGGTCCTCCCAAGCTACGGGTGCTCAAAGGAGAACCCCAGCTTTCCCTAAGGAATCGGTGGCCTTGACCTGCTGATTCATCTACATTCCAGACAACTTTAAGCCTCTTGTAGGAAGCTTGTCAATCCAGCTCTGCTGCAGCGAATGTTGCGTGTAAGAATGACTCTGCCAAGGCCCGAGGTTGTGCAGAAGCTTACAGGCAAGGAATTTGCACAGACAACTCGTGGCGTTGCCAACCCGTCCTTTTCCGAGAAGTGTGTGTCCTGGATACAACCGGCATGCTGGTGATGCGGGTCGTTCACGAGCGACATGGAAACTGGCAAAGGCACAGAGACAGAGCTCACTGCGCGATGCCCGCCTCGACTCCGCTGGTGGACACGTAGCAAGGCCTCTTGAAGGCTCATGTTCGAGCACTCCACAAGCAAGGACTTTCAAGACGTCAACCTAGAGGCCTATGCCTCTTGTCTGCCGCTGCCGACCCCGTGAAAAGGCCCCTGCTGAAGGTCGGCGAGGTTGAATTGGCCCGACTCTGCCTCGAACGCGACCACCAGCAATCGAAACTCAAGGCTTCAGGTGGTTGAAGGTAATGCAAAGAAGCACTGGCTCTGGCCGCCCTGGCATCTCCCAACAGAACTTGGAGCCCGTCTTGCAGCTCATGTGGCAATGCCTCTCCAATTGCCTCACGCTGCACATTCAAGAGTCACACAAGACCGACTATGACTCCTATGACGGGATGCCAAGCTTCCAGAAAACGCATGAGAAAAGCTGGTCACTGAAGGCAACTCCTGTTGGCAGCAACAGCCACAACCACTACTAGTTACTAGTGCACCCTCCACTTTGTAACTCACTGACTAACTCTGCAATCTACAAAAAACCGCCACCATGAACTGCTAGTGCCACCAGAACCGGCAACCACCACCCGTGCCACCATCATCACAGTGCAACAACAGCAGCTACAACAACAGCAGCAGCAGCAGCAGCGGCAGCAGTAGCAACACCAGCACCGCCAGCACCAGCACAATGCATGACCAGCACTCCAACACTCTAAACCAGCACCAGCACCACCACCGCGACCAGCACCACCAGCACCACCACCGCGACAACAAGAACGACGACGACGACGTCGACGACAACAACAACAACCACAACCACAACCACAACCACAACCACAACCACAACAACAACAAGAACGACAACTACAAAAAAATACCACCACCACCACCACCACCACCACCACCACCACCAGCACCACCCACAACCATCACGATGACGACGGAGAACGACGACGACGACCTCGACAACAACACCGTTGACGAGCATTCTGCCGTCGGAAAGAAATGACCCAACGATGATGGTGACAACACAGCAACAATCATGATATGACAGGTGTGCACCAACAGCAGGTGCAGTTTGGTACATGCAAAGCGTTCGAACATTAGTCATCAGCATTCCAAATTGGAGTATGAGTGTATTAACGAATGTGTATGGAGTGGCAGGGATGGTGCTTCACAACGAGCCATTACTAGCAGATTCTCCCCACGCCTCCTCAGAATGGAACACGTTGTTCTTTTGGCAGAATACTGGACGCTTGCGTGCCTTTGGTGCATGGCAGAGGCGGCGCGGGTCTCACAACAGACGGGGAAGTTTTCTTTCGAGTCCTGCAGAGGAAGGGCAACTTCCACTTGAACTCCTTCCTCTTGCAAATGCCGAAAGTGTGAGGCAGCTCAAGTCCCCCCTCCGACCCTCCGCGTCAGCAGATCAGCCAAGGATTGGACGTCGCTGTCGCGCATCACAGCAGACAGACTGAAGTGCTTCGTGAGCTGCTCCTGCTGCAGGCGCACAAACCTTCCCTGCAGCTCAGAAGCCTTCCCTTAGCTTTAACGAAAGCCTCGATCTGTCATCAAGAGGTCGAAACCCATTTGAGCATCGGAGCAAAATCATAATCGAATGTTCTGTGGCATCTGGCATCGGGATAGGCCTGGCCCTGCAAACGAGCATAGCTCACCGCCGGTAGTGTCGATGCCTTGGCTCTGGATCGCAGTGAAGTACACACACTTCATGTTGACTGCGCGCATGCTTTGCCTCTCGGCCAATGCTCAGTTGAGGCCAAAACAGATACATGGCCCCTCTTCAGGTAGGCTCGCCAGAAGGACGGCCTCCAGAACCGAGCGTGCTGCGTGGAGTTCAACTCAGGAAGTGTGCGAAGTCCCGCAGCTCTACGCTCAAAGTGGGAGAGATCCCAAGAGCAGCGCGTCATACGCTGCCAGAGCACCAGCACGTCGCTGGGAGTCCTTGCAGAGGCTCGTGCCAAGAAGCTGCAAAGACTCCAAGCTGGTCAGCATGGTGAGCGTGATGTTGCCGGGCTCCCAGACCGGAAGTTGATGAAGGCGAAGCCACAGTGCATGTTGCGACGTTTATCAAACGGCATGTAGAAGAAGGTGTACCTCGCTCGGATCCACTTCTCTCAGATTGGGTCTGCTCTAACCATGATTGGCTACTTTGCGTGCCTGTCCGACAAACCACAAGGGTTTAGCAGCTCCACGAATGCCTCTCGGGTGCAGGCCTGGCAACAAATGCCACAACTCATGATCGAGATGGTCGGCTCGACATGCACGACATGTTCAACAGCACACACATTCGACAAAGTCATGCAGGCCTTGGGAATGTTCCTCACCATCACCTAGGCGTGCAATGAGAAGCATCCCAAATTGGGCATAGACACCCGAAGCCCGAAGCAGACTTTTGGCATGGCGGGTACCGAGGCCATGGCAGTGGTCCTGGTGTCCTCGCCGGACTGGATCTTCTCGGGCACGATGTCGAACTTTAGCAAGTCCTGGAAGGGAGTCAGATGTCTGATACACATTCCGTTCCGGCTCATCTGGTTAAGGACCAAGACTCCTCCATTCTCACCTTCTCACGCACAGGCTTGCCAGGTCCTGCGCCACGTTCAGCCATCCGGGAAAGGCTTCAATGTTGAGTCTGAGGTTTGCCGTCTATCTTCCAAGAGTACGTATGAACTGTGCCAAGGGACATGAATTGTGATGCACGTTGCCACCAGCACCGCTCCAGGAAGGAAGTTGCTGGAGCAGAATTTGGCAAACCCGAACCCAGTACCGCCATCGCACGAGCGGCCTTGCCATTTCGGTCCACTTTTTGATGGCGGGGTGGTGGGAGGCTCACCTGTTGGAGAAAGCGATCACCACCCAACACAAAACGCAATCGCCAACTTGGCGAGTAGCTCAACACTCTTGTCGCATGCCATCCTGAACTCTTTTTCCTAGCATTCACTAAACAGTTTGGACATCACTGGCTTGGCCCCATCCACCAAAAATCCGCTCTGAGACTGCGGCTTTCCTTGCCGGTCAGCGGGGATGACCCGGGGACGGCCTTCGGTCAATCCCGTAAGGAACCGGGGTGAACTTCGGAGACGAGGTGTATGGCTCTGTCGTGCACAGCCAAAGCTGAGATGCAGACCCCCTGCAAGGAAAAGGCCTTCGAGGCACTCAAGGTCTCCTTCGGGAGTGCAGTGCCAGAATCCCACAAGTTGCGCATCAGGGCTACTTACTTTCGATCTAAAGATGCTACGGAGTCCAGCGCCTGCACCCAGTCCGTGGCTAGCGGACTGCGGGGCACCTCCGGACAACTCGGAACAAGCAGCAAGCCTTTTGGATGTTTTCAGCCTCTGGCATGAGAAAAACATGGACACCGCACTTCGGCCTTGTCACCCACATCCTGCTACCCGCCCCAAGCCAATTCCATGCCAACCGACAGGGTAGCAGGGCTTACTTTCTTTCCTGATTTAACCCGGATCAAGACGCGCTTAGGTGGCTTGCTTCGTGTAGGAAGGGGTCAGGTGCCAGCCCTGAAGAACTTCAACCGGCTTTCTCCATCGCTGCAAGACCCCTTCACATCACCCAACCTAAGTTCAAACCAAATCAAGCAATCCAGATCAACACCCCAAAATGTAGAAAAATGTCGGCAAACGGGCTGTGCAGCTCGGGCGCCGGAATCTGGCCGTTCTGCACTTGTGCTTGTCCTTGCCCCTGTCCGGCAGTCCTGGAAACTTCACACATCGGAGCTCTCCAAATGCGAGCAATTAGTGCGAGCATGGCTCAAGATACTGTTAGCTTGATCCGCGGCTCTCGACACTGCTAAGCTGACACGACTCTTCTGAGTGCTTTACTGGGTTACCTGCCGCCTTGGCCGGCTGGCCGGAACAAAGAACGTGACCTGCCACGATCGCGAACTGCATCGTGCAACGGCGGAGGACGAATTTCGGGAACCAAAAACCCAAGCACTCCCAGCGTCTCTGACCTGTTGAGCTGCACGCATGTCATAGAACTCGACCACGATCTCCTTCCAAAGAAACGAGCATGTGGTACGTCTGCAATGCAGGTCCTTCCAATCACCCGGGCCTCTCCGCAAAGCGAGACGCCAGCAATCTCTCCGAAGCTGTGAAGTTGACCAAACTGGTCCTGAAAGCTTGCTTCTGGTCGGGGTTGTGAGGCCAGGGTGGCAGCTTGGAGCACGATCTTATCCTCTGCACTTCACTTGCCCTGACTACAACAGGATGTCCACGAAGACTCGTCCGTGGAACAACAACACAGAGACGCACCCCGAAGTATCTCGCAAACACGCCGCCCAGTTCACTGCTCTGACTTCCTGAACGGTTCAAAGCTATACTGCTGAGCCAGGAACAGGGAGATCAGCAATGACGTGCGGAGCGATGCTCACAGCCTGCAAAATGAAAGTCCCCTGCTCGCTCCCTTCCCAGATCTGTGTTGGCCAACATGTGAAGCAGCTGGAACGTTTTGGGACTGAGAAGGAGACACGAAAGTCGTACGCGGCCGGTTGAAAAGGCTCCGCCAGTGCGCCGAAATGCTGCAGAACCTGCTGGTTCTATGCTGCCGTACTTGAAGCCATTGGAAACACCATGCATTACACTCATTAGGCCCAACATCACATTGAGTCCATTCAACCTGGTTCGGTTTAAACTTGCTTTCCGAAGGTCGGAGGGTGAGAGGACAATAAGAGCACATCCCCTTCCACCACCACCTCTCTGCCTCTCTGCCTCTGTGCCGTCTCTGTCCCTCCTCGAGCCCGCATCCAAGCTCTTCAAACCGAGCCCCGTCGAACAGGCGTCCCGGCCTTCTGTGCAACTCTCACATCAAAGAAAGTCACGAACACCAATCCGGTGACGGCACCTGTGTTCATGCCAAGACGGATCGTCGGCTCAGGGTGATACCTCTCGACCCTGCCAGCATGAAGTCCGGACAACGTGCTTGGGCCCCGGCCCAAGGTGGTGTCTAGCCGCGCGATGTCGCCAAACCTGCTTCGAAACACGAAGCTTGGTCAGTTTAAGTTTATGATCGGCCCAGGCCGGCTACTGGAATCGAAGGCAGAGCGCTAACTATCAGGATACACACCTAGTGAGGGCTTGGGGCAATGGCATCGAGCACATCCCTGCATGCCTCGAAAAGAGCGCAGTCGCCTCATCAAGGTTCCTGTGCACCAACGCTACGTCGCACTCGCAGGCTCGTGGGCGTGCGCCGGAGATCGCACTGCAGGCACGCGGTTGCGAGGTCGGGGTTGCATTCTTGTTATTGTTCCCGCAAGTGCTCCGTGATCGGCTTTCTATGCGACAGCTCCAGGCAGCGGACCACGCAGTGCAGACCGAAAGGCCCCTCATCTTCGGACTAGGCGCAGACTCTACTTGGTCAAAGTTTTGACAATTTCGTGGTGAAAACACACACATAATTGCAGACGGAGTATACCTGGTCGGAATGTGTGCTGGATACTGAAGCTCGGAAGTGCCCTGCTGAATCTAACATCCAAATTGAAGCCATCCGACAAGCAATATTCTGAGCCCGATGTCTACGTGCCAAGAATGCATGTGCCGCTGTGCAGGCAGCACATCGCCATGAAAAGATTGCAGTGGCCTTGGACAGTCTGTCTGGAAGTGAACTGCCACCTCAGCCACCCCACTGGAGGTCCCCAACAGGATATGAGAATAGACGTGTTGCTGCAACCCACAACGCCCATGTCCACCAACACAAAGGAAAATGCGCAGTTGAGCAACTTGGGCTGAAACAGTGTTTGAGGCGTCTGACAAAGAAACGGAACGGGCCATGCTGTACCTGCAGCAAAGCACATCTCGGCTTTCAGGTCGACAGCTTTGGTAGACAGACTCTCAGCGGCGGAGCTGAACAGGGCCGGGCGCCTGCTTCCTCCCTCCAAACGATCGGACTGAGTAGCTTGAAGACAGGCCTGCATCAACAAAGCAGGCTCTCGCACGATATAGGCAAACCCCACAAATTACCCACACATCATCGGTAAAACTCCCTACAACCTCAAAGCATCAACACTTACGAGAATGTGCCGGTCCGAAACCTGACATGAAACAGGAAACAGATGCATGCGCTGCGGTACCCGTCGGGTTTGTGATATCTCCGCGGTCTTCCGCAGACACAAGTAACTCTGTGCAAGCCCACCTTCGGAACAGAAGGTCTGAGTCACAACAACTCGACGACCTGCACTTGTCTCCAATGCACCCACTGCACTTCGAGCCAAAGGCAGCATTGAGGCCAAAAGCCTTGGTGTGTGACTTCAGCATTGTCTTGGCTGACGATAGGTAGCAATGTCTCTGAGTGCAATTATCGGACCTTGCGCCAAATGCTTTAGGTTTCGCCGCAGAGCAAGTGAAACGAGAATTTTCCCTTTTGCAGCAAACGGCTGTAAACCCTAAGCATGTGTTTTGGACATACCTCTGAGCTTCTCCGATTTTGCTTTCATTCTCGGCATACAAACACTTGTAGAAACCTTGCCTGGCAGAGCAAGAAAATTACTCATGCATGTTTGTTCGGCAGACCCACCTTTCCATGCTGCTTGTGAGATTTGATTTCAATGTGTTTGCTTCGTTTGGTCATGTGCCGCTGTGATTGATGCGTCGACCAGCTAATTTTTGTTCACGAGGTTGCTTCGCCTCGAAGATGAAAGCTCAAGGCCAACTTTCAACACTGACATGAAGCAACACGATCATTAAGCCATTAATACTATTAATACAACATCCGTTGGCGACGAACTGCTGCTGGCAGCAAACCGCTGCACGAGCTTACAATTACAAGCGACGGAAAAGTTCCCACCATCCCTCAAAGTTTTCCGAAGTATCTGGGTTATCCGTCAGCATCAAAAAGAGCAAACTGATGAAAAAAAACATGTAAAAAAATTCAAAATGGCCACTGTTTATCATTAGAAAAAAAACGAGTTTACGGCCTCCACCCCAAAACAGAAACTTGGCTTCGAATTTTAAAACCCAAGAAAATAAAGGTGATCCAGATTGGCAACAGGTTTGAAAGATAAACCGTAGTTGGAATCCAGGTTCTTTCAAACGAGAGAACCGAGCTGCATGTGCATTTCAATTTGAGGTTCAGCCTGGTGGAGCAACAATGGAAACCAATGCCAATGGATTATAATTTATAATCCGAGCAGAGTTGAAGTTCACTTGTTTTCACTTGCACGCATCATTGCACGTGCTATGAAGTGGCCGTTGCCATGCTTGTGTTGCGAAGCCGCTGCTTCTAGTCGACAATTTTGTGCATTGCGGTGTGCGGCCAGATCACAAGATGTTTGTATATTTGGCGTGACATTGTCTCCTTGGCGGACTCGATTAAGCTTAGCAAAACACTCACAAACAAACAACAGAAAATGCGGACCCTGTCAATTTTGCGTCTTTCGAAGCCAATCGAAAACATTTGGAACACTAAGGACAAGCAACTTGCTTTGGCTGCCAACAAGCTGGAAAACGCCAAAATTTGCAACGCAAACATCACTGCAAAGGTTGCAGAATCCGAGCGCACAGTGTACAAGGGTCACACGCATTTGGCAGAACATGCCGCATTGGATCCAAGCTTGGATTTCCAACAAACAGACAACCACAACGCATGTGACCGCACTTGCAAGAACAATGCTTTTTGAATGTGCAAACCTTGTCTGTTGATGCCTGGAAAGCCGTCGCAAAAAAATGAACATCATGAACATTTGCAACCAAGCCCACCAAACTGAACGTCGTTTTCGAAGCTATGGATTCTGACCTCAATATGTACGTCTTGTTTCTGTGGCAAAACTACGTTTTTGCTTTTCAAACCGAAATCTTTGGCATTCCCTCTGCTGGCTCCAAGGGCCTATACGAAACTTCAACTTTAAATTCTTAAATCGAAACTTGCAAAAAAAAGCCTGGAGTGAAACTCATTGCAGCTGGACGAAATGCGACGTTCTTCCAGCTTTCTATGTTACTTCAGGATCTGCCGTAAGCATTCAGAGATCTGCAGTTGACTCAGGAGGATTGCAAAGAGTGTTTTGTGCCTGGTTTTTTATGAACCCAAGTGCCTCAACTTTAGGATCCGATCTGTCCGAGTCTGTTTGTTGCTTGGTTTGAAGAACCAACATGGCAGCAATGGCAGTACTGAGCTGGACGAATCGTCCGAGCACATGGCGCGCCCAGTCCAGAGTTCAAAGAGCTTTGTCTTCTTCATTTCTTGTCCATTTAGGAGCCGCTCCAAGCCATGAAAGTTGGACCAGATCCATTCTTGTCCAATTGGAAGACCGCTCCAAAGTTGCAAGGGTTGGAAGGGTCCAATTCTTGTGCATTTGCAAGCTCCATGTCGTGAAGATCATCTAGACAGAACGACGAAAGCCGACATGTGCTGCTTGTTTTTGCACAAGAGAGACAAGCTTGCAAAAGGCCACATGTGGCGTCGTCGCTTTCCAGTCTGGGGTCAACGTTTACCACACTCCAATCCTTCAGCCTGAAACGCAAGCCCGAACACGCTCAAATCTTCAACTCTGAAACGCAAACCGAGAAAAACAGAACAAAACTCCGACCTGGAGCCCAGAAGATGGGCCTCGAAGAACTTCTACATTAACGCGCTGGCTTCTCTTGCGCGAACGAGCCTCGATGGACACCAACCGCAAGAACTTTTCTTCAGTCTTCCATGCGAAATCTTGCGGAACTTTGCTGCGGTGGATGCAGCGGTTTGGTGATCAAAACGATCAAAGAAACAGACAATCCAAGACTAGACAAAATTGGAAGTCCAGGGTAACCGCAGGGAAAAAAGATGATCATCTAAATCGACAAGTCCAAGAGCAGCAAGAAAAGTCAGCGCAGAAAAGCTTCTATGAAAGTTGTTACAAGCAGTATCTGCAGCAGTGCTGATAACTGGGGAGGCCCCTGTGGCGCACCCGTTTTCGAAGGGTTTTGCGGTCTCGAACATGAGCCCGTCAAATCTGTCACAATGGAGGTCGAAACAAGGTCCCGGATACTCTGGAGGCTCCCATGGAGTAACGAATTCGTAGCAACTGCTACAGTTTCAACTACTCCGTGCCCCACTACTCCGCGCGACTCTGCAGGGCCGCTGAGACGTTTTGACTTGCTTCAAACTATACCAACTCTTTCTATTCTGGTTTACTAAAACGTCGCATGGAGTAACGAGTTCGTAGCAACTGCTACAGTTACGGCAAATTCCTCGCAAATACTAGCTTTTTTACCACATCCTAAAACACAGCTCTTTCTATTCTGAATTACTAAAACGTCGCATGGAGTAACGAATTCGTAACTCCGCGCGACGCTGTCAGAAGGTGCGGCATATTCCTTGCAAATATGAGCTTTTACACCACATCCTAAAACACTGCATGAAACAGGGACGGACGGCGGAGAAAGCCTTCCCTTGCAAAAACTGGGATTCAAGAAGGACATATCCCGTTTCAAATGTTTACTACTTTTGAACAGGGATGAGGAACAAGAGCTTCTCCACGAAGCCGTGAAGAAGATGGATGCTAAGGAGTCTAGGGGGGTGGGGCTGCTGCCGCATCCATGCAATGAGCGCCAAACGAGTCGCTTCCAAGCGGAAAATTGCAACGAATGAACACCTCGACCTTTTTGAAACCCACTACGACTTCTGATGTGGTTTTTGGCGGCTGCATCTTGCTGAAGACATGGTCGCTCCGCGTTCAGAAATGCAGGCCCACAAATGCGACTGTTTTCTTGGGAAACTTACGCACAGCATTGAGCTGTGCAGTCATGACAGCAACAGTGTTCTGTGACTTTTGCTTTTGAATCGAAACAAATGCAGTTGGTGCTGCGCTTAGCAAGACTGCAGTACTTGTTGATTTGATTATTTAAAACGAATGCGTATTTAGAAGAAGTTTTTGCCTGGCTACACTTTGGAGGGAGTGTGGCGGAGAACCTGCAGTGGCCGTGGAAGTTCGCCCATCGGTTCCATGGAGAAGCAATGAGCCGCGAAAGAAGTCCGCCCCAACATACAGTCGAACGTAAATAGCGAGACGGGACACAAAGCAAACACCACCACAGTCTCAAGATCGACTTGAACAGTGGTAGTGCGACTTCGAGGTTGCGAAGACAAGCAAGAAGACACGGCGACGAATTGTGTTCCTGTGAATCAATGGACGAAGCACCTGCCAGGTGGAATGGTGGCGCCCCACAGAGCACCGGTATCAACTGTAGGAAGCGTAAGTGACGACCGGAAGCGTGTCACGCTTGCCACTGACCGACTCAATCAACACGGTAGTGCACATGGGCAAATGACAAAGCGCCCAGTGTGGCCAAATTTGGAGGTTGTGCGTTGGCTGACAGGAGAGCCGTAAGATTCTATTCTGCATCACGGCGTCTGGCCAACCATAAGGTTTCAAAGGGCTTTAAGAGAGTGAGCAAAGGGCTTAACCAAAGCCAGCGACACAAGGCATCAAATGCTACAGGCAGCTTTGAAGCTGGTTAACTCCGTCCAACAACAGTTGACTCCGAGCTGTTATGTCGATTGTGCGCCAAAATACAAGTCCAGATCCAAGACCATTGGCAGTGAAGAGCGACGTGTGTCGAAAGGTTGACTTTGAGCATCCCATAAGCCAAGCTAAGGTCTCGCTTCAGGCAGGATCCATTCTAAAGCTTGACTCCATGTCGTTGCCACTTTCTAGAAAATGGAATTCTTGCAACAGCAATTTGAAACTGCATTATACAAAGCTGGGGTAAAGCCCGTACTGGAGCCAGGTCCGGTTCGTAAAGGCCGAGTAAGCTTGTTGGAAATGAACGGGATTGAATGCCAGGGCCAAGTCCGTTCGATAAGCACAGACTACGTGTGTTCGAGAAGAAACTGCGGCTAGTTGCCTCGGACAGAACCTCTGATTAGCTTCCTGTGCCACAAAGTGATTGATCAAAACTCTGTGAAATTAGCCTGAGTTTGTTGAGCTTATCAGGCGGAGGTTCCGACCTCTCTGGTTGGCCAACTCCACATAGACTTTGTGGTGGACTGTTTTAGGCGACCGTTGCAGACAGGCGACTGATACTCGCTTCGGCATTGGCAAGCCGGAGTCTTGTTCATCCAAAAGCACACCACCTGTCTCCAACTCAAACCGATAAAAAAATCGAGAGTTGTGCGGCGCAGCAAGTTTTGCTTTCTTGATTCTGTTGACATTCTGGAACACATTCCGTCTGACCGTCTAGAGCCAAGAAGTCCATGCAATTTCCAGAAAGAGAAGAATGACTTTGGCAAACAAGATGCAATTCTGCGTGCCTTTCAGGCTATGGGCAGACGACAGGACTCTCGAGCGCTGATTGCGGAACAGCTCTTCGGAAACTCCCTCTCTGCAGAATTTTGGAGCGCGTGTAGTGGACTTTGCCTGTGCAATAACTGCGACATTGCACTAGGTTGTCTCAGACCACATTTTTTTGGGTTTCCATTGCCTTTACTAAGCGTAATCCTGTGCCTAGCGATCCAAGCTGCCGGTGTCCAGAGTCCAGAGGCAGCGGCAAATAGCAAGATCCGTCGACGTATGTTGAAAGTTAGACACGTAGCCTTGTTTTTGAGTTCAAATCTGAAAGTCTCTCTCCTGGTTGGAAGCCATTGATGGAGCACACGCTGCGTAGAAGCCGTACTGGAGGTGTTCAAGGGGGAGGCTTTGACAAAAAGGCTGTAAGCGCTTTGAAGGGGGGCTTCAAGGGCGAAGGGCAAAGGGGGGCAAAGGGGGGGATGAAGGGAGGTTTGGAAGTATGGGTGCTACATTGTATTTCTTTCGCAACGCCCCAAAAAGCGATTCGTGTGGCTTCTTCTTCTTTGTTAAATCTATTGTTCTCATTTTATTTTCTTCAAAAAGCCACCCATCAAACGATTTCGTGTGGCTTCTTCTTCTTGTTTTGTGTGTGTGTGTGATTGTGTGGGGGGCTTGTGATTGTGTTTTGTTTCATTAAGTTTGCTTTTCTCATTTTATTTTCTTCGCAAAAACCACCCATAAAACGATTTCGTGTGGCTTCTTCTTCTTGTTTTGTGTGTGTGTGTGTGTGATTGCGTGGGGGGCTTAAAGGGGAGCTTAAGGGGGGCTTCAAGGGGGGCTTAATTAAAGGGGGGCTTAAAGGGGGGCTTAAGGGGGGCTTAAAGGGGGGCTTAAAGGGGAGCTTAAAGGGGGGCTTAAGGGGGGCTTAAAAGGGGGGCTTAAAGGGGGGCTTAAGGGGGGCTTAAAGGGGAACTTAAAGGGGGCCTTAAGGGGGGCTTAAAGGGGGGCTTAAAGGGGGGCTTGAAGGGGGCTTAAGGGGGGGCTTAAAGGGGGGCTTTAAAGGGGCTTTAAGGGAGCCTTTAAGCCCCCCCTGTTTACTTAAACCTCTAAAGGGGTAGTACTTACAGCAATGTCTTGGCCGCATGCTCACATGTATACATTCCGCTGCTCGCTGGCTCAAGTGGTTTTACCGACTTGTAGCAAGCTCTCTCTGCGTTGCAGACAAAACAACTGCTGTCCGTGTGCTGGGCGTTGCCTTAGATCCCACGGGACATTAACTGGTCATACACTCCCACAGGAGTAATCCTAAAGGGGTGTATCGGCTCAGTTTTCTGGTAGCGGAGCCCGGAAGGGCCGCCCGCCTCACAAAGCACCGCAACAGCGGTCGGCCCAGCCGATCGCTTAACAAAGCGGGCAGAGGCAGCACCATGTCGAGCTCGCGCAGCGAAGCCGACGACAGCTCCCAATCCTCCGGGGGATATGAAGAAGAGGAGACCTCACAAGGTCCAGCAACCTATGTCGCACAGTCATATGCATCATCTGACCGCATGCTAGCCTCATTAGGCATTACGCCTAAGATTGCGCCTGCCTATGATGGCACCACCTCGTGGTTCGAGTATGAACAGTTGATTGACGACTGGTGCGACATAACAACGCTGGATGACAACGAAAGAGGTCCGTCTCTCAAGACGAGGCTCTCCGGATTGGCCGCAGTGCAAAAAGAATCATTGAACCGTGAAAGGCTTGCAGCCCCAGATGGAGTTGATTACTTCAAGAAGAAGATGCGTCCATTCTTCGTGAAGGGAGAACAGTATGTTTTCCTATGGAGATTCCTTGGCCTGTTCAAGGCCTGGAAGGGCAACCAAGACTTTGTTACTTGGATTGCAAAGTTTGAGATCGTGCTGCAGCGCATGAGAAACTCTTGGATGGATCTTTTACCAGAGATAAATCTGGAAGATCACAACCCTGATTTTCTCGCTGCAGTACGCCAGGATCCAACTTTCGTGCACATCACAGATGCCAATGAGCAGGAAGTATTCGCCGCACGATTCTTTGAGACGTGGAACAAGGAACGCCTTGATGTGCATCGTAGGGCGTTTCCACTGAATGATAATCTCCTAGCTCTCCTGTTCCTAGTGCAGTCCGATCTGAATGAAACACAACGTGAGAGGTTGGTTACAGCATTGACGAACCAAGGTTACCGAATTGAGACCTACACGTACCCCGTGGTACGGCAGACCATGTTCGATCAGTTCTCGACGACCAGAACTGGTCTGCAGGATCCCAATATTCGGCATACTTCTCACAAGAAAGACCGACACGGACGGAGAGACCAACGCCGCAAACGCGGAGGTCGCAACTTCCTCATCCTCGATCAGGGTGAATACGATGGAGTAGATGGTTTCTGGCTCCAAGATGAAGACACCCTGGAGGAAGGCTTCCTAGCCGCTGAGGAAGAGACGGTCTTCTGGACAATAGATGACCATGAGGCCTTCGTTGCAAGGAGATTCAAGAAGGGAAGAAGACCAAGAATGCGTCCCGGATCACCGGGAAGAGCAAAGGGTGGCAAGCGTAAAGGACGTGGCCGTTTCAGGTCATATCGCGGAAAAGGGAGAGCCAACCAGGCAGAACATGATCCAACCGATTCCGGCTATTTCGGTAAAGGAAAAGGAAAAGACAAAGGAAAAGGTGGAAAAGGCAAATGGAAAGGAAAGGACAAGAGTGACAAAGGAAGTTCTTTCAAAGGTGCCAAGTCAAAGGGCAAAAGTAAGGATACAGCTAAGTCTGCCTCCTTACAAGGAGATCAAACAGGGTCTCCACATGCCTATGAAGGTTCCACCACACCGAGCTGGGATTCATGGTACGAGGACAGTTACTATACTGACTCAGGTTGGAATTATGCCGCTTACGACGAAAATACGTCTTATACATATTATGCCCAAGCCTCAAAACGAAAAACACGGAAAAAGAAGAGAAGAAACAAACAAGGATCGAATGGTAGAGGCACAGATCCGAGCGCGCACCATGAAACCGTGTACAACTCCTCTGAGAGTTATCTGCCTTTGACACATGAAGACAGTCAAGGGCCAGGTGTGCAGACTGCAACAGCAGTGTTTCCGTTGCAGCACACCGTGCTATCTGCTCTCACAGAGCGGATCAATCTTGATCGAAGCCCTACCTTTGTCATTCTTGACTCAGGTTGTACAAGGGCCATGGGATCCCGCTATGCGGTGAATCGGCTTATCAAGGCCGTTAAGCAACATGCACCAGGCATCATTGATTTCACTTTCTCACCGTCGAACACGAAGTTCTCCTTTGCTGACAGTGAAACTGCTCTTATCAAGGAGCGTGTAACCCTATGGTTTAATACTACTCCTAGGAGAGATACAACCATAGAGGTTCTCGATAAAGGAAAAGTTCCCATCTTGTTCTCCATTGAACAGATGAGGAATCTCCGAATGACCCTGGAATGTAGCCCTACAGCGGATCTTGCGACATGCGAAGCTTTCGGTCTTCACAAGACTCCTCTCCCGATTAGTACCAATAATCATCTGGTACTAGATCTTCTGAGCTTCACTTCCACAAGGAAGTATAATCCTAAGTCAGGTTCATCGTTTCATGTGACAGAGACTGCTTTAGGAGCAAAGAAGCCAAAGGAAGAGAGGAGATCTTACACAAAGATTCCTGAAGGCCGCTGTCCGGCTTGTGCAGGACAGAAAAAGCCTCATACTTTCCTTAAGGGTTGCGATAAGGCACCTGAAGGTGCAGCTGATCCGCCTCCTAAGGGCACTCCGGGTAAGAAAAAGACACCTTCGTCAGGTCCAGCAGATTCATCTGCAAGTAAACCTGATCCACCAGAACCCTCTGGTGATGTTCCTGAGCCTCCCGAATCATCGGAACCATCATCCGGCTCAAGGGACAAGTCTTCGGAAGCTTCGGGACCACCCGAACCTCCTCCTGAGGCAGAGCCTCCATCAGGAAAGGCAAAGACCCCAAAGGGTCTTAAGAATCTTTTGAAGAAGAGTCGCAAATATGCAGTCAAACCTCCAGTTGAGGAAAGATCTGTTGTCCCAGGAGCTGATCACGGGACGGAGGTAAGACCACTTGAGTCAAGAGAATACCCGGCTCCTAGGGAAGATTCACCACCCGTTGAGCGACTCCATGAAGAAGAGATTGTTCCTGAACCATCACCATCTCTTCCGAGCGCTCTTCGAAGGATTCACGAGAAACTTAAGGATCCAGTAGAGCTTTACAAGCTTCATCTGAAACATCGTCATATGAATACTGATCAGTTTAAGCGACGCACAAAGGCTCTACAGATCCCAAAAGAGATTTATGAGTTATATGACCAACTGGTCAAGAAGTGCTCAGCCTGTCAGGAACACAAACGAGCCCCCTCAAGAGCGAAGATCTCTGGGTTGAGATCAGAAACCTTTGGAGATCTCACCTTCGTAGATCACGGAGAGTTACCAATTCCTGACAAGGGCAGTCGACTCATTTTTCTCATTCTTTATGACGGAGCAACAAACCTGTTGACCTCCGAAGTTGTTCAAGACAAGGTTGAACACACAACAATGTCGATCATGAACGATTACTTCGAGAAATATCAGATCAACCCAAAGGTTGTTGTTGGAGATCAAGCATTTATGACTCCAAAAATGGAAGCCTATTACAATCGACAGAATAACAAGCCTGTAGCAACAGGTCCTGGTACTCCATGGCCCAACAGGGCCGAGGCAGCTGTTCGATTGTTAAAACATCAGATAAAGATCATACTTCAGATTCTCAAGGATGGTGATCCTGAGTACAATGGTATAACCATGAAGTATGGCAATTTAGTGCGTCAGGCATGCTTGGCAAGGAATTCCTCAATTACGTACGGTGGAGTTACTCCTTTGGAAATGGCTTTCGGAAGGCGTCCTAGGGATGTAACAACACCTGAGAATTCTGACCCTAACCAGCTAACAGGTAACCCCAGTGATACCGAGGTTACTGCAAGAGCTGTCAGGGAACTTGCCAACAGGGCCTACCAAGAAGCACGACAATCTGATGACCTTCGAAGAGACCTAGCGTCTCGCTTGTCTATGACCGAAGGACCTTTCTCCCTTGGAGACAAGGTCTATTACTGGTCGGAAGACAAATCCAAAATTGGATCGACTGGATCCAAACATGGATCTTGGCTCAAAGGAAAGGTAATCTCTGATCTTGGAGGTTCCATGGTAGGTGTTGACCTCGGAACACGGATTGTTCGTGTCAACATCTCAAAACTGAGAAAGAACTATGACATTACCTCTGATGTTGAGATCCCTTTGGCACCAGATGAAGAGACATTGACATCTGAAGGTTCAGATCATGCAAGTTGCATGGTGACCTTTGATGCTTCTCTGATCTCACAAGATCTAACAATACCACACTATGAGTGTCATTGGCAAGTGACTAATTCAGGAAAAATTGATTTCCTGGAGCTCTACGGAGGATCACCACGAATGAGTCACAAGGCTGCCCTATCCGGCCTAAGAGTAGGACAGCCAGTAGACCTCCGTAGTGGTTTAGATCTAGAACAGCCTCAAGGCCGTTCAAAACTTCTGAGAATCATCAAGGAACAAGAACCTAATATTATTGTAATGTCTCCAGATCATTCTCAATGGTCCAGCTGGTATTCACAATGGAAGAAAGGCTCTAGCAAGAGACTTTCCATCATCAAATTCTGCGGATCACCAAATGAAACTCGGACGATATTTCGTCCTAGAGAATCCTTATTATAGTAAGCTATGGTCCACGCCAGAGGCAAAACGCCTGTTTGCTAACCAGAAGATTGGTTATGAGGTGTGTAACTTACAAGCGTATGGTATGCAAGATCCAAAGGGATATTACGAATCCAGATCATCCATTTTTATGCACAACCTGCCACAGCAGGTTCTTAGTCCTATTCATAGGAATTGTCCAAAATCGAAATCTCCAACTTCATCACCAAGAAATGAATCGGGTATTCAAGGCTACGGTCTCAAAACTAAGCTCGCGCAAGTGTATCCATACGAATTCTGCGAAACCTTTGCCTCCTGCTTGGCAAGGTTTCTGCGCCGTGATTCGTATGCATCACACCTTTCTTTGTTAACGGACATCTTGCAGTACTCAGGAGACGAATGTCTTCACGGGTTAAGCGACCTGCTCGATCAAGAGTACTCGCTGTTGACCGTTAATCCTCTCAAGGATTCTAAACTACTGCAAGATCCGAAAATACGATCACTTGTGACCAGAGTCAATTCCCTTTCGAGTAAGACTGAGATGCCATTGCATCACTCCAAGCCATCACCGTCCCTCGATGCGCTGGTCTCAGATATTACTCACCTCAGATCTAGACTTCTGCCAGGCTCTGGCTTCGAACAATGCACTCTATACAGAGGTACTTTTGGTACCGTGAAGACACTTACCAGTGTTACTGATGGCGTCCTTGTTTTCTGGAACAAGAAACGACCAAATCAGACTATTACCTGCTGTATGCCACACCAGGTATCGTGGGATAAGATGCACCCAACAACATTCTCGGGGGTGCTATTTCAAATGACGGGTGGTAAGTCATCACCGTCAGTGAAACCACCTCCAGATGTCATCATGTCTGATGAAGAAGTGTCGCCATCAGATCCGTCAGAACCAATGAGCACCAACAGGTCTCGTGTGACGGATGACGATGTCTCAATGCCGGAGCCAGATCAACCTATGTCGCCTGGCCATCATCCGTCGCGTCCTCCTCCTCCCTTGCCTCCACCGCGACTTCCGGCAGTTTCGTCCGATGAGCCCGTGGCTCCTGCTCGGGCCAAGCCTCGCGTGCATCCGCCTCCTCGCGTGCCGTCTCCTCGGCGTCTGGGGGGTGATGTGTCGCCAAGGTCTTCATCGGAAAGGAAGGTTTCGCCGCACAAACAGAAGTCACCTCCACAGGTGCCTACACCGAAACCCAAACCGAAGGCGGCACCTCAACCATCAGGACCCATTCTTCCTTTGCAACAAGAGGAAGATGAGTCGTCTGAAGAGCTCGTGCCAGAAGATCCTGGTCAGCCTTCCGTCCTTCCTCATTCCTCAGGCTCGCCTGAACCTGAGAGCGATGCTGAGTCTGATGACACGAGGTACTATTCTGATGAAGAAGGTGATCTCGTTGTTGATGAGAAGGACTGGATTCTTCTCACAGAAGAACAGAAATTGTGTAGCAACACAGGATCATTCTCTATGCCTCGGTACATGCACGGTGGCCCTGTAGATATCAGGGAGGTCACATCAAGAGTGAGATCTGACCGAACACGGTACAAGCCTTCTAAAAGGAATCGATCAGACATCCGTGAGGAATATGATCTCATTGCAGAAGAGGACAAAGCCTTGTCTCTGAGTCCCAGGAATTCATCTAACCTTACTCAGAAGGCACAGCGAAAGGAGGCTACCGCCAAGGAAAAGCGGGAGATGAAGAAACAGTTTGACGAAGCAAAGGCCGCTGAGTATCAGAGTTGGCTGGACAATGATGTTTTTGAACTTGTTGACACACGCAAACTCGGAAACATCCGAAATTATGTGACAGGTCGATGGGTCCTAACTCTAAAAAGAGATAAGGACGGAAACTTCTTGAAATGTAAGGCCCGATGGGTCCTGCGAGGTTTCCAAGACCGACAGAAAGATATCCAACAGACGGATAGTCCTGCGGCTAGCCGTCCCGGTTTCCGCATGGCAATTCAGCTAGCAGCCAACAAGCTGTGGAGACTTACGCACATTGACCTTAAGACCGCCTTTCTGCAAGGTGAGGCCTACGATGAATCCAGAGACATCATCTGCCAGATTCCCCCTGAGGCAGGGTATCCTCCTTACATAGCTGCGAGGATGAAAAAGCCCGCTTACGGACTCAATGATGCACCACGCAGATGGTGGAACATCGTAGATAAGGCACTTCTATCTTATGGTCTTGTACCTACTCGTGCAGATCGTTGTACTTATGTTTTGTACGGTAAGAAGTCTGCAGCAGCAGAGGCGGAACTTAAGAAGTCTCAGCCCAAGTCCATGGAGTCTGCGATTGACTATCTCCTAGATCCCATAGCAGGTAATAATGCTAAAGGGAGAGAAGTCTGCCTACACGTAGATGACCTTTGCATGGCCGGTGACGACACCTTTCGTAAGGCCGTTATCGATTCGATCAAAAAGGAGTTTGCCGCAGTGAATCAGAACCTAGCGGTAGAGGCCTTAGAAGAGATAGTGTTCGACAAGAAGCTCACCAATGAGCAGCCATGCACTCCACAACAGCACACCGCCTATCGGAGTGTCCTTGGGCAAATCAACTGGCTACAAAGCCGGACCCAAGCACACATTTGTTATCGTTTTAGTAGGTGTGCAAGCAAGGCTGCTAAGCCAACCTTAGGCGACGTAAGAGAACTGAACAAACTTGTTCGTATTCTGAAGGCTACCGAGGTAGAGTTGCGTTTTTGGCCGTTAAAAGGAAACCTGAGGATTTTAGGTTATCCAGATGCCTCCTACAGCAGGAACAATGATGACAAATCATCCCAAAGAGCTCATGTCATCTTTCTTGCGGAGGATCGTAATCCAAAACTTAAGGGTATGAAACAGTCGGCCGCAGCAACTTCTTCCAAGAAGAACGATTTTTCAGAATCTTCTATAAAGGAAACTTCCTCACGAGGCAGCCTGGTGGATTATGAATCTCACAAGATTACCACAACAACGATGTCTACAACAGTGGCAGAGCTGAACGCACTCATGCGTTGTTTTGGAACATGTTTTTTCCTTAAGGGACTTTGGGCAGATCTCTCATCAGAGACAGTGCCCATACATATTAGGACAGATGCTAACAACCTAGTAACAACTGCGGGCACAACTCATCTTCCTGAACAAAAGGAAACTCATCATCTTATTCAGATGCTCCGAAAGGAGTCGAACTCAGGTTCCTTGGATGATTTGGCCCATGTCAGTTCTAAGTACTGTCTTGCAGATGCCCTTACGAAACATTCAGCTCAACCTGATGAGCTTATCAAGGCTCTTGAAACAGGTAATCTTCCAGAAACTGACATTCATCCACCGTTCCGAGAACTACTGCAACACAAGGCTTTCACCGTAAGGTGGATTATTGATCACTTGAAGAATGCCGCAACAGCGGTAGCATTCCTTGGAGTTGATATCTCAACAGAGATATACAAGATATTCTATTGCCAAGGAACATGGTGGTAACCTGAACCGTAACCATGTGCAGGATTTTCTTTTTAGACTAATTTTCGTCTAAAAGAAAATTTGTGTCTGCATGTTGCTGTTACCATGTGCACATACATGTGCTTGATCAATCTCTGTTTGTATATTCCGCAGCCGTTCTCAGCTTCGAGCCTCACAACATCCAGCTTTTACAGCTTACTTGCCTTTGGGCCCAGACTCTCGACCTAAGAGCCGTAATGAGCACTAGGTCAAATTTCAACACGAGACATGGACACGCCTTACCAGGCGCAGTGGCAGCACATCAGGGACGACATCCACACATGGATACCCCGTTCCCTGAAACGCGCCAACAGGCGCTACGTAACACCGATTACGGTGCTCGGAGAGTTTACAAGAAAGAGAAACAGCCTGATGTCAAAATCATCAATCAACAACAGGTTGTGAACCCTGATCCTCGGCAATTATCATTCATGATATCCGGTCAGGGACATGCCGATGGAGCAAGACTCAGGCCTATTTCCAAACATGGAATAGACATGTACCAAGGAATCCTTCAGGGACCTTGGGAGTGCAGCCCTTTGATCCACTACAGGCAGAATGCATACATGCATCAACAACAGCCAAGGGACTTTGCACTCATGTGTGCCTACCACCTGCAAACAGGCCTCCCGCAGGAGGTAATAGACAGTGTGGTACTTACAAGCTCTGGAGAGTACAATTACGAACTGTCAGTACTAAACCTGGTAGAAGCGACAGGACTCTCAATGGAGCTTTGCTTCCATATCTTGGCCAAGACTAATCGAGTCGGCCGATGGCTAGCACACAAAACCAGGCACCTCTGCAACGAACGTCCGGAATTGTTTAGAGGTACTCATAATTACCTTCTGGATCTTTATGTTCTCGCGGAGAATCAATTGGCAGAGTATTCCCCGCAAGAGGTAGCTCTGGGGGTGATCCTTGACACAAAGGCCAGATTCGTAGTCGTCATGGACTATGAGCGCGATGGCCGTGTGAGACAGACCGAACCCGGTCTCACAATTCCCCAGAGCGCGGATGTGTCAAAAATGACAAAGGTCTACCTCTCCGCAAACGGAGGACATAGCGAAAGACATTCTCTACCAAGAGAAAATGAACCAGATCCAGAGGAACATAGGCCAAGGTCACAAATGACCGTAAGTGACTATATGGCATCGGGCATTAATCCAGTGCAGTCAAAGGCACAGCGACAATCCACCAATGCCCCAAAGCCTACGGGAATGAAGGATTACGTCCGACAGGACGAACAGGTGCTACATTATGCACGCCACTGACCTAGAAGCCCTCGTTCCAATTTTGAGGCATGGTCTCGTACCTTCATCCCTTCTCAAGAAGGTGGTCACGTCACAGAGCTACCAAGCTTTTGTCAACGAAAATGGACGTTCCAACAGGGAAACAGTCCAATTTTCAATCCTGAAACTCGACAAACCAAGTCCGATAGGACTCAGGCCTAACAAGCCTCTACTTCTCGTCTTTGATGCCACAAACGTGGCGGATGCAGTCGCAAACCTGTGGCGTTCCGAGGGTGGAATGTTCTCCACCCCGGACGTGGTCCAGGCCCACACTATTAGCGCCATATTTGCACCCACTGAACAGTTATGGGTGTCGGAACAATATGAAGAACTCAAAAGGGTTCGTGCCTGGTGGGCAGACCATTGCAATGAGGAAATGCCTTCATTGACCCACAGGTCAAAGACATGGTGCGACAATCATGGTAAGGACTTAGAGACACAGCTGCTAAAATGGCAGGAAGGTCTGGAAGAAGACAACCGCCTGAACCACCTAAGGCGAGGTCCTCTCAGCAAAAGTCCTTCTCTCTTCCGCTCGCTGGAAGTGATGCAACTCCGAACACGGAGCATCCCTTCTGTGCAGGTGAAGTACCTCCGAAAACGGAGACCACTGTGGAAACGGCTTCTGCCTCAACCGAAGTACATCCAAGATCTAAACTTGCGAGACAAGCTGAAGCTGACAAGAATCCAGACAGCCTTATGGGCAAGCTCTGGAACGCAGATGGTCTGGCCAGTGCGGAAGAAGTCCTTACCACCACAACTTCTCACAAACCTCCAGATCCTATCCAGGATACTACAGAGAATGTGGTTCCTCCTAAGGAAGAATCATCTTCCGGAGAGACAGAGCCCGAGGAACCGGATCCTACCCAGGATGAAGAAGATGAATCAGACGAACAATCAGGTTCAGAAAGGTCAAATTCATCATCATCCTCTTCGGAACTAAGGGTGGATGTCAATCCAGCAGTATCTAGAGAAGCTGCTTCCTCGGAGCCTGTTCAGGAACTTGCCGATGAAATAAGGCAAATCAATCTTAATACGCACTCATCCGAGGCTGAGTTCATCCCGAGCTCTGACGAAGAACCAGCAAAACCCAAAACTCCTAAAAAGGAGAAGGACAAGTTCGTGGTTCTTTACGATCCCGACAGCGGGAACTATTTCAGAGTCAATCGGAGTAAGCTCAACCTCGAATACGAGGAGCCTGCAGACGATCAGGATCTTCTTGAAGAGCAAGAACGTATTAGTGCTCGACTCAAGGAAAACCGCAAACATGTGGTAGCCCAGTCGAGGGCTAATCCAGCTATGAAGGAAGAAGTGAAAGAAAGAATCCACGTCTGCAGATGGAATCGAAAGAGGCAAAAGCCTCTCATGATCAAAGACTCAGATGCACCGGACAATGAGGAGTGGGATCAGCCCAAAGAGGCCGCTTCTTCCTCCTCTCAACCTCCCAAAAGGGAGAAAACAATAGGTGTCCGGAAGACCACCATGCGTCTCAATCAGAAAATAAGATTGATGCAACGTCCGGATATTACCCGTTGTCACCTATGCAACAACGAGACAGGTTACTTTTGCTATTCATGCGGAAATATCGTGTGTGCAGACTGTAGACTTACTCAACAGGGTAAACAGTCGATGTGCAATTGTATCCTTCCAGTCGACTGTCTCGAAGAGTCTAAGGTTGCTGCAGGGATGTCACCTGACGAGCGTCGAGCAGTGTACGAGGCAATCTTCAATGATGAAGATGCTGAGCAGGCAAGAGTCGAAATTAACAAATACTGTGCGATAGCCGATAGCCAGAGACAAGTTCATGCAAGCCAACCCTGGCGTAAATCCATCCACAGTTCTTGAAATCCGAAGTATGCCTGTCAGGACGTACACGAGTACAAACGAAGCTCCAACCCTGGAGGAATACAAGAAGATCAATAAGGAACACATCAATGTCAGAGACTCAAGGACATGCCATCCGGCATCTTTTCTTACTCTGACTGGATATGAGAACAAGGATGTGTTAGATGCACACTACGAAATTGTCCGAAACCGGATGGGAGGCGTAGGTGAACAGAAAGATTACATTGAAGGATCTAACCCCAACGCAACATCTCTAGGTGTTATTGTGTGTAACTGGGGAAATATGGACAGGCCTCCTGTTCCAGCCGACAATCCCAAGAAAAAGCTCAAACCTGAGAAAGGATTCAACTACCATCCTCTGATTGACATGTGTTTCAACAACTCTGCACATATCACCCTCGTAACCGAGGCAGGTGCCCTGTCATCAGAAAACAGCATCGAAGTGATGCGAAAATTTGAATACAGAGGAGTGTTGATCCACTCACCGGCTAACGAGCCGCCAGCACCGCCAGTATATCTGGGCGTCAAGGGAGATCCGACCACGGATATAGCTCTTATCCATCATTTTTATAGGCACCGAACGGTGCGACCGAAGGATGGTGGAACTAGGCGCCAGATATGGGCCGTACACGGCGCTGTGTGCAGGCTAACGTTTGGCTATCATTCGGCCATTCCTGAGGCCAAAGAATGGGTACAGCCGAACACGGGTCAACGCATGACTCGACAGGATTTCATCAAACTCATCGGGACAGACCCTCTCAAGGGTAGAAATCCTGATGACGATGGCCCTCAGGACTGCTCGTACCTAACGCCAGATTCTTGGCTCCAGTTGACAGAATTGAATCCTTCTCCGATTCTGTGTGAATGGAATGGGCATGTCGAGGGCGAGGAGCCTCGAACCGAGGACTTCGAGACGTATGCAGAGATCTTCGCAAACGAAGCTCCAACTGATCTCGATGAGCTTTGGTGCACAAAAGGACCTTACAAGGTCGTCACCGTTGCCATTGTGCATTTCAACTCCTTCATGACCCACAAGGAAACACAGAGACGTGAGTACGTGAATGCATTTTTAGACGAGGTTCTTCCATTTAAACCAGATATTATAGCTGGAGACCTCAATAATATCGCAAGCAGACTCACCCTAAAGGGTGGCGATGTGCATCCTAGAAACAGCCTATTCAGTCTCTCACTAGAGAAAAAGCTGGCTGCTTTCAATCACAAGACAGACAGGCACTCACAAGTGCGATACGCCTGCGTCAACAACTCTGACCAGCGCAGGCTGGCTCATGCCGATAGGCTCCCACCGGATCCGAAGGCCAGATATGCAGACCTTGACTGCATTAACGCATACATCCTGGACTGGGGTAAAACGCCGCACACGGCGACTCCGAGTCACAAAAGGATCACTCCGGCCCTCGAAAGGACCTATTGGGAACGGGTCTCAGACCGGTGGCATGAGATCAATCGAACCAAGGAAATTGACGCCCGTCTTTACATTACGACCAAGGGCTATTACTCCACTTTTTCAACCGCAGACCTGTGGCTTTCTCCAAACGACAAAGATTGGCATAGCCCCCTTGGATTCACAATCCAACCAATGGATACCAAGGGCAGGCATAACAGAACAGATGAACAAGTGGAGAAACTCGCTAAAAAGCGACAAGAACATAACCAACGGCAGGCGGAGTTCCGACAGTCACATGAGGACTTCACCTATACATCCGGTAACTACTGGCATGACAAGTCACGACCATCAGGTCGTTATCACAGTTATTCCCGATGGTGGGAGAAGTCACAGCCGGAACGTCCGAACGAGCCGCCGTATCCTCCACCAGGAAGAGAGCGAGCATCCTCTTCATCTCAGCAACAAGATCTACCAAGATCTAGGTCTAGACCACAAAGGCCAAATGTGGTCCAGAAGCTTAGTATGTCACTCGACGAGCTCCAGGAAGTCGACAGAGAGCAGTCGCCAACTCAGAGTGACATCGAAGAGCACGAGCGTGAGACATCAAACCTGATGGACGCTCAGAGAGCTGAAGAAGATGAGGAAGAATCCTCCAGCAGGAGGCGAAGGAAATCATCGCGTCCACCATCTGCACCTAGTGCAAAAGCAGTCAAGACCGCTGCAACAGCAGCAGGATAGTCAGGATGGTTCGGACACTCCAGACGTGGAGGAGCGAATGCAGAGAAGACAGAGCCCGATCATTCCTCTCTGACTGATTCACTAGCAAGTGAAGAGTATTCGTTCTTCAGCATTGCATGGAATGTTTTCCTCATGCTGATGGGACTTCGGTGGCTGTGGAAGCAGCTCACAAGGGCTCCTGTTCAATGCATGGAGCGCCCGAAGTCGAAGGCAGCAGCCAAACAAAGTGCTCCATTCCTCGAACCCGAGGACGAGCCTGCGTCGAGAGACCGTACCGGACCCAACAGGGTTAATGCGAGAGAATCGACAGAATTGCGACCAATCTGGCATACTGCAAATAGCCAGTGCTATCATCTCTCTAGCGAATGCTATCAGCTTAAACAGGCAAGAGATAAGTCGAGAAAGGTTCTCTGCAAAACATGCTTTCACGCCGTCACAACGGCGGAGATTCGAAGAAACGATATCTTCAACAGAGGTGATACACGACCACGTGGCACCGAAAGAGACATCGACCGCCTCCAGGCCTATGAAGAATCGAGCAATATTCCTCAAATGAGGAGTTTGTTTCAAGACGCTCTTCATGCACAAATGGCCGAAGAAGCCATGGGTGTAACATACACCACGTTCTCGAAGAGCTCAACAGCTAAGGCTCGAGGTCAGGCAGCACTACCAAGTGCGAAGCCATCAATGTCTTCAGCAATGCCACCAGTGCCTTCCAAGGCAGCCGGTATCTCACCTCCTCCGAAACATCCGCCGCCAAAAGCCAAGACATCCTCTCAAGGATCGGTTTCAGCACCCTCGGCAAGACCAAAAGGTCGCACAAGGCGAGGCGGCATGAACAAGCGCATCCAGCGCAAGGCTATCAAGGCAGCCCATGAGCAAGGACTCTGCAATCAAGCAGATGCAGCTCTCGGTGAAACCAGTATTGGCTCGGCTACCAATCAGATGTGCAGAAACATTATCAACAGGCACATCGAGACAATCGATCACACTATCGAGTCAACCGAACAGTTCCATCAAAATATGCTACAGCATATCGAAGGCTTCGACGAGGAAGAAGTCTTCAGTACCGAGTTTATTCCCGTAATCGAGGTACTACAGAGAAGCCTTACAGGCGATGGAGCAATCGTCATAAATGACGAAGATATGACGGTAACCATGCCACTGCCGAGGTATACAAACATCCTCAATTATACGATGGAACTGAGAAACTCTACCCAGAGGGATAGAGACGAAAGAAAAGAACTCATTGAAAAGCATGTCAATACTCTATCCAGAGTACAGATTCTAGTCACTGCATTGCAAAATGCAAAGAGGACCTTCAATCAACTCCTCCACAACTCGCTCGAAATCGAGAGGAGACACAACAATCTCCGGAATGTCCTGGAGAGCCTCTTCGACGATCCAAGTTCTGAGGACGACTCAGAAGAAGAGGAAGAAGAGGACGACGGACCACCGTCACCATCAACACATCAGCATTGGGATAACAGACATGCCAACGCTTTATCTCCGTCCGGAGACGAGTCAGAAACCTCGTGGCCATCTTCCGATGGACAGGCAAAGGCAAAGTCTAAACAGCCAGCATGTCCTCAAGGCTATCCCAAGGCAACCAGCTCACAAGCTGCACCGAAGGCTAAGGCAGGGCCAGAAACATCCGATCACGGATATGGCATTCCAGATGCCGCTTTCACCAGAGCTGAGAATCGGTTCCTTGGTATTCACTCTAGTAGTGAGGAAGACCATTCGGACCAGGATGAGCCTCATCCAAACGCCCTCAGCAAATCTTATGATCCAAACCTGGATCGGGCACAGAGGTGAATAACTCTCAGCAGCAGCACGAAAGGAAATCTATACTCTAACAAGAGTCCAGTGAGCTGTTGCATAATTCGACGTAGAAGTAGCAGTCACAGACCTGATCATGTACAGAAGATCTCTCTTTGACAAGACTCATGCTTGAAGACTCTAAAATGAGTGAGTGTGTACTTCTCATAACTAATGGAATATCTAAGATATCATCCTTTTCATGAGTCCATACTCCGCAACACTGAGTACAGTGAGCACTTTATTTGTATATGTGTGAACACGCGGCCATGCTTCCAGTAAAAGAAAGTTAGTGTCTGTTTGTTTACTTAAACCTCTAAAGGGGTAGTACTTACAGCAATGTCTTGGTCGCATGCTCACATGTATACATTCCGCTGCTCGCTGGCTCAAGTGGTTTTACCGACTTGTAGCAAGCTCTCTCTGCGTAGCAGACAAAACAACTGCTGTCCGTGTGCTGGGCGTTGCCTTAGATCCCACGCGACATTAACTGGTCATACACTCCCACAGGAGTAATCCTAAAGGGGTGTATCGGCTCACCCCCCCCCCCCTTAGGGGAGACCCCTTTAAAGGGGGCTTTAAAGGGGCTTAAAGGGGGGCTTCAAGGGGGCTTCGCCCGCAATCCCAGGGAGGCATCATCTAGGGGAAGCAGGAGGCGAAAAGTGCCCTTACAGAGGCCAGGGTAGGGTAGGAAAACATTTGTGGATCGAAATCGCCGCACCTTGCTGGGAGAAGTCCTCGATGAAAGCCTTCCATCATGCGGGCAGCAATCGCAATTTGGAGTTGGCCAACCAGAGAGGCCGGGACTTCCGCCGAGCTCGAGCCCGTTCCTGGGCTCTGGGAGCACTGTGCGCAGCGCGAAGAGCCGATTGATGAAATTGATGGATTTGATGGTTTTTTTGGGTCCCTCCCGGGATGGATTTGCTGGCCGGGGGCGTTCGGGAGTTCGACTCATGCTGAAGGAAGAGGAGCCCCAGCGGTGCCCCTTCTGAACTGCCGGGCATCGAGACCCAAAAAAAAATCACCAGCCCGACCCCCGGAAAAAAACCATCAATTCCATCAATTTCATCAATCGGTTCTTCGGGGTGCAAATAGTGCTCCCAGAGCCCGGGAACGGGCTCGAGCTCGTTTCGCGCGCTTTCCGTTGCGTCGATGAAGGTCGAAACGGGCCTCGCGAGCGTTAAAACCAAGCGATTCGCAGCGATTGATATTTCGCCCCCCGAAACATCAATCCGTGTTACCGCGCTAAGAAGCCCCGATATACCTCGATTGATATTTTTTGTCAGGAAATATCAATCGCAGCGAGTCGCTAGGTTTTGAGTTTTGACGCCCGCGAGGCCCTCTTTGACCTTCTCCGACGCAGCGGAAAGTGCACAAAACGAGCTCGAGCCCGTTCCCGGGCTCTGGGAGCACTATTTGCACCCCGAAGAACCGATTGATGAAATGGATGGAATTGATGGTTTTTTTCCGGGTGTCGGGCTGGTTTGTTTTCTGGCCCGGTAGGTCACGTTCACAGGCCGAGTATTTTTTTAGGGGGCACCTAGAAATCATGTCGTGGATGCAACAACGCGAAGCGATACGACGTGCAGCCGACGCTGGGGCCAGAACACGGATCTCAGCGCAAAGCTCGCAGCTTCTGCCTCTGCATGAGGGACAGCCGCCTTCAGTCCGCGCTCCTGACTCGCCCCAATGGACAACTGACCCGAGCCGGGCAGTTCTACCGCAGCATCACCGGCCGCCGCCCGCCCAGTCGACAGTTCGACGAGAGCCAGCCTCTGATTCGAGACGGCCCCTCGGACTACATCTTGACGAGGGGGGTGCACGGAAGCTCGTGCGGACTTTGCACGCCGACGGGCAGTACCATCTCACCAAATTGGGGAAGGCGTTCTTCAAGGACAAGTACACGGAGTGGCTGGCCCACGTGCCTGTGATTATCCGGGGCCGGCGTCGGAACGGGAACCCCTACGAGAGGCACGACTACCTGCCGGTGACAGCCCTGGAAAAACGACGCCTGGAGCGAGGCGCAGGTCGCCCGCAACGTCAAGGAAGCCGTGCTCCGGCAGCTGGGGCAGCCCGAGGCGAACGAACCCATCTACATGATCTCGGGACAAACCTACTTCCTTCACCCCACCAACGATTGGGCCTACAGCTCCTCCTCCATGCAGGTCATCGACAATCGAGTCGACACAGATTCTCCTGCGCCAGCCCCTCCAGGCCTTGCGAGAAGTGAGCTATCAGCTCTTCGCCGAAGACCAGATTCTGGCCAGTGCCTTCGAGGAGCGCCAAGACATGCTCTGCGTGCCTCGGCAAATCGCGGAGGTTGTCAGTTGCAGGAGGTTATAGAGGATTTTAACTCCATCTGTGCCGGGAACTGGCAGCAGAGGGGCGTCTGCCCCGCGGAGATCCGGACCTTCTGCGTCTGGCGCAACGCTCCAATGTTCTACGTGGACAGCCGGGGCCGGCTCCTAGACTGCTTCCAGCCAGCAGAGAAGGAGGAAAAGGCCGTCGCCTTCACCCCCTGGAACGGGCATGCGTTCTTCTACAAGAGCGCCCGGGCTGTGTCGGGCTGACAACGCCGAGCAGCGGCAGCGCTTCCGCCGGCTGAAGCGAGACACCCCAGCTCCTGTTCTGTGTGGGCTACAGGCCCTGTTTCGAGAGATGCCCAAGAATTTGGTATTTCGCAGGCCGAGTGGCCTGTGAGCAGCTCGGAAGCGATTTTTTTTGGCCTGCGAGTGGCTCGGAAGCAATTTGCGGCCTGCGAGTGGCTCGGAAGCGATAGGAGTGGCCTGTGAACAGCTCGGAAGCGATAGGGGTGGCCTGCGAGTGGCTCGGAAGCGATAGGAGTGGCCTGTGAACAGGTTGGAAGCGATAGGAGTGGCCTGCGAGTGGCTCGGAAGCGATTTGCGGGCCTCGGAAGCGATAGGAGTGGGGTGCGAGTGGCTGGAAGCGATTTTTTGGCTTGCGAATACCTCGGAAGCGCTCAGAAGTGCTGCGAGCTGCAGCAGAAGCATGCAAGTGCCGGTCTGCGAGTCGCAGGCCTGCGAAGCTGCTGGCGAGTGGGCCCCCTTAAAACCGTTTGGAGGCTTTTTGCAAGCACTTTTGAGCCCCAAAGATTGCTTGAGCTCCGGTCCGCACGGGGCAGAAGCGAAAGGCCTGCGAAGTACCGAATCCTGAGCTATGTCTCGAAACGAGGCCTGTAGCCAACACAGAGTGTGGAGCTGGAACACCCTCCCCAGAGAGAGCGATGGCATACCCACGACTACCCTGCGCTCACGGATGCCACGTTGCGTTCGATGATGGCACCGGCCGGCATGAGCGCAGCTGCATTTACGGGGGTCCGGACAGGTATCTGACGGGGAAGGCGCGGAGAGCCCTGCATGTCTCGCCACTTTTTCCCGGTCTTCGATGCAGCACTTATTTGGTCACCTTGGACATGGCCGCGTCCTGTACTCTCCCTTTAGAACCTTCGGAAGTGCAAGGAACAAGAAGCTGAACCGCCAGGGCGCCTCTGCGATGTATTGGAACAGTCGCACCTCCGGGGAATCCTTAGCAGAGGGGAGGTGGCGGACGGGGTTACGGAAATGACGGTCGAAAGCCATGGTGCGAAGTGGTCTGTGGCTCGCTTCCGGGAGGTTTCTATCTGGCGCATATCGCTACTGACCATACCACACAAGAGTTTATGCGCTTTCTTCGTCACCTGAGTGTATTGGTTGGTGCCAGTGGATGCGATAGCACCCTATCCGCGGCCCTAGCCGCCGCGGGATATGACAAGCAAACTGGACGGGCTGTTATAGGACGGTCAGTTAGCGCTGGCGCGGGCGTCAAGGAAGACTCTACCTTTGCGGATGAGCTTTACAGCACAGGCTGCACTCGCGTCTTCACGCCGATATCTTGGCACGAGGACATGAAAACGCTGCTAGAGGCGTTTGATGAACTGTCCGCTGCGCCGCCCGACCCTTACAGGGCTAGCGAGTAATGTCGCGCAAATGACCTCCCCACCCGTACTGTGCAAAGAGAGATCCTGGATGTCTGGCTGCAGCGGGCGAGTTTGCCGCCACCCTCCCAAGCAGGACGTGGGCGCACGCTCCGCACCTGGAACTATATACTACCCTCCTTTACGGACTGCCGCACGCTGCTGACACTACCTTGATGGCTGGGTCGCTGCGTATCAACGTCGATCAATTTGGGTGCGATGTCTGCAACTTTGCCGACAGGGCGATGCGCCTCAGATGCTGCACGGAAACGGAGGCCTGGCGCCTGTGTGCGCTAATCCACTTCTCGCCATTTCTGCAGCAACAGCGGAGCTGTGTGAACCCCTACAGCACCTCCCGGACGACCTCTCGTGGCGAGATCTGGTGGTGGCTTCTCGTGGACGAGATCGTGGCCCAAACACAGCATGCGTCCCAGGCTAGCCTGACTTCACGTTGGCCAGAGATGGAAGCTTCATCGTGATGGCCCTTTGCAATACTGCAGTGCCTTAATGCCGATACAAGTTCTGATCTATGTGCTTCGTTGCCTTATTGACAATCCGCAATCATACCCTCACCTTCAGGTTGTGGAGGTTTTCCGGGATACGGACCGACTGGCGGCCGATGAGGGCAGGGACAACCACATTGGCGTGCGCATCGCAGTAACCTTTGATGCCACTGAGCTCTGCCCTCTCCAGTGGAGGGTTGGTGAACGCCTGCGGCATTCATGGGATAAAGGAGTGGTTGCCTTGCATCATCCTCAAGTGCAACCGCAAAACTTTACCCACCCTTCTCAATACAAGGGCCGATTTCGGATATACCTGCCGCTATCAGAGGAGTCGCTGGGATTGCGGCCCTCGGCACAATTGTGCTTACAGTGCCAGCCTGCAGGGCTGTTGACTGGTGCTCTGGCGCGTGTGCGCCAGTGGAACCAGCTCAACGGATATGACATCAGGGCTGCCCTGGCAGTCTGGCTACCGGGACCCCGTCAAATCAGTCTTTGGTATCCAAAGGACTTTTATCTGCTGGGCTCGTATCGACTCGAAGCCCGTAACGCAGAAATTGTGCGCCGTGACTTTGCAGATATTGCTGTGGCAAGCGCCAGATACGAGCCGTACATCTTGGGTGCGGATTTTCCCTTCGCGGAGTGGGTGCGTGCTGCTCGCCGCTTCCGAGAACTGGGTGGTTTGGCTACGGGCCTGAGCTATCCTTTTTTAGGCTATAGGCTTGTCCCCCAGTATCACAAGATTTCTCCGCCCCTCTTCTTCACTAAGCCGCAGCTTACGGGTCATTACCAACGCAGGTTCTTGTACGACGAACACATGGCGGAAGCAGCGAGCTGGCGAAGCATTCTGCGCAAAAAGGCGATGTGGTATTGGGCGGAACGCGACCCAGCAGTACAAATCCCTCTGTAGGCACTCGTGCACTATTTAATTGGTATGAGTGCCCTGGCCATTCGGCCATGCGGCTGCAATGGTCTTTGAGATATACTAGATATACGGGAAGGGAATGTGCTTTGTGGATCTGTTCTTCTCTGCTGTTTGGATGCTCCTGGCATTCGGTTTTGGCTTGACCATGTGGGACGTGTGCTGTGTGCCATTCTTTCTCATTTGGTCAATTGATTATGCGCTACAGCGGCGTGCCGCAGCCTAATCATATGGATGCCCGATGCCTGAGAACTATGAGCCATTGCGCGACCCATGGATAAGGGAAGCGGGGCGTTGATTTGCTTTTCTTGGCCATTGCGCGACCCATGATTGCGGGAAGCGGGGTCTGTGAGTGGCAGTAGCGGTCTGTATGCTCAATAATTAACGCTGAACGACTTTGCCTACGTCTGTATTTTGTCTCACCTTGTACAGCCGATTGTTGCTTTCTGGTTCTTGTCTTCTTGATTTTTCTAGGGACCGAGCGCAGCAGCCGCTGTCACCGAGGCCCAACCACGCAAAAAAAACCCTATTGCAACGACAATCTTGTCCACGAAGAGATCCACCAAGTTCACAGCAAGCAGAAAAATAAACAAAAGCAAAAACATAAAAAAAGTCAAAAAACAGTGAAGTTCTTGCGATGAACACAATAACAGAAAACTTGTTAAGAAGGTAAACTCAGATTCGAATCAAAGTATGAAATCCAAACCCAGGTGTGAGTGATAGGTTGCTCCGAGCAACCTCCCACTAACCAATAGCAAGAGCCAGCGAAGGCGCATTGGTGACGTACAAGGCCTCGGTGGCACGGTGAGCGGTCGCATGTCCGATCTGCCCAGGTTTCAACCTAGGTTCACCCAGGTTCCAACTCAGGTTGAACCCAGGTTAAAACCCAAGTTGAACCTTCGTTCAACGCAGGTTTGAACAACTTCCAAAATAGTTGTTCAAACTTGGGTTTCGAAACCCAGGATCCGGAACCCAGGTTCAACCCAGGTTACCGAATTTGCTCTTTGAAAAGAAATAGTTTGGAACCCAGGCTGAACATGGGCTCCAACCCCCCCCGGGACCAGCCCGAAGAAGTGCCGGAAGGACTGAGAAGTGGTGCAAGCATGTTGTTGTGCAATGTTGTGCATGTAATGTTTCGTGTGCATGACCATATCATTTTTGTTTCTTTGTTTTTTTTCTGATCTCTCAAGGATCTTGCTTCTTTTCCTTCTTTTTCTTCTCTATTTAGTTTCTTTGTCTCCTTTTTTCCCAACGGTTGAACTAAAGCCGGCTTGTCGTCCTTTGGGCACAGTTTTTCATTCACCGCTATCTTTTGTTTGTCGTGTTTCCTGGTTTGAGATTGAGAGCAGGTGACGCTGTCGACAAAGTCCGCACAAGCCAACCAATAAAGGAACAGCACACAGAATTGGGGAAAGCTTGTAGGCAGGCTACCGCCAACTTTTGCATCCTTCTTGGCGATTCGTTTACGAGGCTGAAGGACGTCTGAAATGACACTAACGTCTTCACAGTAGTTACAGTCCAAACTCGTCTGCAACTTTCGAGATCAGGCACAAGTGACAGCAAGGGCAATGGTCGGCATGGTTTTTTTCAGATGTCGCTAAGAGACAACGAAGCAAGCTCTATCTGTGACGAAAAGGCGTGGCATCTTTTCCGTTTTCCGTAAAGCGTCCAACGGTATCGCGAAGGCAAATGTGCCAGCATAATGTTCTAACAACTGTGCTTGCTTCTCTGTAAGTGTTCGATTTCCATGCATTGGTGGGTTTTGTTTGATAAAGTTGAAATGCCTTCGGCGAACTTGCGATGCTGCTGCATCCAGCACAGGTGCGCTGAATAGCAGTTCAGGTCTGGAAGAGGCATGTGCAGCAGTGTTCTTGCTGGCTCGAAAACATCCAACAAAGCTCCACCGCAAGATCCAGTGTGCTGCCTCCACTCGTGGTGAGAAGTCAAACCCATCCAGTCCAGAACATCTTGTCAATTGAACGTGTTTCTCCATGCTTCCGAGACAGTTTAAATCTTTACGTGTTAGTTGTTTGCATGGTTTTGTCTCATGATAAGTTTGGTCGTGATTGAGTTTTGTTACCATGCGTTTGTTTTCATGTGGATTGGTGTCGCTTCAAGTTTCATGGTGAGTTTAGTTTAGCACAGCAAAGCACGGCAATTATGATGACTGATGACGAACCATCATTCATGACACCGTGAGCTCATGATTAGTGACAAGCTCACGTGTTGTGGTTCATGTCTCATGACTGTTAAATGCCGAACAGGAACCCGCGTGGTTTTCGGCACATCCGGCGTATTTGTGTGCGCAGTTGGCAGTACGTTGCACTCAAATTTATGAAATAACCTGAAGCTGCATAGTTCGAAGAGAAAGGGGCACTTCTGCCACGATTCCGGATTCCAGCACAGTGAATTGTCTGCTGGTTGAGCTGGTTCCGTCAGGATGTTGCATGCATGAAGTTTGGGCATGTTGACAGAACAAACGGGTAGGTTATCCATCAGCTGAAGCCAATGCTATATGCACGACTGCAAGAGGGCCCGGCTGGACACCGAAAACTTGAGGACAATGTGACGCCTAGAAGCTTACAGGAGTGTTTTTGCACACATGTCCGCAAGTAACATTGCAGGACATGGACCTCTGAAGGCGTCAATGTCCATATCCACACGAAGCCCCAGCAGTGCTTCGGATGATATTTTCAGAGTTTCTGCAGGTGGGAGTCCGTGTCTGAACTTCCAGGCATTGCGCAGCCCTTGGCGAAGATTGTGGACTTCAAAGTCCCAAACCTCCGATGGCTGTCCCTTCAGCTCTGCCCTTGGTACGACGAGAGCGCTGAAACGCCAAGACTGTTTAATCATGTTGTAGGTTTGTGGCCCTGTGGAAAGGTCGAAGGCTTTGTCCGCTGGAACTTTGAGCGCAAGACAGACCTGCTCCGTGACATCTCTGCGAACGCTGCGCGAGGCAGGCCTTTGCGGCTTTTTTCCATGTACACTGGCTGGGGCACGGCCGAAATGGTGGCCAGCGCCGTGAGCCGTGTCTTCAAGTCGCTGAAGGGCACAGGGGAGACGCTTCAGGCCGGACATTTTTTTAAAGCCGGCAAGTAAGAGCGCACAACGCAACGCTCCACTTTAGACTGCAAGGTGGAATTCGCATGGATGTGCGAGTCCAACCTGGACAAGTGCCGCTACCTGGCCGAGGCGTTCAAGGATGTGCACATCTTCACAGATGCCAGTGAGGTGGCCAGCGGCTGTGCTTGGGAGTACCGAAGCGGTCGAAGACTCCTTGTTCCGATGGACTGCCCCGTTCTAAAAAGCGGCTGACTGAAATAATCAGTTGCAAGATCGACAAGAAATTGCCCGCAGGATCTCGACGGTGGTTTCGTGGGGTATCCCTGCGTCGACCTCTCCAGTCTCAACACCGGCCCCGGACAGTTCAAAGATTCAAGCACTGCCACGGGTAAGGGCTATGCCAACATGCTGCAGGCTGTTGTGTCAGCGACCTTTAAAGGTGAAATGCATCGACAAGGTTAAAGTAGGTCTTCTCCGATCCGCTTGGCAGGTGGTGGATAAGTGCGGCAGGCTGGCCTTCCTTGGTGTGGAAAACAGTGGCAACATGTGGCACAAGCGAAGAGAAGATCACTTTGAGCGGCCCATCGACATTCAAGATATGGCCTTTCGTGAACGAGGCACCGTCTGACGACTTTCTTGCAGAGTCACAGAGGACAGCAGGAGCAGCAGCAACGACAACATAAGAACAACAAGAACAACAGCTGTTGACTGGTGGTGGTGGTGGTGGCGGGGGAGGTGGTGGTGGTCGTAGTAGCAAGAGCAGCTGCTGCCGGAGCTGCTGCTGCTGCTAATCTTGCTACTGCCAGACTAGTCAGGATGTACAAGGCAAGGGAAGATGTCAAAATCCTAAACGCCCCAACAGCATCCTGAAATCAGTCACAGAGGCTTTCTGGCCTCTTCGCATCGGGTCTCCGCGCACGAGTTCGGACCACCCCAGAGCCGGAATCGCTCCTGGAGCTTGCTGCCGGACCTCAATTGTGAGTTTATGGGCCCTTGAGCAAAGGTTTATTCGTTCATTCGTGACGGTTTCACGATGCTGGAGTCCGGTGCGGAGTTTACCAGCAACCTTCCAGCCCTGGCCAGAGGTTTCCGATGGGCGGATAGTCAGGAAGGGGCTCCGCTAGGCTCGGCAAGTCCTAGTTCGGAAGGTTGGCATCAGGGCTTTGGGCAGTGGGATTTTCAGCTTTTGCAGGTTGTGATTCCCGCCTTCAAAGGCCTCGCCTGTGATGATGTGGTTTAGGCGAGGTTTTGTGAAACTAGACTCACTCGGGAACCTTCATGGACACTGCCGCACGACAAGACCGGCATAGGTGCAGGGTCACGTCCTTCACGGGACCTGTTTGGAAGGCTCCGGCTGTAGAGATGTGCGCTGCACATACATTCAACTCCAACATTGAGATGTTGCTGCAACTCTAGGAAGCTCACCTCGGACCTCAGGTACTTGCGCAAGACATCTTCGCGGACTGGGCCCGGCCTCGAGGCCGAAGTTGCCCTCTCGAACACGTTCCTCTCCTTCCGATGTGAAGTGGTGCCCTTGGCCAACGTGCTGGAAGCCAAAGGCCCCAAAGGCCCCAGCCAGAGGCGACCTGGAAGCGAGAAGCAGAAGCCAGGGCCAAGGGTGGAAGGAGGCGCCAAGTGGAGTCGGCAGTTTGCAGACTTGGCGAAGAGGCTCGGGGAGGCGGGCGCTTAAACGCCTTCACGGTTCTTGCTGGTTAGTCACTGGAGCAATGACGCAGCCCTTATTGTGGGAGGAGCAGCTGGAGTTCAAAGTCCGAGAAGTCTTGTCCATGGATCTGCCTTTGACCCTTCGTGAGATCCATGTGGTCGCCCTTGCCGCTTACGAACTCCAAGCTCGGAATGTAGACGTGTGGAAGGAGCCGGTGGTGATTCAAGTGGATGCTTGGAGGCATCTCCTATAAGCGTGTGGCTCTTGCGCCCCCGTGGTGCTGTTTCAGATTGCTTACGGCAGCTACAGCAAAGAGTGACAGAGTGCAGTGCCTGTCTAGGCTTGAATCGTACATCAAACAAGAGTGTCGGACCTAAACTACATAATGGACAATGCCGTTGTCGATACTCGTAGGGTATGCTAAATTGTGAGTACTGTCACGGCTGCTGCTGCTGCTGCTGCTAGTGCCATACTACTACTACTACTACTACTATTACGACGGCGAAGACGACGACTACTACTACTTCTACTTCTACTTCCACCACTTCTACTACTACCACTACTACTACTACTACTACTACTACTACTACTACTACTACTACTACTACTACTACTACTACTACTACTACACCTACTACCTACTACTACCTACTACTACCTACTACTACCTACTACTACTACTACTACTACTACTACTACTACTACTACTACTACTACTACTACTACTACTAGTACTACTGCTACTGCTACTGCTACTGCTACTGCTACGGCTACTGCTACTGCTACTCCTACTGGTACTGGTACTGGTACTGGTACTGGTACTGGTACTGGTACTGGTACTGGTACTGGCACTGGTACTGGTACTGGTACTGGTACTGGTACTGGTGCTGGTGCTGGTAGTAGTACTAGTACTAGCACTAGTACTCGTACTAGTACAAGTACTAGTACCAGTACCAGTACCAGTACTAGTACTAGTACCACCACTGCTACTGCTACTGCTACTGATACTGCTACTGCTACTGCGACTGCTAGTGCTACTGCTCCTGCTTCTGCTACTTCTACTGCTACTGATACTGCTACTGCTCCTGCGACTGCTAGTGCTACTGCTTCTGCTACTGCTACTTCTACTGCTACTGATACTGCTACTGCGACTGCTAGTGCTACTGCTCCTGCTCCTGCTACTGCTACTTCTACTGCTACTGCTACTGCGACTACTACTACTACTACTACTACTACCACTACCACCTACCACTGCTACTGCTATTGCTATTGCTATTGCTATTGCTACTGCTGCTGCTCCTGCTACTGCTACTGCTACTGCTACTACTGCTGCTGCTACTGCTACTGCGACTGCTACTGCTGCTAAGCCCCTTGGCTCCGCCAGGTTGAGAAAGAGAGATGTTGTCGAAACAGCGGGACCCTGCCACCCCCAACAGTAACGGGTGCACTAGAAGGTCTGAGTGCCTCAACCTCAACACGGCTGTAGGCTGCATGATGGCTGCGCTTCTTGCCTGTCTGTTCCCACTTGCCCCACCATGGCAACAGGGCTCAAACTTTGTACTACAGAGTCCCAACTGGACAGCCTCCAGTCCGTGTGCTTGGTCCGGCACTCAGCATCTGCAGCTCCCCTTGCCCTTGTGGCCAGTTGCTAGGTGCACTTCAGAGCAGCTGTTTCCGAGCGCCGCCTTCTGTGCTCAAGCCTTGCTGTCGCATAGCCCGCTCAGCCCAGGATGTCCCCCAAGGAAGCACGGAGAGGCAACCCATCGAGGTCGCGATCTGGAAGGCCCAAAGCCAAAGCAACGGTGGCTCCGGAGTCCTCTTCATCTGATAGCCCACCGAGCCCACCGAGCTCAGGCGAGGAGGCCACCGCTCCACCAGCTGCTATCACAAGTGCTCCAGCAGGACCTCCTCCTCCAGTGCCGGTCAACAGGCCACGAGGAAGCGTTGGATGTGCCAAAAGCAAGCCCGCGGGGCCGCCCCCGCCGACTCCAGCATCCTGCACGTCTCTTCCGACAACACCGGTGCAGGCCTTCGCTGCCATGGCTCCAGGAGGTTTACCAGCGGGTGCTCCACCAAGCACAGGGCCTATCACTGTCGCAATGGGAGCTGTTCCTACGCTTCCATCGCCTACTACGACCTTGCTGCCTCCTCCGACTGCACCCCCAGCACCGAGTGTCCATGCAGCAGAGGGAGTTTCGGGCACATCAGCTGGACCTGCGCAACAGCAGCCAGCCACTATCACTACCAAAGTGGCGGGCTGGACTTTCACGCTTACGGTTAGGCCACCGAGCTGAGCCACGAGACAATAGGTTCTATGGTGGCCAGGCACGAGCTTTCTGCAGAGCTTGCACTACAGGTGCACCTGACAGCTGTCAGCTCTCTGCCGTCTCTTCCTGTATGCAGACTTGTTGTTTTGTGCCCAGCTGCCTCTCGAGTGGGACTCACAAAAGACGTGCTGTCTCTGTCAGCGCACTTGTACTGACACCTCTTCGGAGCCAACTGTCACTGCTATCTTGGACTATCCTTTATGCTGACTGCACTGCCCAGGCCGACCTCATGGCAGACTCCGATGACTTCGCGAAGGCTCCAGGTCAGCGGTGCCCTCCATCTGCACTTGGCATACCTCTGTCGAATGCTGCTCGCCACAGGTCTCAGATCCCTCGAGACGTCCACTTTGGTGCTCTCCCTGCCCACCACGGGGCTTGGATCTCAGTCCTGCAGCTGCAATCCGTGACCAGCCAACATGAGACTCTGCCGTGCTCTTGCATGCATTTTGCAGCCCCACCATGTGGTTATCGCGTGTGCCTGCAGCTTTCCACAAACCAGGCCACATTGATGACTTTGGTAGAGCCTGTGGTCCTACAGTTGACTGCCACTACTTCTGACCACCTTGCTTCCCTTAGGGCTGGGAGACCTCTCGCCGAATACTTGCAGGTATCATCCCCTCAACTTCTTAAGTCAAGGGACTATCCTGTCTTAACGAGCCCCACCTGTGCCCTTCGAGGGATCATGGAGCCTGCCTCCGAGCCTGACCGGCCACAGTGGCAGGCAGCACTCGTCCCGCTTACAGTGGGGACCGAAGTGGAGGTGATCGACGGTCACAGACGTCATCTCGTCGGTCGCCGAGGGATTGTGCTCCCTACCTTGGAGTGCGATCGCAACACCACGCGAAATGTGCGGATGATACAAGGACCTCGAGCTGAACAACGACGTATTTATACGATCGACAAGGAGCACCTCGCTCCCCGACTGGGGTTGGAAGCCACACAAGCTTCCATGTGTGATGGAATGGAGCCGAGTCTGAGGTGGAGATGTGCTCCCCCACCATTAACCATCTACAGCGCCCGATACCTCCTCGGCTATCAGGCCCTGGAGACCATGGTGCCTCCGGCGGCACCCAAACGGAATCCAGCTGGCCACTATATCCATCCCCCGGTGGAAGATGCTACGCTTGAGGCACCCTGGGAAAAACACGTTGACCAAGCTAGCGATCGGCCCTTCTACTACCACCCGGGGACAAAGCAGGTGACCTGGCGCAAACCTCGGCCTGCCCTGGTTCTTCCGAGGGAAGAGGAGACTGGGCCCACCAAGCCCAGGCGAGGCAAGACTGCGATACCACAACCTCGTACTCCCAGTCCGCCTCCTCCCAAGAGGATGAGAAAGCATCCCACCAGCGATGCTCAGCAGAACACCACGAGCTCTACGACTCAGTCTTCAGCTTCTGCCACAGCTACAGGGACACCTACTACAGAGAGGAAGCCCGCTCCGGCCTTTGATCCCCAATCTTCTGGTGGCCCTTCTGAATGGAACCTGGCCGATCATGCTTTACCTGCCTCTCCAGATCGGGTACTGATCTGGGGGGCCAAGGCCAGGACACAGCTGCCCCAACCGCCGAGTGCTCCTGCTTGTACCCTGGATGTGGAAAGGTTTCTGCAGAGCTTCTTCAGGACACGGCAAGGCCCCACTGGCACATCTCTTGCCACCCTACTTGGGGACCCAGTCCCGCAACCTGATGGTTGGTGGAAGCTCCCGTGGACACCACTGGATCCATCGCACTGCGAGCTGCTGTGTCAGGATGGCTGGCTAAGGGGCTGGCACGGATGTAAGATGGAGGCACTATACTCCATCATCTACCATGGCCAACTTCTCCCGAGCACTGACGAGTCGAAAGGTGACAGATTCCTGGCAGGCTGTCCAGGGGTGTATCTGCACCGCGACAGCCTGCAACACAAGGTGGAGAACTACATGCGATGGATACCACTATGTGGAGATGGTCTCTTTTGGGCTGCCAAGTGGGAGGTGGTGTATGCTCCCTCGGGGAGCAACAAACATGGCAAGCGTACTGATCAGGTTATACAAAGTGCTGAATCAGTGGAGCTGGTGGCCCTCTGGCTCTCAGTGCGCTCTGAGAATATGCTGCCTGAGGGAACTGCTGTGCAGGCCACATGGACGCCCGCCCGTGAGGCCAACCCTTGCCTCACAGAGTCCAAGCGACGCAGCAGTGCTCTGATACAGGCTGTGGACTTCGCGGCACTTTCTGCCTCCTCCAGACCTTTGCCCAGCTCCAGTTCGCGGTCTGACCCGGCGATCGACGACAAAGGCCGACTCAAGCCGACACCCAAAGCACGTGGTCGCCTGCCACACATCCCTTCTGAACTAGAGAAGGACTGCACACCTGCACAAGCGAAGCTCACCATACAGGCAGGAGATCTCGTCCTTCGATCGGCCACAGCACATAGCTCGGAGACTCCCACTGCTCCGACCACGGTTTCGGCTGCTACCTTGGCCGACCCATCAGATCCACCTCAACGAGGACCCAAACGGGTTCGATCTGATGCTTCCTCTCCGAAGCCAAGGAGGATGCAGACACGGCCCAAGCCAAGACGCTCGATTTGGTTTGATGTCACGGACAATCCGGCTGATCAACCACTTACGACCTCCTCAACTGCAGCCAAAGGCCGTGGCACTGGGATGACCAAAGCTGCGAGGCACCAAGAACGTGTCCGCAAGAAGATGGCCAAGAAAATGGAAGAAATCTTCCAGGCCAATAGAGCCGCTGGACTTCACTCGGACTCAGCGGCCTCATCCAGTGCAGCATACAAGGATCCAGCCTGCTGTTCATCATGTCCACGTCTGCATCGGCATAGCCAGTCTTGCCTGAAGACACACATGCCCCCCTCCCATCAATCGGGCAAGTTTCATGTCTTCGCTCTTCTAAGGTCTAGCCTACTGGCGGCTTCGTCAAACCAGGATGACACAGGCAGGGATCGCTTTACTGAGTGCTCGGAGTTGCAGACCTCTGCACCTAGGTTCGGGCAGCCACCTAGGTGGGTTCCCTGCTCACAAACCTTCGTTGCTCCATCCACCAGTCACTGCCTGCAATACTTGGGGCCATCAGGCTTGTATCTTCCGACCTGTCGGATGCCCGACGGCACGCCCGACTCCTTGCAGGTCCCTTCGTTAATCTGCTGGGGGTTTGAAAGGCACCTGAGCTCTTTTCCATGTACCCATCCAGGCCTTGAACGTCCAGTGTGCACATCTACGACAATGCCAGTCGGGCTCACATGGCACTGCGGTGCCTCCCCACACCGTGCTCACTATTGCTGTGTCGTGCCTCGAGGTATGTCAGCTGCACTGGCAACAGGCCCTACTCTGTTGCATGCCTATTGCTCTCGTGATGATTGCTCCAGCCATTGCACCTTGCAGGGGTGGCCAGACGCTTTCCTGACTGACAGACCTGAACATTGCCTGGTGTGCCTTCGACACACCAGACCATCTGCTGCTGGACCTGCTTCGGTCCGATGCCCACCTCCACCACCAGGAGCTGGTCTGCAACCCGACGGGCTCTCAGATCTTGAGACTGTCACCCCCAAGCAGCTGTTAACCCCATCTCGCGGTTCCCTTAGCCTGCCTTCAGGTCTGTCTTCGCCATTGGGCGCAGGCCAGTGGATCGAGCAGACATCACCTCGAGATATGTTCCTGTCCAATTTGTGCAGGACATCCCGGGCACGTGGCTGGCCTATCGTCTGGCGGACCCATGCTGTGAGTGGTGTCGGCTTGAATATCGTAGAAGCACCCCCTATGCCACCCGCATGCAACAAACTAGCACCTCGCAGACCAACAAGATCAGATCCCGTGAGTCTGTTTCTGCCGAGCCGTTGCAACCCAAGGATTCCCCTCCAGCCCTGGATCTGCACACTATGGATTAGATGTGTAGACGATCTGCTGCACCGTCCTCCGAAGTCGCTGCCAGCATTTTTGACAACATGGACAACTGGCATCCCGAAGTGCCTCTCTCATAATCTCAACATACCTGCCCTGAGCCACTCCGGTCCCAATTCCGGAGACCGACTTTTTCATACGGCTGACAACCTGTTATCTCTCAGACACCCGCTGGTTGTCCATCTAGCCTCCGAACAGTCGGTAGGGGCGAGGGTTGTGAGCGGCTGCCACCCGCTCACGAGACCGAAACTCACCTTCGTGGTGGGGGACGGGAAGCCGTGGCAGGAGCCCAATGAACTACACTCTGCGGTGAGGGCAGTCTTGCGAGACCCCCCACCAAACCACACTACTTGCTTTGACCTAGGAGTCACTCTAGGCATCGCCTGCTCCCCTAGCCTGACCTCCACTCCGTTTTCAGTCATCTGTTCATCGTGGGCTGGTCTGGGAGATCAGACTACAGGCCCCTGTGGAGTGCCAAACAGTCTGGACAAGCTGCTGCTAGGATATGCTCCACTGCAGTCTAAGCCCCGGTACTTCTTCCTCTACAAACAGGGTCTCCCTGTTCGCCTCGTTGCCATCCGGGCTCCAGCACTTCTACATCTTACCTCTACTGGCCCTTCTCGCTTCCGGAGGCCTCTCTCTGGAGCACAAACACTAACCCCTGCCACTCGACCTACCCACACTGCTGACAGGTCTTGCCCCCCGTCGACAACGCATTGCCCCAGTCCGACTCCGGGCACGACGCCGTACCCCAGGCTATGCCCTCGCCCTATTCTGTTCTTCACAACTTTGCTTGCACTACCAAGGTCGATCTGGGGAGTGCCATCTGCACACCCCCTGCATCCTACAGTTGCACATCACTCAGCGACCCTCAATCAGGCTACCGTCCATTCAAATGTGCACACATTTGCCAGGAAGCGATCCTACAAACGTGCCTTACGTCGTGCTGCACAGGACGAGGCCCAGCATACGATCTATCGAGGTCGTGTCTGTACCCTGCAACAGCTCTGCAAGGGCTATCGGGGCCATCGACCTGCCCCTCAGGCTGAGCGTCGCATGCAGCAGGCCGCTCTGAAAGTCTCCCAGGGACGCCTGTTGTTCCTTTCATGGAATGCTGGCGGCTTGTCCCAGGCCCTGTGGCAGGAATTCTTGCTGACACTTGAAAACATGCCACCTGACGAACGACCCCAAATCGTGTGTGTACAAGAAACACATTGGACGGACAAGGTGGCGCCAACATTTCCCACTGCTACCTGGGATGTGTACACCTCCCCAACCACGGATAACAAATCTGCTGGGCTCCTGATTCTTCTCAATAAGAATACTACCCGCAACTGCAGAATTGTTTACGCCGACCCACAACCGGGCAGGGTGCAACACTTGAGGATACTCCACGACAAATGGGCAGTTGACCTGCTGCACATCTATCAAAAGCCGCACAACTCTCATCCACTCGCACTGCAATCCTCGAAAACCATACGTTTAGCTGTCTGGGAGTGCATTGGCAAGATCCTGGCAGCCCTGCCTGCCCGAAACACAGTGATCATGCTTGGAGATTTTAATACTCAGATCAAGCCGTGTGCTGCAGCCGGCACCAGGATCTGTTCAGGCACCAGCACGAGTACACATCCGCCTGATCAGGCAAGGTTGCAGCACCTTGTTGAGGACTTCTCCCTCTTACACCTCAACTCATGGTGCAAGGCGGCTGGCCCTACATACCATCACAACAAAGGTGCTAGCCTCATTGATCATATCATCATGCGTTCCAGCCAAGCGGATGATCGTGCTAGGCAGGCGAGACCGCTCCGACTGGGACTGGCTGCCTGGAGACTTGGTGGATATCACCTGCCACTGAAGGCCAGCATCCCGCTTCAGCGTTTCCACACTCTTAACAAACCGGTGGCACCACAACGGGCATGGGACCATTGGGGCCTGATTCAGGTTTGCCGCTCTACCTGGGATCCGAGAGTCCAAAGTCTACGCTCTGCTGTCCAGGCGTCCCTACCAAGGGTCCATGATCTTGGGCAATTGCATGAAACTCTGATCCACTGTGCCTCCCAATTCTTCCCGCCACCCGCAGGACAGCATCGACTGGCACTATGGCAAACACCGCCTATGCAGGATGGTATTCGCTCCATGTGGCAGGCCTACCGAGTCTGGAAGACAGCCAAAGCTCAAGCTCAGCATAATCCGCTTTATGTTTCCAGGTGCTACCATCACTTCAAGACGGCACACAAGGCCTTTCGTCGTGCCGGGAAAGAAGCCAAAAAGCACTGGTTCCATGGCAGGCTGCAGGAACTCCAGACTGCTGCCAGTTCAGGCGACTCTCGCAAGCTATATGCTGGCATTCGTACCTTAGCTCCCAAATCCTCCAAGCCGAAGGTTCAACTGCGAGATTCTGGCGGACACCTGCAGGATCCCAAGACCCAGCTAAAACAGCTGGAAACGCACTATCGCAAATTGTATGCTGCGGACCAGGATGGCAGCATACGGGGCCCCCAGCGACAGCCCATTCACATTGAAGTCACGGAGGCCGAAATGACCCTGGCACTTTCGCAATTGTCACCACATAAAGCTACACCTCCGAATTTAGCCACAAACTCTCTATGGAAGCTGACCTCAGACCTTGTTGCGCCTCTCTTGTGCCAATGGTGCCGGCAATGGCCTCAAATACCAGAGCTTTGGCGAAGCGCATGGTTGACCCTTGTTCCCAAGATTCCACGACCCCTTTCACCAAAGAATCTCAGACCTATAGGGTTAACTGAATCCAGTGGCCGTGCATATGCCTCCATTCTGCAGGCGAAATTGCGTCCCTACGCCGAGAGATTCCTTGCAGACCAGGCACAATTTGCATATCTGCCGGGTCGCAATGCTGCCCAAGCCATACATCGGGTTGCTGCACACTGCAAATATGTTCAGGATCGCTGCTCGATTTCAACACCTACGGTTGTTGATCGTCACGCACAACAGCCGAAACCCTGCCCACATTTTGCAGGTGCACAACTATCGCTGGACCTGTCCAGTGCTTTTGACCTTATGGACTGGCGCCTGCTGGACAAGGCTCTACTCGCGTCCGAAGTTCCGGCCGAGCTCAGACACCAAATCATGTCCTGGCACTCTGAAATCTCCTATGTCCTTACACACCTTGGGCACACTGCCAAGGTGGAGGCCCAAAGAGGACTTAGACAAGGGTGTAAACTGGCTCCGTTGCTCTGGACTCTCGCCCTAGCACAGATATATCGTGAGATTCTTGCTGCGGGGGACCCACTTCTCACAGCACCTTGGCTAGAGCACTGCTCCACGATTTATGCTGATGATATACACCTCAAGGATACTGTGCAGAACACTCGTGAGCTGGACGACATGGTGTATCGCTTTAGTACGATCCTCGATGCCCTTGCGGCCCATGGTATGGTCATCAACTCGACCAAATCAGCATTGCTACTGAGACACAAGGGCAGTTTCATCAGAGGCTGGCTGCGCCGACACCTCATACCCAAACCCGAGGGGGACCTCCTACGTTTTCGCAGTCCCCGGGGCACAGTGTATGAAATTCCATTGCGTGACCATCACACGTACTTAGGCATACGTATCTCCTACCATTCACAGGCCAAACAAGCAGTCACCTATCGGCTGCAGGCTGCGAACCAAGCCTGGCAAAGACTCCGTGGTGTACTGTGCTCCACCAGGCATCTTGCTCAGACGCATCGTCTCAGTCTATGGAAATCCACAGTGCTTCCCACGCTGCTCTATGGCATCGCAGCATCCAACCCAGGTGCCAAGGACATCCAGCGTATGCAGCACATGATGACCAAGCAGGTTCGAGCCATCACACGATCCTTTGCACATCTTCAGAAAGAGTCCACACAGGACCTTCTACACAGATGCACTCTGTCCACCATTTTGGAGCACCTACAGAGGGAAGCCGCTGCCTTGCATCGTAGCCTGTCTCGCCTAAGCACTGAAACGAGCTTTGTGACCCAAGCCCAGGTGGAATCAGCTCGAGACACTGCCGCTACACTTCACCTCAAAGTGCAACGCCAATGGCAGGTCCCTCTTGGGGACACAGAGGGCATAACAGATCCTGCTGTACATCAGTGCCAGGAATGTCATCGGGTCTTTACCTCCTTTCGGCTCCTCCGCTCTCACGAGGCTAAGTGGCATGGCCTCAAAACACCTGCTGCTGTCTCGGTGCCTTTTGACAGGTATGCACATGGAACAGAAGGACTCCCAACGTGCAGACACTGTGCCCATCCCTTTCGACAATGGGACGGCCTCGTCAAGCACATTAAACGTAATCGGTGTCAGGTACTCCGAAGACTTGCCACACAACCTCCTGCTGCTGCCCCACCCTTGGCTCCGAGTTCTGATGACTCCGATCCTGTACTAGTCCCTGATCCGGCTATTCTGCCACCTCAGGATCTCTCTCCGGAGACCCACATCCTGTCCAATGATCAGGCTGCTATGCCCCCGCCTACTCCTGCCGGCATACCTGAACCCCCTGTCTTGGATGCTCTCCTGCAGGATAGCTCCACTTCGCCGAGCCATGAGGCTGCTCCTCTCTATCAGCAATCTCATGTCCTTGAGACACTAAGTGCCCGCAGGTGGACTGACCTCCTTGTGAAATCGGAGACCTACTCGTATCTCCAGCACCACTGCCCGCTGTGTTACCAGTGGCTAGCCACCCCTACCAGCATCAAGTATCATCTCACCATGCAACATCCAGAGTGGAAAGAATGCCAACCTGCGACTCTCAAGCTTCTTACTGGTTTCCGCCGACATACTGTTGTACCATGTCGATACTGCCATCAGCGAAACATCAACAAAGATCGTCATTGGAAACAGTGTCATGTTTTGCATATTTGTGCCTTCCTAGCAGTGCACCATGACGCTCTGCGCGGATCCCATGGAGCTGGACGAGCAGGAGAAGCAATTTTGGGCCCATGCCGGTCCGGTCAAACGGGAACAGGAACCACGACGAGATGTGATGCATCAAACCGAGCAATCCAAGAGGCAGCGTCTGGCTCCGCAGGACCGGAACAAAGGCAAGGGCAAGGGTACCAAGGGCAAAGGCAAGGGAAAGCAGGGCCTACCAAGTCCATCCAGTGCCAACCAGGTCACGGGCTACACAAATGGTTTCGGAAGCCATCCACCCAATCCCTGGACACAGACTCAGGACCTGCAGCCACTGGGAAATCACGATCCAGACTGGATGGAGTACAGGATGAATCGACTATCCCAGCTGGTCCTTCGTCAGGAGCAAATCATCTCAGCCATCCGTCAGGATCTGGTCCTCTACCTCTTTGTACGATCAGGGCCAGAAGGGATGGTACCGGTTCTCTGCGAAGCAGCGGAGAAGTGGAGGAAGATGAAAGAGGAAGAACCCGAGAAGATTACTTACTCCCTCAAACTCATGCTCTTCAAGCAGCTGCTCATCACCCTACACCAGAGGTTGACCAACATGATTGCGGACGAGGATGCTCTCGCCAAAGCCAAGAACCTGAACTGGATCGACGATCAGAAACATTGGAAACATCTTACATGGAATCCAACCAAACAATGTCTGGAAGTCGACAACTCGGTGAGGCCAATACCGGCGGAAGATCTGTTGGCCCAACTGGTTCAGATGAGGAAGGCTGTTACGGAAGAGACCCTGGTGAGGTTCAAGTCCATGAGGAAGCTCACCACGGAGGTGACCTCCGACTGGATTCAATTCCAGATCTGCATGTCCCTTCGCCCAGAGGGAGGAGCCATGTGGAGCACGCTGAACCAGTGGATCGGACAAGCATCGTGGCACACCCTGGGCTGCAGGCTTCGCCGCGATCGACCGAACTACGACACCCTGGTCCAGGAAGTGTGGCAACATCAGATGCCATACTGAGTGTGCGCCCTAGTCTCAAGGCTGTCCTTCGATTGATTTTCCACAATCCTTCAAACTTGTGCTACCTACACTCTACGATCTATGCACTATTGTGGACAATCCTTCAGGCTAGGCTGCATGATGCCTACGTTTCGCCTCCACCGCAGGCTCTTACCATGTTGTGTCCACCAATCACTGCCACACCCAACTGCCCCATTCAGGTACTCCACTCGGTACCGTGGCTTATGCTGCTGCAAGCTTGGCCTTCTGTGCATCGTCAGCACGATGCAGCTGAACTGTTACAATATCTTCTACCCAGGTTCTCGCATAGTGGGTTCAATGGTGGCTGGGAGGCCCGAAACTTTGTGCCTGGAGGTATTGCCACTCTTGACAAGGGGCCTACTCAAGCTCCCATTCCGATTGCGCTGCCGGTAGGTCCAAGCCTGGAGCTTCAGGCAGCCATTGATGGGTGGAGTGCTCAGGTTACAGCTCGTTATGCACTGCTGACTCCGTCTTCCATGCTCTGCATACAACTTCAGCGCTTCACAAACGCCGAGGGAGTCATGCGCAGGGACACCAGACCACTGGTTGTGGCCTCGACTACTGTTCGTATGCCACTCTTTACAGGTCTGCACACAATGCAAGTTCGCTATGTCCACTACCAGGTCGTCGCTGTACAGCTTCACTACGGGGCCACTCCTGATATGGGGCATTACAGAACTATCTTACGAGGACAACCGCTGTTTGGAGCAGAAAAGTGGTGGATCACTGATGACTCCTGCATCGCAAAGCCAGTCAGTACAGAACACGATGACAACATATATATAGTGTGGCTACGTCAGGTACTACCTCCTGGTGCCTGATGCTGAGCAAGTGTAGTCTTAGTCGATGGAGCTGGCACTGCCCTCCAGAACCCAAAAAGAGGTTCCAGCCACCGGAACACCCGGTTGCTGTCTGCTCGCTAGGCGAACCCGGACACTTCGCTGCGTGGTGAATGAATGAATGCTACTGCTGCTGCTCCTGCTCCTGCTGCAGCTACTGCTACTACTACTGCTGCTGCTACTGCTACTGCGACTGCTACTGCTTTTGCTACTACTGCTACTGCGACTGCTACTGCTGCTGCTACAACAACAACAGCTACTACTACCACTACTACGACGGCCACAGCGACTGGGACTGCGACTCCGACGACGAAATACTATTATGACTACTACCGTGACGACGACGACATCTACTAGTGCCACCAACCGCCACTCCCACTCCCCCTCCCACTCCTCCTTCTATTCCTACTGCTGCTGCTGCTGCTGCCAATGCTGCAGTGCCACTTCTGCAGCTGCTGCTACGATGGGCTACTCTCCCTACGACTCCACGTCTAAAGCACACCCTAACTCTTACTCTGAGGACCAGGGCTTCGGAAGATCTTGGCATCGGTCGGATCACAGGATCGCGCCTTGCGTGATCCCGAAAGGCAAGTACATCGTCACTGGCCCGACGTGGAGGCTCATGGACAAGCAGGCCGGGCTTGCTTGGGAAGACCCCGCAGGCGAAGGTTTCCTAGCTTCTGGTACAAAGCGACATGAGCGTTCTGTCCTCAGGAGAAATGCTTTCTACAGGGTGTTGGACCGGAGGAAATAAGTGCTTACCGAATGGAAGAGCTGCTGACTGAAACGCAGCTGAATGATATGGCAGCGAGGTTGTTCAGTAGCATATTTGTTTTTTCTGTTGTGTTTCTGGGTTCCTGTCTGAATTCAACTAGGTACCTAGCAGGCAGGAGTATTTACTTTGCCCGGTTACTGAACAGCCCAGGTCGGGAATGCGCCGGGAGCCCAGGTTGTATGCTTCGCACGAGCCAATGTGTTCCGATGCAGCAGAAGGCTTCGTCTGTGTTGGTTGGGACCACTGCTAAAAGCTGTTGCAAGGTTCACCGCGCAGATTTGTTTGGCAGCACTCCTCTCTTTCTTGGTTTGCTGGAACCCGGGGGCGGCCCCGGATGCAGAGAACACACAGCAGACGGCTTGAAAGTCCAAGTGCACAAAGACTGCACGCACAGCATCATGTCACAATCTTTGGTAGGTTTCCTTCCAGTCCAACTTGGACCTAATTCATTGCAGGGCCCGTAATTCAGAATTCTGCTGATAGGAGCCGTGCTTCGGCTGCTGACGCAAACTGCGTTGTCTGCAAAGCGGTGTGAAGCCAAGCCGTTGGCGGTGCAACTGTGCAAGCACAGCTTACTGTCGAGCCATCTCATGTTTTTGATGAGGTCATGCACGCGTACGCACTCGCACACACACACACAAACACACGTGACACAGCATCTACTGACAGTCAATTACCCTTCGGCTGTATACGTGAAGAGAGACAACATGCAAGCACGTGGCCAGCCTGCAAGTATGTACATTGCACGAGTACTGTAGATAAGCGAGCTCTCCATCGTACAGTAGCAAGAAATACTATGTACATGCGAGACGTCACCGGGTACAAACGATAGCAAGCTACCGAGATGTGAGTACACATTCATCGGGTGACAGACGCAGAAAAACACACGAGCAGACAGGGACTCAAGCGTCTGATAATCATCGCCTGGAAGCCGTTGGCAAAGTAGGAGCCCGTCAGACTACAAAGATTAGTCTTGTGAGCTGCAAGATGCCGCGGGTGGGAGGAAGCGCCTTTGCCCCAGGATGTCCAGACCCAATTTGCCCGACCCTCACTTCTGCGGAGGTCGTGTCGGCTCCTGCTCCTGCAGCCGTCGGCGACACAAAGGAAGTCTCCTCCCCAAAGCGAAGAAGGACCGCGGCAGGGAAGGACAACCTCAAGACGAAAAGCCTTCAGCAGGTGTGGAGCCCAGACTGTAGATGTACATGCGAACATCTCCATGTCTAGTTAAGCTCCGAAGTGGGTGACGCTGCAGGATGTGCTGACTGCACCACTGTCGCATGATCTGTTAAGGTAGATGCACAGGAGGGTGTTGACGCACCTGCAGCATCGCCAGTCTCCAAGCGTAAAAAAGCCAAGTGAGAGCCCCAGAGTGGCCAAGAGATCGCCTGAGACTGCAGTCGGTGCGACGCAGAGGCGTTGATATTCTGTTTGATTGTCCTTGGCTTCTCCGGTTAAGTCTCCCATCAACAATTCGACCGAGCCCTTGTGACCCTTGTGTTATTCATCCACCGAGGAAGGACAAGGAGCCGAAGGAGCCTCCGAAGGAGCTCCCGGAGCCGAAAGAGAAGCCGGAGGAGGAGGAGGCACAGGCGGACCCCCTTTTTTCACCAACAGCGTAAGCTCTGGGGTCTTTAGCCGAAATAAGGTTTGGGGCAGATTGGGGCGAGGCCTGGGGCAAGTTCCGGGGCAGGTTCCGGCAGGTTGCGGGGAGGTTCCGGGCAGGTTCCGGCGAGGTTCCGGGGCAGGTTCCGGTGATGTTGCGGGGCAGGTTCCGGGGGAGGTTCCGGCCGGTTCCGGCGAGGCAGGTTCCGGCAGGTTCCGGAGCGGTTCCGGGCAGGTTGCGGCGAGGTTCCGGAGCAAGTTCTGGTGATGTTGCGGGGCAAGTTCCGGGGGGAGGTTCCGGAAAGGTTCCGGGGCAGGTTCCGGGGAGGTTCCGGGCAGGTTCTGGCGAGGTTCCGAAACAATTTCGGGTGATGTTGCGGGGGAAGGTCGGGGCAGGTTCCGGCAGGTTCCGGAGCGGTTCCGGGGCAGGTTCCGGTGAGGTTCCGAAGCAAGTTCCGGTGAGGTTGCGGGGCAAGTTCCGGTAGAGCTTCCGGCAGGTTCCGGAGCGGTACCGAAAATCCTGCTGCACATGCTTTACTTTCGTCTCCAACAGCCCCAATACATTGTCCGAGATTCGAAAACCGAATTTTGCAGCTTTCTCAGCCTTGCTAATGCCCCTCCTGGTCCCAGTCCCGGGCTGTAATTCAGCTCCGAAGCTTCAGACCGAGCCCAAATGGATTTCCCGAGGCTTGCTAAACGCATTAGGCCTGCATTGCAGCAGTGCTCAACCTCCATGCCGTCGCTAAACCCGAAAATCCTGCTGCACACGCTTTACTTTGGTATCCAACGGCCCCAGATGCATTGTCCAAGCCTTGAAAATCGCATTTTACAGCTTTCTTAGCCTTGCGAATGCTCCTTCTGGTCCCAGTCCCGGGCTGTAATTCAGCTCCGGAAGCTTCAAACCGAGCCCAAATGCATTTCCCGAGACCTGGTAGACGCATTTGGCCTGCGTCGCATTTAGCCTGCGCTAATCCTCAATGCCGTCGCTAAACCCGAAAATCTTGCTGCACACGCTCTGCTTTGGTCTCCAACAGTCCAAACGCATTTTTCGAGCCTTCAAAAGCACATTTTACAGCTTTCTTAGCCTTGGTAATGCCCCTCTTTGTCCCACTCCCGGGCTGGAATTCAGCTCCCGAAGCTTCAGACCGAGCCCAAATGCATTTCCCGAGGCTTGCTAAACGCATTAGGCCTGCATTGCAGCAGTGCTCAACCTCCGTGCCGTCGCTAAACCTGAAAATTCTGCTGCACACACTTACTTTGGTATCCGACGGCCCCAAATGCATTGTCCAAGCTTTGAAAACCGCATTTTACAACTTTCTCAGCCTTGCTAATGCCCCTCCTGCTCCCAGTCCCGGGCTGTAATTCAGCTCCGAAGCTTCAGAGCGAGCCCAAATGGATTTCCCGAGCCTTGCTAAACGCATTTGGCCTGCGTTGCAGCAGATCTGGACTACCATGCGCTCCCTAAACCCGAATATCCTACTGCACGCGTTTACCTTAAGCGAATCAGAAGCTTTTGTTCAATGCCTGCATCTACAGCTCTATGAGCTTTTCTGGCACCCGTTCATGTGAGCCCGACTACAGCCATTCCGCTGTTGGGGTTATTCAATGGGATTATTTGTAGAAGGCGCCTTTCAGTTGTTTTGGATGTTTTTGGATCTTGCGACCTCTCCGCTTTACCTTTTTCAGGTTTTTGATCTTTTTGGATCTTGCGATCTCCGCTTAGCGTCCCGCTCAGGAACCCCTGCCCCCGCCGGACCCCTTCGACGAAGGGCTGGAAGCGCATCTGGAAGGCTCCGGGACGGGACTTTCCAGCGGCAGGAATCAAGGAGCTTTGGGGCTTTTCGTGCAGTCAGACAGGTGACATGACCGTGCGAGTTTCTGCGCAATGCTGACCTGTGTCTGTAGTGGTTAGGCCCGGAATGCAAAGCGCTTCTTTCTCTCGAAGCCCGCAGGCTTGGTGGACACGGCAGAAGAACTGCCGGCCCCCAAAATTGAGGCATCGGGGGCTGGATCTTGCGACACTGCAACGGGGCTAGTGCTGCAGTAGCATGCCCCCAATTCTCGCAGCTTGATAACATCGGCATTGTCCTGATTTGCGAGATGCTTACATGCATCGGCTAAGTAGCCATGCTTGGGCAGGTGTCTCAAGATAGTTTGAGGCTCAGAATTGTTGCCAGCATCGTCTTGCAGCAATGTCCAACATGCACAGTTTCAGCAAGTGCTGAAACATGTTGGGTAGTCGGAATCCTCTAAAGCTCACGCTGTAGCGATGTAGATGTGAAGCGAAATGACCAACGGGCAAATCCGGGGCGCACGTGACCCAGGACAAACAGAAGCTCTGAAGGTGGGAGAAGACGTGACTGCAACATTGGCGAACCTCATGGTGTCAATGCGTGTCCTTGCGTTTTCATTGCTGCACACTGTGCCGGATTGCAGTGCAGCCTGCGGCTGCCTTCGTGTACCGTTTTTCCGCCGTTCAGGATGCGGTTGCGGAGGGTGCCTGGTTCTCTTCTGAGACGTTTGAAGACCTCCTTCCGGAGCGGTACAGGCATGGCAGGGTGGGCACAGATGTTTTCAAGACCGGGTGCTGAGACAGCAGCCCTATGAAGCTTCGGCTGATCTGTCAGGGAGAGCTTGGGCAGCCCCCATCAAGATCTCATCGAGCTTGTCATGAGCTCCGGGCTCAAGCATCACTGTGTCATCCCTGCGGTAGTCTGGTGCTGTTCAGGCTCTCACACCTGGTGGCGGCCTGGTTTGCGATCTTTGGTCAGTATCTCGGATTTGTGGCTGCACACCTGGCACCAAGTATCAATGGGCGACAGGTGAAGAATCTGGCTGATCTGAATCAGGCTCCCTCTGCTGTGCTTCGTTGCGACATGTTGGAAGCATTCAGATGGATCAAAGCACTCGGATCTCTGCAGGTTGCTTTTTCAGAGTTTCCCCCTTGGGACGTGTTAGTTTCAATTCTTGTCATTGCATCGGAGACCAGCAGAGGCGCGCATGTAGCATGTTAAGTACATGTTCGCATTGGGCAAACCACTGATCGCGTGTTTAGTGAGCTTGGGTAGCAATCCATTCAAAGAAATGGAGTACATGCTGCCCGATTTGCAACTGCAGCAATCTCAATCCGGAGGACCCTGCTGAGTTTCGGAAGCTGTTGCCATCGCAGTGATCTTGTCCATAGATTGAACATGCTTCGTGTGGTTTAGATGCAAAACCCTCGAGTTCCTTGGGAGGATTTTGCCATCGCCTGGTGTGCTTCTTGTGCCTGCTGGCATCCGGGCTGGCATTGGCCGTGACTCTGTGGACCAGAGACAAGGAGGTGTGCTTGCATGGAGATTTCAGAGGGCAGCTTTCGCGTTTCGGGTTCCCTGAAAGGAGAGACCGGCTTACACAAAGTTCTCCTTGGAGTCCACTGTGAGCGGCCTTTGCTTTCTCATTTGTGCCGCGTCGTCTACAATGCTTACCTCTGAGCAAGCGAAGACATGGCTGTCCTTGGCCTCCTGCGGAAGCAGTTTCGTGGTCTTGCTTGTCCCGAAGGCAGCGAAGGCAATGACGACCCGATCCGGTATGTCACAACATGAAATCCGAAGTGTGCGAAGCGCCAGCCAAGTCAGAGAGATTGATTTTAATCTGTCTGACGACGTGGGTGCTGTACAGCCGAAACTTCGCACGAAGAGGGCATCCAAGCTGCGGCACTTTGAATCGACACTGCAGGTCATCCACGAGAACTCCACATTTGCCATCAAATCAATCGGAAGCAAGGATGTGTCGCAGGTTTCTCCGGAGAAGATTGTCCAGATCATTCCTGCAGTTTACTCGCTGGCCTCACAACGCAAGAAGTGGGCAAAGCGGCCAGATGAAACATGGGGCAAATTTCTGACCAAGCTGGATACGATTCTGGCTGGAGCAAAGCCAAATCCGCCAAGCCTGATGCCATCGGAGGCTTGGTACGAGATCAGCCGCTGGTGTGCTCGTCACTCGCCGCAGGAGCTTCAGTCCATCGTTGAGACTGCGATCAAGTTGCACCGGGCGCCTGGAGAGGATGTGGTGTGGAAGCTTGGAAGGACAGGGAGAGCTTTTCCTTGCTGTTACTCACAAAAAACTAAATCTTCCTCAGTTCCGTTCGCAGGATGCTGGATGCAACATTGGACGTGGCTCATGCTGAGGGTGATAAGTTAGTGTGACTGCATTTCGTTTTCGTTGTCAGCCCGGTCTGCCTTTAAAAGGCCGGGCTGAGCTCGTTCAGAGATCTTGATGAGGGTTTCGTGACGGCACCAGATAGGTGCACCGGTACACCGTTGAGGTGCACTGCCAGAACCCCGAGAAATGGCGCATGGCGCCTATTTTTGAACTAATTCAATCAGGCAGGGTAAGAAGGCACCTCGCGCGGTTTTCCCAAGTTCTCAGACCGGTCGCATGTGGTGATGCGCAGTGCCTTTCGCAGCCTGCAATATCCTCGTCTAAGAGAGTTTTTCGCTACTGGACACCGCGGTCGTTTAGCCCGGCACCAGTGCCCCGCAGCAGCGTTTCAAGTGCATGACTCAAATTCAGTACACAGCGAAACGTGAAGGTTTCGCTTCAAATTCCATTTTCGCTTGCATTGGTCTGATGCCTGTTCAGCCGTTCAGTTCAGCCCAGCCGCTTCAACCACCGCCGATTACTGCTGAAGATTGTAAAGTGTAGTCTGCACGCTGGCTAGCCGAGGCTGACAGATGTCCTACCGACCGTGGTCTAGGATTCCTGTGGAACTGGTAGATACGCTAAGACCGACCAGTTGCGTACAGACTTATTCAGGCTCAGGACCGATGCTGCATGATGCTTTGGAGAAGAGCGCACTGGCCCGCTGGCGATCGCTGACTGCATGCGCCCATGTCTGCTGGGATGCATGAGACTTGGGCAATTCGCTGCCTTGACCTTGACAGGTTACCAAGTCTGAGCTGCCGAAGAAGATGGATGCTCTGGTGCGAGTGCGTTCAAGACTATTTGAATTGGATGTCTCCTCTGCAGGGATTTTTTTTACTGATGAACCCGGGTGAAGCAACGTGGCAGGATGCAGAGAAGCTGGCCGAATTGCTGATGCGCATGCAGGCAGAGCCTTTCTCAGACTTGCGGTCACTGCATGTGCCTTGTCCTGCCAAAAGAGAAGACCTGTTCTATCGAATGCATGGCAATTCGGCTGCAGCGCGGTTTGGATCCCTGGTTCCTTGAAACACTGCAGAGAGCCACGTTGTGTAGTCTCTGGTCCCCGTGCAGGCCGCCGTGGAGAAGCCACTTTATTCGTTTTCGGATCACTTGAAGCCTGCGTTGGCTCGACGAGTGTTGGCCCAAGATAGTTTTTGGCGTTGGTTTGGTTAGAGGCTCTGTTTTCCTTTGCCTGCCTCCGTCTCTTTTGTCCATCTGTCTTCTTGTCTGGCTCTCTCTCTCTCTCTCTCTCTCTCGCTCTCTCTGTCTCTCTGTCTCTCTGTCTCTCCGTCTCCACGTCTCTCTGTCTCTCTGTCTTTCTGTTTCTGCGTCTCCCTGTCTATCCGTCTCTCTGTCTCTGTGTCTCTTTGTTTCTCTGTCTCTCCGTCTCTCCGTCTCTCTGTCTCTCCGTCTCTCCGTCTCTCCGTCTCTCCGTCTCTCCGTCTCTCTGTCTCTCTGTCTCTCTGTCTGTGCATCTGTCTGTCTGTCTCTCTCTCTCTGGCTCTCGCTCTCGCTCTCGCTCGCTCTGGCTCGCACCTGCAGCATGTCGTACGTACGTCTTGTGCTGACGCGAGCTGGAGTAACCTCGCAGATCCATGTCGGCACCATGGACTACATGGGTGGGTCGCACGAGTCATACCGACGGACGCCGGCTGCTCACGTTGTGTTTTGGAGCTCTTGCAATTTCTATGGACTGCTTTTCCAAGGTTCGAGTTCATTGAGATGACTAACACGTGGCACGATGTGGACAAACCAACCCGTGACATCGGCGACCTGTACAGGTGATCCAGCTTACGGCATGAGCTCATGACAACTGACCCTGCGCAAGGAAGAAGCTGAATTGCTCGTACAAGGATCCTGCCATGTACAAGGCCGGCACGTGGCGAATTCTGATGAATTCTGTTGCTGGTGCCTGGGGGGTTGCGGGGTAGTGAGTTTGCTGCCGAGGCCTTGGCTGCCCGTGCAGCAGACAAGCGAGACTCCTTCCGAATGGTGGTGAAGGCAAGAGTGGTTCAGAAGTTGTTTTGGAACCGTCCATGTTCGCCAACCCAGCTGGCACGACAAGCTTTTTCTCGTCAGGTGAGCTGTGTGGCCACCCACCTCACGAAGCTGCAGAATGTTCTGGACCGACAGGGCAGCCTGCAAGAAGTGCGCCTCACATTTCAATCAGGCATCTTTGCTACAGCTGGTGTCAAATCTAGAAGCGGCAGACATCTGGTAACCCGCTGTCAGCGTAAGAACCCGTGCAGTCCTCCCCTGACATGAACGCACGGACTGTCAAGATCATATTCCAGCTTATAGGTCAGATCGCAGAGAGACGTAGGAACCGGAAGCAGGAGTGGTGGCCTCCGTTGTGGCAAGTCGGTGGCTCAGGAGACCATAAAACTTCTGCTGAAGCTGCTGCTACTGCTACTGCTACTGCTACTGCTACTGCTACTGCTACTGCTACTGCTACTGCTACTGCTACTGCTACTGCTACTGCTACTGCTACTGCTACTGCTACTGCTACTGCTACTGCTACTGCTACTGCTACTGCTACTGCTACTGCTACTGCTACTGCTACTGCTACTGCTACTGCTACTGCTACTGCTACTGCTACTGCTACTGCTACTGCTACTGCTACTGCTACTGCTACTGCTACTGCTACTGCTACTGCTACGAGCTACTACTACCACTACTACTACGACCACCACCACTATTACTACTACTACTACTACTACTGCTACAACTACTACTACTACTACTACGACTACGACTACGACTCCGACTCCGAGTGCGACTGCGACTACGACTACGACTACTTCTACAACTACTACCACAACTTCTACTTCTACTTCTTCTTCTACTACTACTACTACTACCTCGATTGCTGCTGCTACAACAACAGTACTACTACAAGTACTACTACTACTACTACTGCTGCTGCTACGTACTACTACTACTACTACTACTACTAGCACTAGCACTAGCGCTGGTACTATTTACTATTACTAGCACTAGTACTAGCGCAAGCACTAGAACTCGAACAGGAACTCGAACTAGTACTAGTACTAGTACTAGTACTGGTACTAGTACTAGTACTAGTACTAGTACTAGTCCTAGTACTAGTCCTAGTCCTAGTGCTAGTGCTAGTGCTAGTGCTAGTACCAGTACTAGTACTAGTACTCGCTAGTAGGCCCTGGCCCTGAAGAAAACACGGCTGTTGGGCGCAGGATGGTGCAGTCCATGCCCTTCATTGTTGTGCAATTGCTCTCCAGCACCAGCCTAGTGTCGCCTCCATTGTTGAGTGGCAGCCCAGTCCGTACCTGCGGTCCGACACTCAGTGCCTTTTGCCGCATCATGCATCCGCTTCCACATGAGCTCAGGCTCCACATCGCCCGTGCGGTCAGGACTGACCCCAGGCTTCGAGTTCCAGATTTGAGGTGCCGGCTTCTACTTTTGCACCGGATGAACATGCATCCACTGTTCAGTTGAGCCTCACATGCATCGGCCATGTCATAAGCTCCTCTTCGGTTTTGGAATTGATTTTGGCCAGCAGGGATGTACGAAGCTTGCGATTTAGTGTGAGCCGCCTTGCTAGTCTCTCATTCCACCATTGCTCTGACTACGAGCCCATCTGTGTCAGCTCCCGAGCCCAGTGCTCTGCTGCCCCATGGTGGTTGCCTCAGCTCCCGGCTCCTTCATACTTCAGCCGCCTCCCGTCTTCTCTACTCCTCAATGTCAAGCTCGTGGCCCGTACAGCTGGCCCGACACCAACACTCCAGGACAGTGCCTGGGATTATTGCATTTGCCTCAAGTGCTCTGACATGGCTTGAAGGTGCCCAGCCTCTGGCCACACAATCCGAATCCGTCACATGGTCCCAGCCTCAAATGCTTTCCTCTGCTTTCGAGCAGGCGTGATCGCATATGCGACCACCAGCCTCATATGCCGCATGTGCACGTGCCCCACCGCACTGCCCCGGACTATTTCGAGCTCAGGATGCGAGCCACTCCACGTCGGATGTTCTGGGTCGGCCCTCGCTTCCGAAACTTCCTGCCGTGCCAGTCAAGAAACGCCGGCGCCTACAACCAAGCCAAGCAGAGCGCTCGCGAGCGACGAGGTCTACGTGAACGAGCAGCGGCAGAGGGTGTAACGCATATGCTCGCTACTGCGACTGCATCTAGCCCGCCGTTGACAGTGAACTCGGCAAGCAGACCCAAGGTACATGCAGTCGAAAGCGACAGCAAGTACGAGGAGGTAGCAGACTTTGCCCTCTTCCTCCTCAGCCACACGCCAGGATGGAAGTCATACAGACGTCACTGTGGACCATGCAGAGACGCCCTGCCGGGCAGGACATGGTGAGCCAGGATACGCTGCATCAGCGGTGGGCGATGCAGCCGATGCGTCCTCCAAAGCGCAGTCCGGTGACACAGGGCGCCCAATCCGGGTTCAGCAGCGATGAGGTCAAGGTGGCCATCGGCATTGCTGATGTGAGTGAACTTGCCCACCCGATCACGATGGTGTCCCAGCTTCAGTGAAGTGAGAGGGATCAGCAGAGGTCGCGTCGAGGGAATACACAGTGTCATGGGGCCCTGGGTCTGAGCGTAGGAGCGAGCCTCTTAGTGCCATTGGCTCCTATATTCCCCCGCTGCAGTCCGTCAGGATCTCTCCCAAGACGCGGTCAACCGACTGCTGTGGCAAATCTGGAGCCCACCGCTCACTGCCTAGCTTCAAAACTCATCCTTGACACGAAGACACCCAAACTGCGAAGGCGATGGCACGCTGGCAGAGAACTTCACAGGCCCTGGAGCCAGGAGTGGCGAACCTTGTTCCAGACACAAAGCAGAGTCTGGTGAGCTCGGGACACCTCGCTCATCGTGCTGTGCCATGCACGATGTTACGCAGTAGCATCTGCCAGGGTCAGCTCCTTGTTCTCCTGTCAAGTTGGCCACTGCCCATCCAGACCCCCATCCCAGACTCACATGCGGGGAGGCGTACGTACAAGCCCATCGTACACTGGCGCCAGTTTGTACTCTGGTTCGCAGGGCAAGCACAGCCCCGCCTTTGGTACTCCTGGCCAACTCACTGCTTCTTGGATTCTTGTTGCAAAGGTGTGCCTCAAGCATTGGCAGCAGACCAACATCCTTATACACGGCAGCTTCATTCCCAGGAAAGCATTTGGCTCAGGGTCGGCCACACATCCAGCTACACGAGACGAAGCGCTTTATTTGCAGGTGGCGCTCCCAGCTCCATCATGGGCTGAAAAAGCTTGGCAAATTCGCTGTCAGTGGGAGACCTGTTGGCCTCATCGGCCTTGCGTGCTCATGTCTGCATCACTTTGGCCAGGCTCACGGGGCCCTGCATCGTCAAACCACAAGCTCTTGCAGGCGTGCGTGTACATTACACACGACACGATGACTAACGCCCTTCTGCCTGCAGGTATGCTCCCAACACTGGCGCGGCCTAGACTAGTCGGCGGCCTTTAGCTTTGCAGGACCGAGCCGTCCTGATGACCTTTTTCTCTTCCTCGTTGTCAGGTGTGTGCCCAGCAATGGCCCAAACGCAACTCTGACTGGAAGCCTTTCCGCCGTCAATTGCCTCCAGGTGATATGCTGCACGTACTCTGCCATCGCAGAGTGAGAAGGCGCCCGAGAACCCATGCTTTGTACTTCTTTGCGGCTTGCCTGCAGGTCAATGTCTACTCTTGCCTCCCACAAAAACTTAGAGACTTAGAATGACCTGTGGCTGCGATGTTGAACCGGGGGTTGAGAGTGTTGGCGGAACACAGGCGTGACATGAAATGACCCACACCAATTCGTTTGCCTTCGTCAAAGGCCGAAGCACACTCGACGTATCATTTCGTGCCCAAGCTCACTGTCAGAGCGTGCTTCACCAACGTCAGCCACATCGCTGGTCCGTCCGAGAGGCCAGGGCTGGATTGCCGAGGCCCAAGCAGCAGGCCGGTGGCATTCAATTCGCTCGATCTCAGTTCTGCCTTCGTGCTGCCTCCCGGAGGATCTCCGAGCACACATCCTGGAGTGGTGCCGAGACCTTGAATATCGAGGATTGAGGCAAGGCCGCCAAATTGCGCCACGCGTCTGGTCCCTGGTGACTAAATCAGCTCGTGGTTGATACAGATGTCATGTGGGTCTCCAGGGATGTTAGCACATGTTATGCTGATGACTTCCGTGCTGCCCACTTGAGTAGCGTTCTTTTTGGCCGTGTCTACGCGATATAAGGAGGTCTTGTATGCGCCGCGGGTAGTCGCCAGTGATATAAGAACAGCCCGAACCACCAAAAAAAACACTGCTCACTTGGCCTTCGCCCTAGCATGATCTTCAGCTCTCAGAGGCCCGTCTTGGCACTCTTCTTGACGTCTTAGCTCAGGCAGAAATGACCACCTCCAAAAAGTCTGCGGTTCTCTATCTGTTTAAAGTGGAAGCGCGTTACTGGCTAAGACAGCACTTACGCCACGGGGACTGGTCCGCTCTTCCGACTTCGCACCCGGCAGGACGTATATTCGACCTGCATGGTGGATGGCCGCCCTATCCAGGCAGCAATATCAGCAACGTGGAACCCAGCTGCAATATCGACTTCAGCTTGCCGCAATTGCCAGGGTCGAATGGAGCTGCCTACGGGAAACCGTTTGTTCTTGGCGGGGACTCTTCCTTATAAGGACAAGATACATATTTGGCATTCTAGCATTCCCCCACGCTTCTTTACGAATCAGGTCTGCCTCAGGTCTGCCTGCTGGTGGGGTACAGATGATTCGCACTCTCTTCTACAAGCATCTCAGGGCCATCTTGAGGTGTCCGGCGCACCTCAGACATGTCACCAACAGCGAGGTTCTGCGGAGAGCCAACATTCCCGATGTATGCCAGATGCTCCAGCAGGACATGTACAGGTTACAGGCCAGTCTTCAAGAGTGGCTATGTTGAATACCTCGTCGACTGATGATTTGGCCACCGCCTCTCTTCAAGCTGAGGCCACCTACGACTGTCGTTACTGTTTTGTTTGCCACTCGTTGCCTGCTCAGATCACACGAATCCAGGCAGCATCCTGCGCACGACCGCTGGTAGTGGTCCGACACTTTGTCGTTTTGTTGGCCACAGCGGCGATAGTCTGCCCGCTCGCTGCCCACGTGCAGTCTGCGCTTACCTCCCTTTAGTAAATGGGGTAACCGTCGAAAACACAATACACGTGGTCAGTGCCCAAACTGGGCTCTCCCATTGTCCCTCTGCGCAACCCGTCCCGGGTGGGCCGGCTCGCACGCCTGACGCTTGCATCTACTTCACCAGGCCAGTCTAGCTGGTCTCCTCTGCCAGTGCCGGTGTCCGGTACCTTCTCCACTTCTGCCCTACCGCTGCGTTCACGGCCTCATCTTCGTCAGCTCTTCGCCAGGTCACATTGGCATACTTTACTTGATTGCAAGGAGGTATGCATAGACCGTTTCGCTGCACAGTTGTTTTCCCGTGCAGATACTGTGCTCAGTCTTAGGTGAACATCCTTCAGGTTTGTAGCTTCTTGCATCTGCACGCTAGAACGAATGATGGAGGAGTCTATGGAGACGTCCCCTCAGGGGTGATTTGACCATCCCTGTCGGCCAAGCGAGAGAGGGAAAAAATCCAGAAAAGAGGCCCGGCATGGACGTGAAAATGTCAGCACAAGCGGACTGGTTTGCGGAGTCCGCTCCATCGTCCAACAAAGGCGAAGGCAAGGGACAGCAATGGCCCGTCGTGTAGAAGAACCAACAAATATGGGATCAGGGATCTTGGTCAAGGAATTGGACAAGCCCAGCTCAGGGTCAAAGCCTATCACAGTTGGTTCAAAGCTCACGCAGCTATCGATCAAGCACGAGTACGCCATCAACAATGTGAAGCAGGGCCACACCCTTTACCTGCTTGGAAACCAATCGAGCAAGGCCTCGTTTCGGTTTTCTTTGCCACCCTGAGACATGGCACGAGACTCATCAGGAAAACCCCGAGCCTCATCAACTCCTCGCTTCGCATGGTTATGTTGCAGGCCCTCCTGATCGAGATGAGCCAGTGTTTGTTGAACACCAAGAAGGACGCAGTCCCTACAGTCGGCCAAGGAGATGGGATGGATCACGGACATGGGCGACTAGAAGACTCCAGAGGAGGGGGAACTCCAGGGACAAGATCGTCTCGTTAGTGTCTATGCATGGCTTGCATGTTCTTTCGTGAGGACTACAATATATCATTGACTGTCAAGGTTCCTCCGTCGAAACAGGTGCAACAGTGCGATGATTGTTTCAATTCTGTTGTCGTTTAGTTGTCTTCGTTTTACTGCTTCTTGCCATTGCTGTGGCTGCTTTGTCAGGGTCTGCTTGTAACCCTCACGATGCGCGTTTTGGTGCTTGTATCGCTGTTCTTCGGCAGTCTGGAGGGCTCGCAGCCGTCAGTCTCAAGACTATAAGGGGCATCCAAAGTCCAAAGCGTTGGGGAGCATAGTGTACAGAAAACATGTGTACGCTTGCGTCAAGAGCGAGACGTTCGTCAGCAAGAAAAGCAAGAAAAGGAGAAGGGCTTGTAAGCAACAGTAGTTACTCGGGGAGTCGATATGAGCCCGTCATGTTGACTGCAGTAGACATGCCGCCAACAATACCCAGCGGTCGAAGCGTAATTGACAAGGGTTGGAAGCCATGGCTGCAAGTGTCCGGAGCCTGCCTGAGGACCTGGGATGAGGGCGGAGGCTTTATCACGGGTTAGGGTGTAGGATCTCGGGTTCAGCAGGCAAAGGCGGAGGACGCCGACAAGCACTTGGTTGACAAGCAGAAAGCGGAGGCTGAGACTGTTGAGACCGTGGAGGCCAGACCACTTGCAAGGGCACACGCCCAGATGTTCCCAGACCAAGGATCTGATGGAATCTCCATCGAAGGCATTCATGTTGAGTTTCAGGCACTTAAGGTGGGTCTCGGAGGTTGCATCGTTTTTCGGCAGTGATCCTGTTGGTGTCGGTTCAGGATGTTTCTGCACTGAGGCTGCTCGATCGTAGAATGTGACCCTTACCGTGTCTCTTTCGCACTTTGCAGGTCTCTGCACATTTTGCCTGGCTCTGTTTCTACGAGCAAACGGTCGACATTTGTTAGTGAACATGTTTTGGCATTGACCCGAATGGGTCAGGTCGAGTTCGAAAGCAGACAGCAGATAAGCAAAGTGCCCCGGCAGCACAAGCGTTTTTTTGAGCGGTCTAGTGTGCCTCTGAGCTCTAGCCCGAGCCCCAGGTACTTCGCAGGAACAAGTCCAAGAACATCCTGATTTCGGTGCCGGATGTTGTGGACATGATTGCTGCCCTGAAAGGCGCAAATCGCCAAGCTGTGCTACAAGGCGCAACGGGATGCGCTCTGGCAATCTTTCCAAATTCGTATAAATAGTTGGATTACTTGATGAAGTGCTGAATTCGCTGAGCTTTAAACGTTAAACAGTGCCTACGCAATCTCAAGCATTTTATGGTCTGGTGGAATAGACATGGGACGACTGACATCATGCTGACCGAATGGGTGGGCCAGTCATGATATCATGAGGAAATCTTCACGGATGTAAGCCCCTTTGCATGCAACGGCAATGATCCTTATTCGCGACTGCGAGAAGCGGGGTGATAAGGGTGCGAAACACCGGATGGTCATGAAACTAGTCTCAATATGTACTCGGGGCAGCAATCTAAGTATCTTTCTTGCCAGGCGAAGCTTGCTGTTGAAGTTGACAATTCCACTTATCCAGTTGTCCTCTGGTCAGCTGGGAACCGGAGATCGCATCGCATTTTTTTCGCATGAAGCACTGGCTGCTGATATCAGGCGCGCTGTCGTCGTGGTTCTCCTACGCGACAGGGTTCCCAGTTCTTGAGGCTCGGGAATGCCTGGCAATTGCAGCGACCCCACTGCGACTGGAGTTGCAGATGGCATGGGCAATTCAGAACGGATCCTTCAGGTGGAGTGCCATGAGCAGCGACAGCAGCTGGAGGCTTGGGGGGATTTCGCTTCCGGCTCGGCATCATTAGCTGCTGCTACTGCCAGCGATGTCCGTACGTTTCAAGTCCGGAGGGCTTCCCAAAGCCCCACTCCGATCAACCCCAAACCTCGTCCGTAATCCTTCAAACCGCCAGACTCTAGACCTTCACAGCCATCGGAAGGGCGACCTCGGAGCTTTGTTGGTCTTCAGAGTACGACTCGATGCCGCTCGACTTTCAAGTCTCAGCTGATGGGTAAGTGGTTTGTGGCTCTGGGGCTCTAGGATTTAGAGGATGTTGAGCAGCATTGTATCGAACGCCTTTTGAGACATGGTGGAGGCTCCTCATGAGAGCGACTCTTCAATTTCAGGTTTTTTTGTTGGAATCCGTAGTTTTCTCCTTTCTGTGAGGGCACCGTGATGCTGTTGGTCTTGCCCTCCGTCGGTGTGTTGCCTGAGGCACTGTATGATGCGGAAGTCGCCAAGCTGAAGAAGCGGGAGGCCTGCAGATGGTGCTTACAGAACTCCGCACGCTTCTCAATGCGTGCACTGGCAGGAGCTGAATGCCAGCTTCCGCAATAAGCTCATCAATGCGCTGCCAGAGGATGGTGCTGTGAGTCTTCAAAGATCTGACACCCTTGAGCCTTGCTCCCTGGGCAGGACCTGGTGAATACAAAGGCCTGCTGAGCATGGAACTAGTTTTTTTGGGTATATTCTATACTACGGTATAGGAAAAGGCTACATACTGCTATACAATACGAAACTACTTGTTACGATCAGATGATATCATGATACAGTTAATTTTGCACAGGGTTTAAAACAGATAACACAGTCTAATATCCTATACGATGATAGATTACACTATGAAACACCACATGATATTATATAGGTACAATGTAAGATAGCAGTCTACAATGCAGTATAATATGGTAGAGTTTAGTATGGTCCAGTGTGGTGTAGTATAGTGTACAGCTGTACACAGTGCCACATCGTATCCTAGCGTGCTGCACGTTGGATGTCCTGTGAGGGCGACAAGCTCAAGAAGATGGTCCAGAGTCTTGCCTCTTGGGGATCTCACTTCGGTCCTGACCGAACATGAAATAGAGTTTTTCAGGGGACCCAACTGACACTTCCTGCTTTCCTGCGTGCGCATGTACCCACAGAAGCCTCTTGCGGAGCGGGCAAAAGCGGCTCAGGATTTCTTGGATACAACCGGGCAGCATCGTTCTGGGAGGCACAGATGATGGCCTTGCAGCCGTCCGTGGCAGGAGAGAGAGAGAGAGAGAGAGAGAGAGAGAGAGAGAGAGGGTGAGAGAGACAGATCCGACCGCTCACTAACACAGTGGGTGGGTTGGGCGGGCCAATGGCCTGAGGGTCTTGACGACCCCTACGCCCAGCAGAAAGAAAGAGAGACAGAGAGAGAGAGCGAATCACGCCCCTCCAAAAGCCCCATAACACATGGGGGGCCCATGCGGCCGGGGGGCCTAACCAGCCCTCTAAGCCCTGCGGAAGAAGAAGAGAGAGAGCGCGCGGAGAGGGGTGTCCGCCCTTCTCTTGGCCGTGTGCAAGCAAGAGAGAGAGAGAGAGAGAGAGAGACCGTAGTTTCATGCAGGAATGTTTTACTTTGTTGGAGTTTTGTTCTTTGTTGCTTCCCCTGTCATAAGCCGGCAACCAGGACCAACAATTTGCAACCATAGCTGCCCAGGTAAAACTTTTGCCTACTCTGTTGTTAGTTGGAGCGCTGACAGAGTTCTAGTTGTCGATCTCCTAGAGAGCACGTGTAGTGCACTTTTGGGGTATAACCTTGAGTCTCCCATACCCGGACGGCCTCCAGCCCAACAACACTTCCAGGGCCCCATTTGGCATACTAGTTGCCTGCATCGTCCTTTTCCTGTTTCCAAGTGCTGCTTTTGTTGCTACCCCTGTCAAGCCAACATGGGAGCCGTAACGAAGTAGGCGTGCTGAAGATCAGCTTCCTTGAGTATGCCTATGGAGGGGACGGACCCCAAGTGCGACCTGGCCTTTGTGCCGGCTGAGACCTAGTGCTGCATCCTAGCATTGGTCGATGCCTCTGTTAATAGGGGAACATCCCCTTCCAACAGCTGATACCCGCAAGCTATTGTTCTGGCAAGGGTTTATAATTTGTTGGGATGCGGTCTTTTAGCCTTTAATGCCGTGCTCGCTGCGGGAATCAATGTTTCACTATGGTCCCCAGCCTCTTTGTCACTTTCGGCATGTACTGCAGGTTTTCTCGAAAGATGCTGGGCCCCTTTGCTGTGCTTACCTTTTTCGGGGGACGCCCCAAATTGCAACACATCCGGCCTGGTACTCATTCATGGTGCAACTATAAACCTTGACCCTGGCATACTTGATGACTGCATCGGTTGCTTTTTTCGACATTCCTTTGTTGCTTTACACCATTGGCCAGGATGAAACAGCATTCTTCTTGTGCTTCATACCAACGGCCAGGCACAAACAAAGCACCTAATGCTGCACCCAATGAGAAGGAGCTCGTAGTAGTCTCGGCGCTTTTTCAGCAATTTTGGTTCCCTTTAGGATTACACCTTTCTTGTGCCCGTTCTTTCCTAATCTAACCATAACCACGAGCTCTGCACGTGTGAAACTTTTGATCGACAATTCCTGGCGATACTATGATCCATACCACAGTAGGCCATGTGCTGTTTCTGTTACAGAGCCAGATGTCAGATCAAAACATAAGACGAATTGGCCAAACCAGAAATTTGGCTCTTACGGGGAGACGTCCCCGGGGTCGCCCTTTTGCCTCTTAACCCATCCCTGACTGGCTGCAGTTCTACCCTAGCACTTCTCGACGATCCCTGTGTATTGCGACCCGAACCATACAACTGACCCGGCAAACCAACGTGAACCTCTTGCACGGGGAATATCCCTGAAACAGCAACTTCAGTATGAGGCCAGTCATTGCTTTATAATACATTTGACGTCATCTTTGTCCTGCCTTTTATGGCTGTGCCAATTGCAGTTGCTGAGCGAAGAGTGTTCCCTGTTGTACCTTCAGAGCCGGTTGACTGCATGATGCCCATGCTCCCCTCCGCAACTGTCGGGGGCGCTGAAGCGCGCGGGCAAGGGGGTCAATCCCCTTGCCCATAGCCCTGGCGAAAGAAAGAGAGACCGTAGCCATTTTGGCTCAAGTACTGCACCTTTGCTTGGGGGTGTGTGTCGCCTCCTTGCATCGGGGGGCAGCTGGGGGGTTAACTCGGACTGTTCCTCCGAGGGAGCCTTCCCAGTTGTTCCAGCGGTGCTTGAGACCAACCGTCCGCCGCCATTGGACTTAAGAGGCCCTTGTAGCCTCCCTGAGGAACGAGCAATAAAGGTGACCGGCACGATCGTGAGCTATCTGCAGTCCGGTGACCTGGTGACAGCAAGACCATCTACCTCGGCCTGCTAAAAGAGGGGGACCCGACCTTCTTCACCATCCTCCTTTCCAGCTTTCTGGGGACGCTTCGCTCACCGAACCAGCAGGCTGGGTGGGGGAGAACCACGCCTGGAAGTTCGTGACTCTGCGGGACACCGTGAATAAAAACTACCTTGGTATAGTGGAACAATGGGTCCCAAGGGGGAGAGGCAACAGCAGACAGGGAAGAAGCAATGCAGACTGTGTCGGCAGGGCTCCGGAATATGCCAGCAGGGGTTCAGAAAAGTACATGAGCGTTCCGACCCAGCCAGCCTGCCGGTTCCACGGCTGCGGTGAAAGGGGATCGGGGAGCCGACCAGTGACGCAGGGACGCGATCCACCACAACAAGAGGCGGGGGATGGAAGAACTCCGCAGATCCCTTTCTCACACATGACCAGGTTCACGACCCGAGGGGGATTGGGACTCCACTTCCTACCTGGACCCCTCGATAAATGGGGGAAGCGGGAGATCTACGAAGACGATGGGGTGTGGATGGACGCCGAGACCGACGAGCAGCTCAACCAGAAGGACGCGGGGGAGTACGGAAAGTACCGGGACGGCTTCAAAGCACGGTGCAAGATAGCTGCAACAGCAGACAGGGTCACTAAAATAGTGGACAAGTACCTGCCCGCCCTCGCTGACGAGACGCGGGCCCACTTGATCCGCTTTCCGCAGAAGGCCGGTGCACTGCTTACAAAGGCGCGTCAAATCAGAAGGAAAATGCGAAGACAAAGGAAAGCCACGAAGAAGACAGCGAAGCAGCCGACTACGACACCAAGCCAAGGGGGAGAAGAAGCAGCCACGGAAGCCGACTTGAGAAAAGAGCACGACATTGAGGAAGTCGACTGGGGGAGCGATGACTCAGCCACTACGAGCACACAGCCACATAACCCCGACGGGGGAGGCAAGCAACAGGGTGAAGACGACGCTCCCATGGGCCATGGCAGGGGAGACGAGCCGAGTTAAAGTGCCGGTGCGGCAACCACTGGAAGCAACGTGGACGTGGGGGAAAGGCGCTTGGGACAAGAGAGACCGCGCACTCCCAGCCGCAGCCCGAGGCGACGGGGAGATGCCAACCTGGTTGTGGGGGAAAAGCGCTTGGGACAAGAGCGACCGCGCACACCCAGCCGCAGCCCGCGGCGACACGGAGGGGAGCAACGAGTGCACCTCCAGCCGAACATGTGGTGGCAAGTTCGACAAGTACAACAACATATGCAGAGCAGCCGTGAGAGCAGTGAGCGCCATGATATGTAAAAAGTCCAGTGTGCGAGGGACAGGGAACTGGGGGGAGGGCATGCCTGTGATTGTTGCTCGGTTTGTTGTTCGGTTTGGCTGCCCTGCACCTTGGTTCCCGCGTTTCTCCTTAAACCCTTACTAGGGGGACGTACAGCTTACCAGGCTGCTCGATGAAGCCGCCACCTTTTCGAACCCAGCCGGGGGATTGCACGATAGCACGCCCTTTGTAACATACCTGTCCAGTACAACTTTTGCAGTACTCTGCCATGACTTGGCGATTTCTTTCCGCCCTTCTACAATTCGCTGCACACCGTCACCCGACGAAGTCCGTTCCGCCCTCTTACAACTAATTCGGCATCCACCTTTGCTGTGTGAGAGCATGGGGGGGATCCAATTCATCCGGCTTTTCTGCTCCAAACACAATGCAGCGAAACCCACTTAGAAGGACCTAGGCACTTGATTGGTCAGCCATAGGGGCCCGGAGATGAGGCCGGGATGCGCGGGGTTTTTAGAGTTCTAGGTGGGGATCGCTGCATGAAAACCTGGAGCATATTTCGTAGTTCCCTGCCTTAATCTGGAAAGACCCCTTTACCAGCCACTCCATAAACACAGAGTGTGGCTGGGCGGGCTGAAAGCCTGGGCGGCGCTTGTGCGACCCTTACGCCCTGCAGAAAGAAAGAAAGAGAGAGAGAGAGAGAGAGAGAGAGAGAGAGAGAGAGAGAGAGAGAGAGAGAGAGAGAGAGAGAGAGGGAGGGAGGGAGGGAGGGAGGGAGGGAGGGAGGGAGGGAGGGACAGGGACCGGACGCTCTTGTGTGCACTTTACTCCTTGGCCTGGCTGAGGCAATGCGTGGGTTATACCTCCTCAAAAATCTTCATGAGTTCATCGGCCATATTTGCTGTCTCCCTTCTCGCATTGTGCCTTTGGATGTAGTTTCGGTACTCGGCCTCTGCAGCAGCGTCAAGGTACTCCCCCGGGGCTGGGTCCACGTGTTTTTCTTTCTCTGGTCGTAGTATACGGCTTTGGTAGAGCAGCGCCACCTCCCTCCTTGTTTCGAACGGCGCATATTCGGCTGGGGGCCCTTGGCTTTCTCCCTAGCCTTTGGCTGTGTCTGGTCCCCCGCCACGACTTTCCTCGACATAGTCCCGCTTTCCGCTGGCACGTGAAACTGAAGGGGGGTCAATCCCGGTAAGGAACCGCGCGGTGCGCATTCGCACGAGGAGGGCACACCCGCTCAGATCCAGCCTGCGCCCTATGCGTTTCCACATCCAGCAATGGAGGAGACGCCTTCGCTTACTTTCGACGTCACGTCACCGAGCACGATCCACCGAAAACACGCCGACGACCTCTATACTACCGGGGGACCAAGGAAGGAGGGGCCACCAAGGCTGCAGCGACCTGAGTTACACGCCGAGCTCCCCTCCACTACCACCACCTCTTCACGTACGACACGATCACCCGGAAGAACACCCGCGAGCTCGCCTCCCAGAACACGCCAGGTCCTACGGGAAGACGGGGACACGACCTACCGGCAGCACCCCGGAACTACAACCAGATCAGCAGGACAGTCAGCTCAACCAACAGGGGTGGCAGGACGGAAAGGGCCTCCCACACCAAAGCCGGGCCCCCCTCGACTTCGAGCCACCCAACCGTGAACCTTTATCTCCGGCAAGTACGGGGACTCGAAGCGTCGCTCCCCTCCACACCCCAGACACACGAGCAGAGAAGAAGCACCAGGGCAAGAAGAAGAAGAAGAGCGGGACGAGACGAAAGACCGAAAAACAGACCGACACCAGGAGCACCGCTGCACCAACGCCACCACAGACCCTGCAAGCCCTGCCCATCCGTCTGTTACAACCAACACAAGGACAGGAGTTCTACAGACTTTCCCCTTTGGAAGCAGCTAGGGCCGTTCCGACGGCCGGGACAGCCCCTGCCTGACCCCACTTCGAGCCTGCTGAGCTTTACGTGACGACCCAGACCGAGCACAACAACCACGCCTACTTCCAGGAAGCGGCACAACGGAACCTGGAGCCCACGATCAACGAGACGCACACCCTCTCCGCGCCCTCCCGGACGACCCAGGAAGGTACACAACAACGACGCCTACTACCAGATCGCCTCAGAGGGAGCCGACTGCCAAGCTATGGGTGGCCCAACTTGTCCCACCGGAAGGAGACGGGCTGCAACCACCGGGACTTCATCCAGAACAGGATGTCTTCAAAGAAGCAACATCCCGACCGACGAGCAGACGAAGACCCATGACCGCACTCAAGAAGAAGATGAAGAACCAGACTGGAACCACGACAGCCAAGACGAAGGCTCCGAGTCTCCACCCGGGGGGGCTCTACCGTCCAGTTCAGGAGGGACACAGCGACCAGCAGAGCACCACCACCAGGAGCACAACGACCAGCAGAGCCAGCTGGCCCGCCACCTTCAAGGAGGCCAACACACGGCGACCTGCCGCGCTGTCCGAAGAGGCCCGCGTAAACCGCCAAGACAGAGCTGACTGGCGAGAACGCTGCCGACAGCGTCGGCGAATGGGGTTGGAGCCGGGGTACCTCTTCAACAAGGGCGTGGAGAGACGAAGGAAGCGACCGAGACCTGAGCAACTGGCACAATAAGAGCCAGCTTTCTGTGCACCACCAATAGCGGGGACACCAGTGCCCTGGTGTCGTTGTTCCCCACTTTCTGTACTCCGAACTCCGAACCCTGTGCTTCCTCACCCACGAACACCGGACCCCTCCACACCAACACCTCCCAGCACTGGCGCGGGGACCCGGCGTTTGTGACGTTCCTTTGTGTTCTCTTATGGAGTCTGTGCCTTGCCCCTTCCTGCTTCCTGACACAAGGGACCCGCACCGACACAGCAATATGCCACAAACCCGTAGAGAAATGGTTGAATGCAGCCTTATGGCCAAACTAAGCTCCGGGATATGCACACTATGTGTCGTTTCCGCATCAAAGCCACCTCCACACCCGGCAATGACCGGGACTGCTGTTATCATTTTTCGCGGGGGCCTCAGGTAAGCTGGAGTTCTGGGGTGCTCTAGTGTATATAAGCCAGGTCGGGGACCTTTTGCCCCCCTCTCCGACAGCTACCTGAGTTCCTCCTGAGTGTCACCCCCAACAAACTGACGGACTTTGGCGTAACGCTCGTGCGAAGGGGGTTAGGAGCCACCCCCTAATCTCCACACGCCCTGCAAGCAAGCAAGCAAGCGAGAGAGCGAGAGAGAGAGACCAGTGCAATGCATATCCCTGATCTAGCGACGTGTTGGCCGGAACCCGAATGTGTCAGAGCTGTACACGTCTTGCTGTGCTCTTACGTGCCCGGTGCTGCTGAAAGAGCACCTCCCTCTTTTCGTTGCTCGATGGGTGGGGGGAGATTCTAAGTATTGCCTCATAGTTTGATGGCGAAGGGACAAGGCGCACCTGGGAGCAAACTTGCTGCTACAGCCGAGCCCTCTTGGAGAAAATTACCCAAGAGGGAGGGAACCAGCCCGCCAATGAACCGTGGGTGTGCGTGCGCCCACGAGAAGGGTAGCCTGGAGTCAGAGAGAGAGAGAGAGAGAGCCATGTTTAAGCAGAGGGAAGCTGCTGCTCCTGAATCGACTGCAGTGCCTTCTCACCACGCGTGGGCCTGCCAGACGCAGGACTTACATGCACTACGCTACATAGCCCCCATGAGAGCATGGCATTCATCCCGCCGACTTTGCCTAGGCACCTGTTGTTGATGTGCATTGTAAGCCTGCAATCCTGCATAATTACTTGTTGCCGCAGATACTTTACAACAGCCACTCAGTTTTACAACCGGTGATGTGGCACGACAATGCAGCACTAGTAAAATCCAGTCCTTGTGCAGCTTGTTCGCCCTATGAGATGAACACTCTGGTTGATCTCGGGGGATACAGGTTCTGTTGTGGCTCCAATCTGTCCTACGTGTTGAGCGAAACATAACACATGTCCCTCACCAACTAGCGGGGAGCTCGAAATGGTACGTAGTAGTGGTACATAGTTCATGTGATTCTCCCATCCACAGTATGCTCATTTAATGTGCAGCGGGGGCCTCAAAGTAAAAGGGACCGTCCCGGACTCACACTTTCAGTGCAAGCCTGTCGTTGGGTCGACGGCCCATGTTGAATGGCCTGCCCCTGGTCTCCATGAGTGACAGATGTGTTCTGTGTATGGGTGGGGGAAATTTAAATGTGGCACGTGAGGTACACATGATAGATTGATTGGGTCGAAAATCCAACCCCAACCGACTGCCTTGACTCCGTACTAACAGCACGTAAGCAGCGGGCGGGCTTAAAACCCGGGGGGCTCAACTCACCCCCTGAGCCTGGGAGAAGAAGAGAGAGGACACACCTTCATGCGCATCTCTTCGCACACTTTACGAGTCCTTTCTCTTGAGCTTCGCAGTTGTTGTACGTCTCCCCACAAGGCCATTCAACCGGGGTGAGCCTTTCGGCTGAGGAGACCTCGACAGTCCCCTGTGCCCCGGAGAACGGAACAGAGCAAAGAGAAAGAGAGAGATCCGCTCACTGTCTCTCCCTGCCTCAGGCGTGGCAGCTCTGAGCCTTGTAGTCAGCAGCTCAGGCGAGTAGCTAGGCATCCACAGAGCCCTTGTGCTTTGCTCGGATTTTGCCAGACGGTGGCACCTGTTGCCGGCATTGGCGACCTGATCGAGTTCAGGTCCTCATCGTTTCAGCGATTGGTATGACGCGCTGCACCTGCATCTCGGCGGAAAGGTACAGTCACGTATATGAGACACTTCTACAGTGCCTTGACGCTTAGTGCCGCATGGACCAGGTGACTGCTGTACCTGCCTGACGCTGTGTTCCTGCATGAGGTTTGGGGAGGGCGGGGAAGTGTTGCAAGCTTACTCCCTCCAACTGCAGGAGAGCGAACCGGAGCGATAGCGACCTGCAGCTGGGATGCGTAATGCTGGCCCAAGCAATTTGCCGCTTTCTGAAGCGAGCTGAGGTACTTCTGCGCACTCTCCGAACTTCAGCTAGTGACTCAGTTTCGCGTCGTTGGGAGTTTGATGGAGTGTTGGCGGCTACCTGGCAGTTTGAGAACCTGAAATCAGTAAGCGGTGGTCAGCGGAGCTCAGGAAGCGAGGTGCAACTTTCGACGTGCTTCCGGACGGCAGCAGTCGACTTCATGTTCCGCCTGTGCAGGAGCCAGGGCCTTGCATGTACGACGCCACAAGCACTGAGTCTCAATATCAAGTATCTATGTCTGGCCAATATTCAGCTATATAGCGCTCTTTGCTTGTAACACCCTGCATTATGAAGCTTAAGCTCCAGATCAAGACGTTTTGCCATATCGGTCCTTTTGACTTTGGATGTCAGAGTTGGGCTCAATCCTCAGGTATGTTCTTTGCAGCACCATGTGATCCCAGCGGATCGGCTGCTGACCTGGAGCTCTCGCATTTAGCTTTCTGTAGCACCGACGTTCTTGTGCTGGCAAAGCTCAGCTATCGGTGTAGGGTGTAGAACGTAGGTCGTAGGTATCGTCATGCCGAGCACCGCAAAGACCCGAGCCTTCATATTACAACGGAACTCTTGGTTTTGTGACATGGCTTGCAGAAGCTTCTCCCGAGCCATCACCATGGCACATCCTCTCGCACCCGAGCATGGCATAGAGGTTTGATTTTCCTGGTACGAGCGGCCCTGCCCGGCTGGCTCTGCCAATTCCGATCACGTTGGGCGACGCAGCCCACGAAGTCTACAAAGATTTCTTAGGGGTGGGTGTGTGTGTGTGTGTGCGCCGGTTGTACAGAGTTCGTTCTGTGGGTTGGCGAGTCCTCAGGGCATGCGTCCTTTGCATTTGAACCATTCTATATTATACGGTGCATGCCATGCAAGGTTGATGTGGATCCTATAACGAGCCAGCGGACATACCGAGAGCAATTGCGATGGGAGCATTCAGGGCCTCTTCCTTTCCCCAGCAGGCTTTAGGCAGGATCCAGATCACCGCGTTAACAGGGCAGTGTGACTCGCTGCCTTGCAAGAGAAGTTTTCTGTGCGACGCTCGTTGCCGTCCTGGCAGCTATCGGGCTGGTTCCAGTCGCACGTGAGTCGCACGTGAGCGATGCCTCCTGTCCGAGGGAAATGTCAAGGGACAGGTGCTACTGCACATCGTTGAATCTCGTACCTGTTGTATGCTCCAGTGTATGCTGGGTGCTTCAGCTGCAATGCTCTGCGCTTGCTGACCTGTGCCCAAGGAAAAGTACCAATACCTGGCACCCGCCACTGTCGCCTTCTTGTGGCAGTTCGGCTCTCAGCACCATCGCGGAGCCAGAGGTCTTCTCTTGTGCTTGGTGCAGGTTTCCTCCGAGCTTCGTCTACAGTGACGAGCTGTACCAAAGGCCTTTACTTAAATTTAAACCGTCTAGCGTCGCTTCACGAAGCCACTGACAAGGTTTGAGAGGCTCGTGGAATTCCTGAGCCAGGAGAGCAGCGGCGTAGCGAAGGCACGGGAGCTCAAAAAACAGCCTCAAGCCTCCTCCTCGAAAGACTCTTGGCGAGGCCCGCCATATCGTGGACTTTCGTGACGGCAGCTGGTACCGTCAGGACGTCTACGACTTCCTGAGGTCTCTGCTCCGGGGTTGACGCGTCGGGCCCATCGCAGGGTTTCGCGCAGTTTGTCAGAGTGGCCCTTGGAGAAATTATATGCGAGTGTACTCATCGAGGATGGGTTGTGAGGTGCTGCATAGGACATGTAAACCTCCGGCATCCAAGCGTAGAAAGCGTGCTGCTTGTAGGCATTCCCTGTACCGGTAGGGCGATCCCGATTTGCCGCCACTTGGAAGAACTGCCGGCAGGGAGAAGCGGTGGTGCCTCGCTTGGTTGCACCTGAACAACGCGACTCTCGCCAGCATCGGTTGAACGCAGGTTTTACTCTTGATGGCTTCGTTCCCTGGGCTTGGGATGATGCTTAGTGGTTGAGTGCTCGTCGGATCTTGTTTGGCGGTAAACTTCGGTAAGCTGCAGTGACCGTAGTTAGAGACCTGCTGGATCAAATGTGCAAACCAGCAAGATTTTTCGCGCAGGCTCTGGCATTACCATGTTAGCATACTCTTCTGCATCCGCATGCGGCATGACTATTTTTTGCATCGGTAAGTCCTTCAAAATGAGAAGTTCGGACATGGGCCCCAGCTGAGGACGGGATGGGCTTCGAATCTGCCACAGCCTTGGAATTTCATATAATTTCATAGAAGGGAGGATGATGTGCATTCAAGTTCGGTTCCTTTGTGGTGGCTTCTTGGTAACACTTGCGGGTCGCTCATGATGATGATGATGATGATGATCGCGGTGATGACGACGGTAATTCCGATGACGATGATGGCGATGACGACTGATGACGACTGATGAGTAAGAGTTTGAAGGCCCAGTGGCTGGACTGACCGCGTCCAGACCACGAACTTCTGCTTCTGCCGGCTCTTTGGACCGGACGGTGCTTGCCTCGGAGTTGGAGAGGGGGAGGGTTTCTGATTGAAGCCGTTTTTCGGTTTTGTGAGGTGTTTCTGCCTAAAGCCTTTAGAGTTCGGGCTTCAGGGTTCAGAGACTGGGGCTTGGATTCTTGTTCACTATGGGGATCGAGTGGTAAGCGGCCGAGCCGAATGATGCAGGGTTATGCTTGCGTCCGAACTGTCCAGGGCAGACCCACGGAACTTACGACAACAAGTTCCTGCACGAGCCCGGGACTCAGCAAGATTCAGCAAGTCCTGTCCGTCATGCGTTGGGACTTCAGTGGCCAGGGTTTTGTAGATATCATTGCGCCATCACACAAGCTCGCAAGCTACCGTGTCCCTCGGAGCATGTAGGCACGAATTGAGGCGCAGAGACTGGTGGAGAAGATCTTCGACAAATCCGATGCGGCAGGATTTCCGAGCTGCTGACCCCACCTGGCGATGGGCATTCCTACCTTTCCGCGGGTGAGTACCGCTTGATCAACAGACGACTGTTGCAAAGGCTGTAATTCTTGCTGTCCGCGGGCTGTTGATTACAGCACTTTTGATGTTGAATGCTGGGCTTGCTGCGCTGGCCGCTGCGGGCCCAGGCACCACGACCTGCCTTCGGGTGGCAGGCTCCCGTCGCGTGCAGGACATGGACGTTGTTTCCAGACTGACACTTGCTATGTCTGGGAATGGCGCGGCCAGCTCGGCTTCGCTGTGCACGTGCACGATCACACGTTATGAAATGGTGAATCTTGCAGATTATGCCATTCGGGCAGGGCATTGTTGTGCCCGCCTGTGCTTTCTCCAACCTGCGATCTTGGTGCAGGCTGTGCAGGAACAACGTGCCTCATATGCAAGCCTGGGAGGAAGATCCTGTCGCATTGCGGGTGAGCTGTTCCTCAGCTAGCAGACAGGCCTTATGCCTTCATTGGATCTCTATTAGCTGTTCCTCAGCTAGCCACTAAATCTTTCCGGCCAAATCTCCGACACTTCGGCACATGCACGATTCCCGAGAGGAAGGAAGGTCTTGCTTCATTGCCGGGCAGCTGATCCACAACTGGTGCCCAAGCCCTGAGGAAGAGTTCGCACATTTGCCGAGTTGCTGTTCCCCATCTCCGGCTACCTCTTCGACATACGTCTTGTCAGATGCTGGAAAAAACCCCGCCACATTGCCTGGTAGCTGTTCCTCAGCTAGCAGGCAAACCCTTCTCAATTTCTGTGAGACCAAGATCCTGTCGCGTTGCCAGTAGTTGTTCCCCAGCTGGCAGCCCACCTCGCCGACACTGCACAATGCCTGCCGTTATTGGCAAGCTCTCCGACTCTTCTTCCGTTGCTGAGAGGACGATCCCATTGCCAGGCAGATGTTCCTGAGCTAGCAGGCAAGCCTTCCTGCTACGACATTTCCCCTGTCAGGTTCCTGAAAGGAAGACTGTGCGAAATTGCTGAGTTGCTGTTCCTCAACAAGCAGGCTATCGCGCGGGCTACTTCCCCGTCATTGCATTGCTGGCAAGATCCTGCCGGGTATTTGTTCCTCGGCCAGCAAGCCGTCTACCTCTCGGACATTCACCCGGTCAGATACTTAAGAGGAAGGCCCTGCTACATTGCCGGGTAGCTGTTCCGCAGCTACGAGGCAAGCTCTCCGGCCATCTTTGCGACACCACCCCGTAAAAGGGCATTGCTGGGTAGCTGCTTTTCCGCATCAGGCAAGCCCACCGGTTCCTGTTTGCAAAATTGCCTTCGTCAGATTCTTGAAAGCCCTGCCCTGCCAATTAGCTGTTCCTCAGCCAGCAGGCGAGCCGCCGGGCTACATTTCAGGTATTTACCTTGTCAAATTGCTTAAAGGAGAATCCTGTACCATTGCCGGGTAGCCGTTCCTCAGCTAGCCGGCAAACCCTCCAACTACGTGTCCGACATCTTCCCTTGTCACACCCTTGAAAATAAAGCTTGGCAGCGGAATAGCTGTTCTGCAGCTAGCAGGTCAGACCTTCGGCTACTTTTCCGACACTGCATTGCCGGCAAGCTGCTCTTCAGCCTGCCGGATCCTTGTGCAACGTTTCCTTTGTCAGATTCTTGAAAGGAGGCCCTTCCAATGAGCTGTTCCTCAGCGTAGCTACTTTGCCGATTTTTTTGACGGAGGATCCTGTTGCATTGCCGGGTAGCTGTTCCTCAGCTAGCAGGGCAAACCCTCGGGCTACTTGTCCCACAGTTTCCCTTGTCAGAGTTCTGACTGGAATGCGGGTCAGTGGTTCCTCAGCTAGCAGGCAAACCTTCCGGCAATTTTTCTGACACCTTCCTTTGTCAGATTCGGCAGCAGACGCGCTGCCAGTTCGCTCCGCACCGAGAGGGCTCGTTTCACATAGCGTTGAAGCAAAGCAGACCCTGTTTGTTTCACCTTCGTGTGCCACTGGCCGAGCACAACGCAGCGCTCGTGGAGAAAGACGTGGGAAGCAGTGAACCCCCGAATCGTTGGACAGGGTGAATTCTGGAACATTCCGAGCTTCGAAAAGTCCGCAGATTTCTTCCGGTTCAAACATGCTTACGAGGGAATGGACCACATGGATTTCCTCAAAGTGAAGGCGTACTTCGCTGGGCCCGCAAAGCAGGCTGTTAGTCTCAGCCTCGAAAGCTCGTAGCTCGTGGTACCTCCATAATTTGGCAAATTCCCCGGGAGTCTCACAGACGGACAAGGAGGGTACGACGGGGGAAAAGCACAGGACACCTAAGCCAGGGAAGGGGTTGTCCTGGCATCGTCACCCCTTCAAGATCTGAGGCTTTTTGACAGTTGTCGCATTCTTAGCTCCAGAGCTGGATACGCGTCAATTTGGTAGTTATCCAACTGGATCTTTCCAGGCCCACGGGGCACGACCACATACGTCCTGTTCGGCAACAAGGTGCGGAGACCGATGCCCCGAGCGGGCAACGATTCCCATTTTCGTTTATCAGATCTTATCAATGTATTTGCGTTTGCTTCGCTTGTGGGCTCGTCCACAAAGCTGACACGTCCAGAAAAACATTGAGGCATGATGATGACGATGATCATGCGATCATATATAAGCTACATCAAGCCCCAGGAGGCCGTTGCATACCGGAACGTAGGCCACAGGAGCTGCACCAAGCCACCACATCGCCTTTTCGAGACTTTTCCTTATGTTGTGCGGCCATGGCATCCTCTGGATTTGCGTCCGGGGATGGTGCTGTTGAGGCCCACTGCTTCTGTTAAGTGCTTGCTCAAGCAAAGCTTTGGTCCAAGGCTCCGCTCTTCAGTGTGACCGTGGAGGAAGTTTCGGCGTTCAGCCTCGTTGTGCTCGGTGTAAAAGTTACAAAGCAGTCAGTCGGGACCCGGAGGTTTTGCCCTCCTCTTGGTTCAGAAATATGTTTCCTCTGCATTTGGTTCAAACAAGAAGGCGCGCCGGGTCTTTTCGCCATGGGTCGCTACGGGAAAGAGCTTGGAGCTTTAGAGAAGGACTGCGACATGTGTTGTTTCCAACCTTCTTTTCGGCGAGAGATTTGTTGTTGCAACTGCAACTAAATAGGACCGTGACACGCGCTCGGTGCTTCGGGTGTGCTCTTTGATTCTCGATGTGCTGTTGTTGTGCCGACAGACTCGTTCCAGACAGGCGCTGCGCTGCTTTGAATCAATTGGGGCATGTTCGAAACTCCATGAAGCTCCATAAGAAGATTTAGATTGACCGGAGTAGCTGCCTCATCATTGATCGTCTGAGGACCCTGCAGGCAAGTATCTGGAGGAGGCAAGGCGGCAACGCAAGGAGATTCGGTTGCAGTTAAAAGCAGCTTCTGTGCTCTGCTGGTCCCTTTCGCCAGTCTTCTTGTTGCAGCCAGTTCGGGAAGCTTCTCCAGGAGCGTCTGGGCTGGACCGCTTCTACCGTTAGGGTGCACGAGGCCGACGGAACTTGGCCATCTGCCGAGCCTCGCCCCACATGAAGGAACTAGTAACTAGTGTAAACTAAGTAGAAACCTGAAGCTCTGCTGGAGAATCCAGGATCTGCCTGATGGTGCGAGCGAAGAGGTGGTGACACAACTCCTGGAGGGGCTCACTGTGGGCTCTCGGATTTCCTTTCGAGGCCTTGGGAAGGCCCGGGGAGGGACGAAAGAAGATTCAGGATTCCTCCATGGATTCGGATGCGAAGTTGCAAGCCTGAGGAAGACAGGGCCTTGGTGCACTCCCTGGCCCATCGCCTTCCCGGCCTCTCGAAGTCCTCCCGTGCCGATCCAGATGCAGAAGGACAGCGAATGGTCTGCGTGGAGCGTGTGATGCCCGCGGCAGCCATGCCGGCAGCAGAAGCTGCCAAGTCAGAGCCAGATGCCGATCCTGTTTTGCCTCGGCGATCGCGCTGGCGACGTGCAGCCGGTGTCACCGAGGCGTGGATCCCTCCTGCGTTGTCTGTCGCCCACCGAGCCTTGCAGGGCTCTGCTCCGGCCCAGCCTTCTGCCGACGTGTTGCCTGCCACTGGATACCCGCTCCTGCAGGACTTGGGCTCGTGGGCCAAGGGATAGGAAACGGACGATACGTCAAGAAGCGTAGAAACCTCATGGCCCAGGAGCGCACTCCCGCACCGTCGGCCATGCCCGTCCCCACCCCGAGCAGACCAGCAGGATTGAACTCAGCGTTTTCCAAGGCCTGGGACCAGCGGTTTGCTTCAAGTTGAGTTGGGTTCCATCGTGTCCGCAGTTCCTGCCGTGGGTCCAGGTGAAAAGTCTTGGCATCGTCTGGCTGCGGGACGATATGCGCCTTGAGGACACTTCGCAAGACACGTTTGAGATAGTTTTGGGGATCAGGCATCCGGGTACAGGCGTGGGATCACTAAACCTGAAAACCCTGCTAAGATCTTTTCGAAGCTTCCAACGATGAGCATTCGAACCGTGATTCTTGTGCGACAAACTGCACAAAGAAGATATGCTCTTCTTGGCTGCCGCGTAAGGGCGGAAGGCTGTACCGACAGAGCAGCGCCGCCCAAGCCGACCATTGGACAGATCTGGCAAATCTTTGCCGGCGGTGCGGAATGATCCTTGCCATTGCTACTAAGTTGGCAGGGTTAAGCTGTTACTCCAGGACAATCCGGCCTTGTTCTACGCGGCGCAGGGCGGATTCGACGCTGTGCTCCCCCTCTTCATCTTGGAGCCTGACACCTGTCATCCGCTACGAGGTGCCGGCCGTTTCTGGAGCCTTGCTTGTAAGACATCCGCAGCAAAGCGGTGCACCAGACACGATCTGAATGTGAAGCAGCAGCTGGAGCAAAGAAGTGTTCAAAAACGCTCCAAATTTCCAATGGAGCCAAACGAGTGTATGGCCGTCGTGGTATCAAAACCTTGCAATGATGCCATTTCTAACGAGAAGCCTCATCTGCATTTTCAAGCCCAGCAACAAAGGAAATATCAATCGCTTCGGATCTTCACCGGCACACTGAACAGACTCGACAGCTGCCTGGTGGCTTGGCATGCCCGATTGTTGCAAAGTGGCTATCGACTATGTCTTTTCTCCGCCGTAGTGAACATGTATGTGTGTGTGTGTGTGTGTGTGTGTGTGTGTGTGTGTGTGTTTGTGTGTGTGTATATATGCTTTTGTGTGTGTGCGTGTGTTTGTGTGATGAAGCAAGATATATCTAGTGAGGTAATGCAAGTTTACCTCGACGCAGGGTGGGTGGCTGCTTGCAGCCAAGGAAGCCAGCAGTAGATGAACGTCCCTCGTTTGCTTCATGTACATAAACATGCAACCCGCACGCCCTGAGTCTTTTGGCAGGAGCATGAAAGCCTGGACTCAGCTCGGAGAGTGAAACAAGGGGCTCAGGTTCTCTATACGCTTTTAAAGTGTATGTATGTGTTTCTTGGTTCGGTTAGCTTGCAAAAAGGTCCAGAACGTGCCATGTAAGTAGTGCATAGCGCCTCTCCCCGCAACTTGTCGAAAAGCCTGGTAAGAGCAGAACTTGTCTCGTTGCTCTCCGGGACGAGGTCCTACGCCGTGGGAACGCTGCAGAGGACCAGACAATATGCTTCAGTACAGGGCATGGCAGCCAACTTGGAAGCATTTAGCAGTTCAACGCGACTCCTGCTGCTGCTGCTGCTCCTCCTCGTCGGCGGCTCACTGCTAGCACTGCTATAGCACCGCTGGCACTACCACCGCTGCTACCACCACCGCTGCCGCCGCCCCAACCGCGACTTCGACCACTACACCGCTCGGTCTGTTTGTTGCAGGAGATTCCCCGGCTGCTCCTCGAGCTGGGCCTGCTCAGGGTGCCCGGGCATCGGTAGGGGTCCAGGGGTTTGGGGGTTGAGGAGTTTCAATAGTTTCGGGAACTTTGGCCCTCCGCTGATAAGAGAGTCTGCAAGCTTTCTGATGCTTCTCTTTCCAGGATATGCGATCAACCGTTACGGTTCGGGTGCAGCTTTCTTTCAACCGCCGCGGCGAGCCCTGGCACCAAAGCTCAGACGAAGAGGTGGGGCTTCCCCAAAACCACCCCAAGATTTCGTGAGATCTTGTTTGGCAGGTTGCCACCAGGCTTCGTGCCTACGGTATCGAGGTCGAGAGCTATCCCGGCAACGTCCTCTACGAGCCGCAGGAAGATCGGGGTCTGTGCTCTTGCTCTCTTGCTCGCTGTTGCCACAGTTGAAAGCCTAAAGGCCTAAAGCCCAGGATCTGCAGCCCATCGAGCGCTGGCAGAGGTGGCGGGCCAGGGTCCGGGCAGAGGAGGCAGCGGCCCGAGGGCTTCCGGCGGACTCGGCGGCAGCGAGCGGCAAGCCCAAGCAGCTGGAGCGCCCGCCCCCGCCGACGCATCAAATGCTCTTCTGGCGCCAAACACATCAGATCCTGTTGCAATGAGTCCATCGAAGAGCGGAGGAGCACATCAGCGGCTTTGGCAGCTACCGTTTCTTCTCCCATGCTCTGGAGGAGCCGGTGCCGGTGCTTGCATCCCGTGCCTCTCGTGCCTCTCGTGCCAGGAGCTGGGCCCACCTCCCTTTCCCTTGGGCACAGTGGACCGGCTCCCCCGCTGCCCGGGCGTTGCCTCGGAGGACTTGGATGCTTTGGGACTGGGCGAGACCTCAGGCGCATAGACTCCTGACGGTCGTGGCAAACGAGAGTTGAAGCACGGCCGACCTGTTAACCAGGTCGAGGCTTCTCCGCGGACTTTCGCCAGAGCGCCAGCCACAAATCTGGCGACTGGGCTGCCGGCATCAGGCAAGGAAGGGCAATCTACGAAAGCACATCAGTCAGCCCTCGCTGGATGTACAGTGTCTGCTTCATCGTATGCTTGGCATCCTCTGCTGGGCAGAACAGCTGCAGGGGACATGTTCTGGAATCTTCCGAGTCAGGATGCACAGTTTCAGTCTTGGTCCAGACGTCTGACGGACTGCTGCCAAGGAACCAACACAGCAACCCTGTCTTTATGACAGGTCATGGTGGAAGGTTGGTGAAGCTGCGGCGAACGAGCGGCTTGGACACTTCCTCGACTCTGTGCTGGCTGCGGGTGATTTCGAAGGTCGGAAGCGATTGCTCTGCCATGAGCGGAACACATCCGAGCTTTCCCCGTACATCCGCTTCGGAGAGATCTCAGCTCGAAAGGTTTACTGGGCAGCGAAGCGCCGCAGAGAGCGAACCAATCAGAAGCTCTTCGAGAATCCCGGCTACGAGTACGTGGGAAGGCACGCGAGCTATCAGGGAAATCGGGACGAGGCCACCAAAGCCAATGCAACATTCCTCCGGCGCTTCATCTGGCGGGACCTGTCCTACTGGCTACGCGGTCCAACGTGTGAGCTCTGCTGATGAGGTTGAGGTGTTTTTGGGTTCAGTATTGTCATTCTCGGAGCGCAAGTCTCTCGCAGAGTCTCTCTTTCAGGTTCCTGTGGCAGTTCCCGAGCCTGCCACGGACGTCCTTGCGACCGCAGTACGAGGAGCAGACCTGGAGCGGCACCCGCCGGCAGCTGCGGCACTGGCAAAGAGGCCCTGCACGAACTTAGTGGATGGCAGGTTTGATGCGAGAGTACTTCGGCTTGGGGTTTGATGGTTTCAAGCCGCGATCCGTGATTTTTGGCTCAAGCATCAGCGGCCCGACGTTGTCAGTGCCACTAGACCTCGCAGTGCTCTGCGCCGCTGAGATCAGTTGCAATGCAGTACCGACGAATACTGAGCGTGGCCTTGGCCCTGTTGGGGTCCTCCGTGGCCTACAAGTCTCGCAGCTTCAACAGCATTGACGCCGAGGATGCTGGAAACCCCATCCGCAAGGTAGTCGCCATGATGGAGAAAATGGGTAAGAAGATCGAAGAGGAGGGCAAACACGAAGAAGACCTCTACGACAAGTTCAAGTGCTACTGCAAGAAGACGGCCAGTGAGCTCGAGGCGAGCATCCAGCAGCAGGAGTACAACCCCGAAGCTTGGCTAAAATCGGAAATCCGAGTCCGAGTCCGAGTCCTACTTGTAGAAGTGTTCCGCTGAGACGCAGACTTGGCACAAAGCGCTCTGATGGACGAAGTGAGGTGACCCCGGCCGACATCGAGGGCCGTGAGGCCGAGATCAGCGCCCTCGAGCAGGAGGCCTCCCCCCCCCTTCACCCCTCCCCCCGCAGAGAAAAACTCCGGTAAGAGGGCTGCTTTGGGCTAGAAATGGTGGGTGAATCAGCTGAAGAGCTGCGCCGAGACCGGCGAAAGGGTTTCGTGGGGCCTCCTCGGTCTCTTGGAGTGGAGTTCTCTGATTACCAGGTCACCAAGCTCAAGGAAGAGCGTATCTCCGAGGAGGACACGCTGAAGGCGGCAGAGGTGCAGCGAGGGAAGGAGTGGCCTGGCAGATGTTACGTCCAGTCCCTCTTTATTCCTCTCCCCCTCTCTCCCCCTCTCTCTCTCTCTCTCTCCCTCGCTCGCTTTCCGTTTCCCTCTATCTCCCTCTCTTTTCAGGCACGAGCATTACGTGGAGGAGCACACCGAGGACGTCTGACAAAGCATGGCAATTCTTCCAAGGCCGCTTAGGAGCTACGGAGCAGCCTGAAAAGAGTCTTTGTGAGGACACTCAGGTGGTCGAACAGATCTCCCAGGCCGAGCAGGCTCTGAAGACAGGATCTTCTACGGCCCTGCTGCAGAAGGCCCCGATGCTCCGTGCTGCGGACCGACACCTGGCAGCCTCGGAGAAGCAGCGCCTCGTGTCCTTCTTGTCCGGGGAGAGGATGGACCCGAGCTACGTGCTGGGCATCTTGAGTGGCATGGCCGACGACACCAAAGAAGAGATCGCGACCGATGACAAGAACGAGGACACAGCCATCCACACCTACGACGAGCTCGAGGACTCCAAGAAGGTAGAGATCTCCACACTGCTGGAGCAGTTCGAGCGGAAGATGAAGCGCATTGGCGAGCTGAAGGTGGAGGTGGTGAACATGAAGAAATCCATGGAGGGTGCGGGCCAGTCCCTGGCAGACGACAAGAAGATGCTCAAGGAGCTTCAGAGCAGTTGCGAGGCCAAGGCAGCTGCCTGGGAGGAGCGTCAAGCAACTCGTCAGAAGGAGCTCTCTGCTCTGCAAGAGACCGTAAAGGTTTTGGACTCCGACGAGTCCTTGGACCTCTTCCGCAGCAAGGCCTCGAGCCTCCTTCAGCTCTCAAAGGGGGATCAAAACAAGAAGGACAAGGCGCTGGAGCTGGTGCTCAAGGCGGGGAAGATTCGGATGCCCAAGCTTAGCATGCTCAACCTTTCGCTCACATGCTGAGCTGCTCGAGGCCCGCAGCGAGGCCCATCCGGAGCTGAACTTTTTGGCCCTGGCACTCTCCGGCCGCAAGGTGCAGAGTGCTGCCGATGCTGGAGTTTAGGGCTTGGGATTTCAGGGAGCTGCGAGCGCTGTACGTTGAGACCTGCGCAGATCGACTTCAGCAAGATCGTGAAGAAGATCGATGGGATGGTCGAGCTCTTAAAGACCGAGGACAAGGACGACGCGAGCAAAAAGGACTACTGCGGCAAGGAGTTCCACGAGGCCGAGCTGAAGACCAAGTCCGTGGCCTCGACCATCACGTCTCTTAAGGCGACCGTAGAGCAGTCCAAGGGTGCCATCGCGCAGCTGGCCACGGAGATTAAGGGCCTCCAGGCTCAGGGACACTTCCGAGACATGTCGAAAAGCATTCTGTGGGAGATTCCTGCCGTCGTAATTTCTCTCAACCCGGTCCCCCATGGCCCGAAAGATTCCTGCTTTTGGGGGTGTTTTTGTGAAGGGGGGCCTGGTGGAGTTGGACAAGACCGTGGCGGAGGCCGGGGAGAATCGCAAGGCCGAGCATGAGGACTTCCAGGCTCGGCACGGGAAGAAAGCGGAGAAGAGAGAGTTTATATCAACTCTTATACTATACATCTTATGTTTCTATGTTTGACTATACATCCTACTATATAATGCTACATTATGCGGACCTGGTGTGGGGATGGCTCTCTGTCTCCTACTATATAATGCTACATTATGCGGACCTGGTGTGGGGATGGCTCTCTCTCTCTCTCTCTGTCTCTCTCTCTCTCTGTCTCTCTGTCTCTCTGTCTCTCTCTCTCTCTCTCTCTCTTCGTGGTCGGGAGATCAGATTTCTCGGCAGCTCAGGAGCTCCTGGCTTCCAACGGTCAGGCGGTGCAGCTCTTGGATCTGGCCAAAAACAAGCTGAATCAGTTCTACAGCCCCAGCCAGTTCGTGGACACCACCACGAAGAACCCCTTCGACCCCTATGCCTTCCTGCAGTCCTCCAGCCGCAAGATGGAGGCGCCACCGGCGACCTTCGAGGGCGGCTACCAGATGTCCGAGAGCCATGGCATCTTCTCCATGATCGCACAGCTGAAGGCCAGGGTCCCAGGGTCCCAGGGCCCCAGGGTCCCCCCCCCCTGTTTGAGCTTTTGGCACAGGCGGACATCGAGCAAGAAATGGCCTTGGCCAAGTCCGACGAGGCCAACTCACAGAAGGATTACGAGAAGACCCTGGCTGATGCAGCAGAGAAGCGTGACGCCGATGTGACGTTGACGCAGGAGAAGGCGAAGACCAAGGCAGATCTTGAGACCGATCTTAGTGACGACAAAAGCGAGCTCTCCAACAAGAAGAAGGAGGCCAGTGTCGTGGAGGAGGTCGTGAGCAACCTACACAAGGAGTGCGACTGGCTCCTTGAGCACTTCGATCTCCGAGCCCAGGCTCGTGCCGAAGAGAAGGAGAACCTGGTGCAAGCCAAAACTGTGCTGTCCAGCATGTGAGCAGCTCCGTCCATAGCCAGAGAGGGCAGAACACGCTCTCCTGAGAAGAAAAGATATCGGTGCGGCTCTCCTGCTCGCTGTGTCTGTCGGCACTGCAAGGATCTGGCCAGCACGTCTTCCTGCTGTTTGCCTGCAGGTTCCACTGGGTTCCCTCTTGTCGATGCAGCCATGCGGCAGCTTTGGGCAGTGGGCTGGATGCCGAACTACCTGCGCCATGCCGCTGGGCTGAAGCAGAGCAGCGGTCCGCTCCTTTTCAAACGCCCAGGTGGTGGCGCAGACGCTCATCGAGTACTTGGACCTGACTTGGAAGCACGGCCTGGACGCTGGGCTGCACTCTGTGCTCATTACACTCGCCTTTCGAAGGGATGTTAGCGTGGACGCAGGTGAGGTCTGCATCCGTGGTGTCTTGACTGGTAAGTCCGGAACTGAAGCCGAGTCGCAGGAGTGGTTTGACTGGACCCTTGTGGACATAGACGTGGCGATCAACAGTTTCATGTGGCAGAACGGTGGCCACTCCGGCCCTGACCACTGGGAGTTTGTACTTCACCCGGCCACTCTGCTTTTTAGTCTTTTACTTTCGGGATGAAAAAGGTTTCCAGAATGTTGCGAGGAGCTAGCTCGCCTTCTCGCCTTTGAGGTGCCCATGCTTGTTACCCTCAGTCGTTGTTCTTGTAAGCATTTTCACAGTGTTTTTTCCAAGACTTGTTGAGCGAGGCCACCGAAACGCTCTGCTTATCTATGCCCAGTAATTCCGAAGCATTGTCGAGTCGAGCATTGCCACTCGAGATCTCAGCGAGTTCTCGGGCATGAGCCCTTTTCCTCGTCTTGGCAACCATGAATGATGGTGGTGATATATCATGATGAAAGCGACCGCGGGGACTGCTCTTTCTGACTAGAACTGTAAAGACTTCGATGAACACATGCAGGGGGACCTGCCGTGCACAAGATGTTGTGATGTCGCTGGGGGCGGGGAGGGGGACTGGTGTCTTTTCCGGAAGTTTGGCCACTAACTCTTCACAGTACAAATGGCAAATAGCTTTCAAGGGTTTTCAATGCTTCATATGCTTCCAAACATGCACTTGAGGTGAACGCTGCCAAAAGCTGCGATCCAGAGGGGCACTATGTCCGGCGATGGCTGCCCTTCTTGGCCGGATGCCCTACTGAGTACATTCACAGGCACAGACTGCCATCGTAAAGCCAAGTCTTCCGAACGGTGGGTGCCCTCCTGTGGCCGGAGGCCCTGGGAGATGCCCCTGCGCGTCGCGCGGCCGCTGGGGCTTCCCAAGCCGGAGCCGTTGGTTCGGGATCTCGACGCGGCGCGACGGGCCCATTGCAGGCTGGCTAGGGCCAGGTAAAGCGTGCCAAACAACAGCTGCAGTGCATGGAGTGCCTGCAGGCAGGTGTTGGAGGTCCGGCGAAAGCACCCGGAACTTCGGCAGCAAACCCATAAGACACAGCTTCCCAGCCAGCAGCTGTCTCTGCGTGGTCATCCAAGATAAACTTGACAGGCACCAGGACATCACGAACACTTAAGCCTCTAGCCGTCTTCGTCTGCAGAACCGCAAACTCTGGTGCCAAAAGCCGCACCACCTCGACCCACAAAATGTTAACCTTGAGCCTTCAAATCGTGAACCCGCAGTCCGTAAGACTGTGAACCTTTAACCCACACCCTGCCCCGTCTTGTTGCTTGGAAAATTGCTCATAAGGATACTCGATACGGTAGAAGAAAGGCTTTCACGGCTGGATGTGCGCATTGGGAAGCCGCAAATGTTGAATTCCCTTACGTCGTCCCTTTGGAATTAGAATTCCCGGATAGATTGCATTTTTTGCATCCTTCACCCATGTCTTCGGCACTTCCTGAGGAGATGGTCTCCCGAACGGGCCATGAATGGCTTCGCTTGGGTGGCGGGCTTTTAGCAAAGCTTGTGACTAGGCAAGAGTTCCGCGCAGAGACCGAGGACGATTCCCGTGCTCTTGGCAGTGTCGTGAAATGTTTTTTCTGCCTTTAGTGTCCTTGTGTCGTGAGACGGAGACGGAGGACTTCATCTTTTACCAGGGACCGAGGCAAAAAGGCTCCTTTGACTGGGCTAGACTCCAGACTTGGGCACGCAAGGGAGTGCTTTTGGCGCCGAGGCTCCAAAGGCGGATCCAAAGGTGGAGGGCTGGATTCTGGACGCAGCGTGCTTGCGGAGGAGGCCTGATGTGGTTTCCACGATCCCTGCAATGCCTCAAACCTGAGCTCAGCTCTCCGGTGCCGGGAGCCCTGGAGGTGCAAAGGCACGAAAGCGACACCTTCGGCCCTGGCCTTTGATGTCTCGGGAAGACTTGGACAACGCGGGACGGTGCCTGTCAAAACCCGAACGACGAGTGTGTCGGAGAGCTCGAGCGCGCCGAGTCTGAGTCCTGCTGTGGACGAGGCCAAGCGGGTGGGCTTGCCGAAAGCTTGCGTGGGGTTTACGGTCTGCATGAGGCTTCGGGTTAGGATTTACTCAAGGGTCTTGACATGAGGATGTGAATAGAGTCGGATAGTGGGATAGAGTGCACGATCCTTGTCGAGAGATGGAGGTCGGCATCGGCTTCTCTGAGGGGGTCATGCTCGGCAACTAGTGCCGTGAGACTCGAGCATCTCGAGCAGATGTCCAAGACTGCGACCAAGCTCTGCAGGAAGATCTTGGAGAAGGAGGGAGGAGGGTGCAAGAGTTTTAAACGATCGCCAAGGGGACCTGCCAAGCAGCCCGGTGGTGCTCAGACTGTTTCAACCTTGTCTGGACGGCGTCTCGGCACTGGCCGGGCGTGCGCCGGCAATCCTCGCACATGCTTAGATTCCTTTTGAAGCGTGCTGCGTGCTTTGCATGCCTCTGGGCGCTAGAGAAGACCAGCTAATCCCAGCAGAGGGTCAGGCACCATGGAGTTGCTACCCCTTGGCTTGCACATGAGGAGCGCTCGCTGGAGGTTCGTGCCTGGATGCCAGCGAAGCCAGATTGGCTCCCCGGACTCTACCAGCAACTGCGAGTTTAGATTCTGTGCACTCTTCCACTCCCAGGTTGGAGGTTCGGCCCTGCCAGCTGCGCCTGCGCTTGGGTGGCCGGAAGTGGAGCTGTGACCTTCCAGAGCGAGTACTCCCGGAGGCTGCAGAAGTCAAAACATGGCAATCGCGACGAAAATCCCCTTGCAAGTGTTACGTGCCCGTCAGGCTCCGCTGAACCGCGTCGTGTGCCTGGGACGTGCATTCTCAGTCCTCGCATGGCCCCCCCAAAAGCAAAGCAAAGGTACAGGAAGTGCAGCAGCATGTTGGTTGGCAGCTTAGCGCCGCCGCGTGCGTGCTGTGGCTCTGAAATGTCAGTGGCGCTGAAGCTTTTCTCCCAGAAAGTTTCGAAGAGATACGTCCTAGGTAGTATCCTAAACCCCAAGCCCTAAAGCCCTAAACCCTAAACCCTAATCCGAACCCCTAATCCGCTCAGGTCGTGGTTCTCAGAAGGCCCTTTGCCTCCAGTACCTGGCAGCTCTTTGAGGACTGCGACCGCCGCTTCGCCCAGCTTCAGGAAGAGGCTTCTTGCAACTACTAGTATTACTTCTATTACTATTGCTATGGTTACTACTATTATTACTACTATTTTTTCTTTGTATTAGGTTGCGCCCGCCCGCCATGATTCATACCAGCCTTCTCGCCGGACTGTTCTCCCACCGTCTTTAGTCTCTGTCTGTTGTTTCTCAAGTAAAAGTACTAGGTCACTATTACTACTGCTATGATTGCTGCTTTTTTTTACTAATTACTATTTCTTCTTCTTATTATCATTACTACCATTGCTATTACTACTATTCTTATTCATAGCAATTTTGATATAGTTCGTTTGTTCAGTTGTCCTTTTGGTATTGTCAGCACCAGCACAAGGGCCTAGGGCCTAGTTGTTGGTGTCACGTTTGGCAGGCGGCGTTGGATTTTGTTCCATTCTCGGTGTTGTTACTTCGAACATTATATATGGACGACACAGAGACACATCGCCACCGTTTTTTGGCGCTATAGCTTTAACAGCAATACACTTACACCAACAATGACATCGCCGCATTCATAGCGAAACACGGCATGAGATCGCGATTCAGCAGTGGCCTTCATAGAATGGGGCAAACTAGTTGCCGGCCTCCACAGACGCTGGTTGGACCAGACAAAACGAACACAAGATTCCTCCTTCCCCGATGTGCGCCCGTCCTTTCGAGAACATGCTTCTTGCAAAAAGAATCACATTGGGTGGCCCGACCGGGAGCACTTTAATCGGAATCTGCTCGTCCAGGCAGTCCGGCTGGCATGATGTGAGGAAATGGGAACACTCGGTTCCAAGAAATACTAAAACCAGGCAGCTTGTTTGTCTGCAGGCTCGGCGGGTCCTCGGAGACATGGTGGACGGAGACGTGCAGATCACCGGGGAGGCTCAGGGTTACTATGAGCGCTGCTTTACGGGGCACAACAAGGGTTCTTGAAGCAGAAGGGCCAGGGATTCCATGCCAATGAGGGCACTCCGGACACCACTTGTCTGGAGTGTACTTTCGCAAACCTCCAGCAGAGGTGGATGGCCTGAGGAGTGTCGATGTGCAGATAGACAGCCGTGGGGTGGCAATTGACTTCGCGTGACCTGGTCTGCCTATGCGATTTCGGACCCGCTCGACGTTTTTGTTGACTTCCACAAGCCCCGAAGCGAAGCGTGTGGTTTTGCGGGGTCAGACTGTAGAACCACACTGCAGGTCGCATTTTGCACAGAGGAAGCAGGACATCAGCAAATATACGAAGAACAAAATGCGAGCATGCGTACGACATTGTAGTGGACGGACACTCTGCTGGGGCTCTTCGAGTGTTGTTTCAGTCCTCAGACTGCCTGCATTTCGCAACGCCGGCGTGTTTGTGGCCACCAGAACGCACTTCGAGATTGGTATGCATGCGATACACGCAGCAGAGAAACCATCATCTGCCCAAAAAACGACTGGCAAAAGAAGAATCCACTCCGAGGCCGCCCAGCAGGGAGGTGAGTGGCCGGCCGCTGGTGGTGCTGGCCGACGGAAAGGAGGGGCTTCAAAAGCTTTTCTCTCGAGGTCCCGAACTGGGGCCCTCTGGATCTGTAGCACGTCGAAGGCTATTTTATCTATACCGGGCTCCAGCTTCGCGTTCAGGGGCAGGCTTTGAAGGGTGCACCAGCTATCATCACGTTTGCTTCTCCGAGGAGGAGGAGTTCCTGCCGTGGGCCGAGGAGGTGGGGCTTGTCGGTGAGAGCTTCTTACAAGGATCAACGACCCATGTAAATGCAGCTGAATGTGCGGACATGTGTGTGTGTGTGTGTGTCCTCGGCTACTCTTGCACGGAGGTGCATCCGTGTTCATCAACCGAGGAGGAGAAGCAGAAGGAGGACGAAGATGCAGATGCAGCAGGTGCCCGCTGGTGTGTGAGGGACCTTGAACATCTGGCGATTTCATGCAGGCAAGAACTGGGAGAGGGCAGCCTCGAGAATTCACAGGCGCTGTTTGACGGGAAGCACGGGTTGTTGGATTGCTGATCAAAGCTTGTGCCCCATCGTGTGAGGCAGGCAAAGAGAAGAGGAGTAAGGGTGGGTACGCCACTGGCTCGGCGTGAAGATGGGAAGCCGGTGAAGGTGCTTCTGTGATTTTCTTGAGTATAGATGAGAGAGACGATTGTTTGTCTGCGTACGTCCACAGGGACACTCCGTCTTCACTCTTCACCCGCGTCGGAAGGGCGACCTGGTGTTGTGGCTCGCCAAACTGTTCCTAGCCGTTTTTCAAAAGCTGCTTTGTCGGCTGTGTCAGGTGCTACCGCGGGCAGGTGCTTCGCCGGCGATGCCTGTTGAAAGGCAGTCGAGCCCAGCGGTTCCATTTTGCCATGGATGCCGATGCTCGGCGGCAGCCCAGCCGTCCCTCGAGGGGTTACTGCCGTTTGGGCCGTGTCAACATGTGTCAGCTGCGTGTCAGGAGTGGGCCGTGGATGGGGGCACCGGTGGACCCCGGCCCTACGCCGCGCACGTGGCCGCCTTTCTCAACAGCCCCGCAGGTCGGAGAGAGACAAGCAGCCATGAGGTGTGTGGGGGGTGTTGGACTTCATCGTTCTTCTCGTCAGGTTGCTTGGATGAGTCCGGGGCCGCCCTGCAACCGCCGCTTGGCAGCTCATCCGTAAGGTGAGACATGGACTTCGGACTTCCGAGCCGAGGAATCTTCGGGTCCGCATCGACCCATCAGAGGGCTTGGGCCCACATGCTCTGCAACTGCTGGCCGCCCGAGACATCGAGGCGGCCAGGGCTAGCAAAGGGGTCTCCCCCTTCCCTTCCTTGGTCCTTCCTTTCCTGACGTTGCTCAGGCGGGTGAGGAATTGTGCTTCGACTACGGCGACAGCCACCAGCTTGATGATCTAAGCTCGGACTCGGATGGCGAGGACGCAGAGCAGCACGCTTAAGGGTGGCATGCTCAAGGGTTTCTGCATGGACAGGACCCCGTTTGGCTTGCGTTATCCAAGCTGATGGCGAGCGACGGCGATGCCAAGACTTCTCTGCGATGCAGAAAAGCTGGGGAAAGTTATGCAGTATGCAGGTGACATTATCCTTGATTGCCGTTATCGTTGCTGTCGAGAGTGTTGTTGCGGTGGCAGGAAACAAAAGAGGACTGCCTGCCAAGCCGAGTGTCCTTACATCACAGGGACTGCGAGTTAGTGGCCAGTTTGTGGCTAATACCATACTTTTCATAGTGCTCCAGCGATTCTTGGCGAGATTCAGTCGTCAACAGCAGGACTCCAATCCGGATCCAGTTCCGGCCACAGTCAATGCTGTGGCTTTCAGGAGCTCCGCTTTCCCATCCGTGCGACTGTCTCAATCGTGCAGGTGCTGCTTCTAGCAAGTTCAATCGAATTCAGCAGATTGTTAGGACCATCTTTACCAAGATGGACTTCGTGGAACGAATTCGCGATGTGTGGTGGCCTCGAGAACCTTCTTCGGTGCATGGAGGATGAAGCTCACTCGTTGCAAGGCGCTACAAGGGGAAATGTCCGAGGATTTTGTCGGCAGAGGCTCCGGAGTCTATTCATTAGCAGATTTCAGAAGTTCTGAATTGGCAATAGACGTTTTCGTAGCTCCTCAGAATAGCAGCACCTTGATAGTAGTAGCATTGCTGCGATGCTGCTGACGATGATGTGTCGGTTGGAAATTATTCTCATTCTTGTTGCTATGTCCCATCATGCCTAACCCTTTGGTCTCAATTTCCCTAACACAAGAACTATGATGAGTTAATCCTCCGATCAAGAGTGCAAAACGTTTATCTTCGGTAGAATTCCTCCAATGAAAACCGGACGATGTTAACCCAAGTCAGTCCTTTGACAATGTTTCACTGTCTCGGCTGCAGGAGACGTTGTTGATCAACTCCTTCTACCTGCGGTTCTCTCAGAAGGCACAGGGGGGCTTCCAAATCTGCAATCGACGCTGCTGCTACGATGCCCTGCGACGCTGTTGACGACGACGACAACGATTAACATTCTTCTTCTGCGACCACTTCAGATTGATACAGGCGAGAAAACAGTAGAAAGATCAGTCACCGGATCGCAGTTGTAACAGTAGTGGTCGCAGTGACAGCAGTGCGGCAAAAAAGCATCGGTACGATCAGGACTATGAGCAGAGTAGGTGTGCTGGCAACAGCTTTCGCATTTCATTAATGCTCGCAGCTGCATCTAGCAATACTGGTACCATTCAGGCAGCCAGAATGACGAAGGCAAGTGTCCTAATAGTTGTAGTTGCCACAGCAACATCCATGATCAAAAAGGCATCGGCAAGGATGTAAATCATGACCCGCTGGTGTGCCCGTCGATTGCACTTCCGTCGTTGCCAAGCTGATGTGTGATGTTTAACATCTCGCGAGGCCAGACAGCATGGCATCAAAGTGACGACCCTTGGCAGCATGGTGTCGGAATTGTCCTTCAGCAATGACTTGGGACTGCTACGGCGGAAACGACAAGCCCACACAGCAACATATTATGTAACAGTGTTTTATGGTATTTTATATTATATCCCAGCATGGTATGTTACCGCGCCATGTTGGTGTGGAAGTTCCTGCGTGCCGTCAGGTCGCCTGTCTGCTCGCAGTGGACGCAAAAATACAAACCGGAGGCACTTTCTTGTGCTGCATGGGGTCCTTCGCTGGGCAGCATGTCTAGCAGCAGAAACCATGTGGCAACATTCCAGCACTGTATCAAGACTCTTCCACTGTTTCAATACCATCCCCGTTCGGATGCGTCGTCCACGACCCTTTCTCCAGCTACCAATAAGACAATATTACCTATATACAGGTCATAGTAGTAAGACGAGTATAGTAAGAAATAGTTGTAATGATAACGATAACAATAATAGTAGCAACCACATTGGTAATAATAGTCATAGCCATCATCATCGTAATCATAAGAAGAAGAATAGTGAGACGAAGAAGTCTGCTTTGGAGGCGCCTCCGGAGAAGAGGTCTTACGAGTGGTACTTCCCCGAGACCGGCGGCTCAAGCCTTGGCGTTTCGTTTGATTCGACACCCAAAGCTTTTAATACGATGATGCCCACGGCTGCGTTTTCTTATGACTATGTGAAGCTGTAAGCCCGTAAGCCGCAAGAAAAGGATCGCAGCCCACATGTCGGACGGGTGTTTTCAAGATCGGGTCTGTGCGGGAGTTAGCATCGAGAAGGACATGCTAGACCCTAAAGGGTGCAACCCGATACAGCAAGCAAAACCCAACTTGCAGTGCTCGGCTAAGAACGACTGCACCTCGGCTTGCACGACGCAAAAGAAGAGGAGGTTGGGCTTGACTTGCTAGTGTATTGCTCATACGCACATGAGAGGTCTGCCAAATTTAGGGCCTTTGGCTCCACACCAATCGCAGGTGAATCGGGGTCTGGGCTTACCGGCTGACCGGTTTTATGTTGAGCCATTTGCTGATTTCAAGAGGCTTGCATGGAATAATCTGGCGCCCTGACACCTTTCCAAAGCAAACCGCCCTACGTGCAACGACATGCATTGCACACTGTTGCTCTGCACCTAGCCCTCCTTGTTTCCAAGACCGACCCTTTTGTTGAACCTTGGACAAAGGTATTTCGGAACTCCCTTACAGGTTTGACCATTGCTGGATTCAGAGTCTCTCCTTCGCAGTTTGCTTTGCTGGTATCAGATCTAGAGACTCGGGCTTGAAGGGGATGGGAATGGGGATGGGCTTCCTGTGAGGTCAGAGACCCAAGCGATAGCAAATGCGATGCCTCCACTGTCCTGAGATGAGATTTGACACCATGCCAGGATCTGTGGATCTTCTTGCGGCAACTGACTGGCTTGGAGGATCTGGAGGCTGCGAAGGCACGGTGGCGGCTAGCTACGGCTAGGACTTGCTGGCCCACTGGCATGTCAGATGGATGCAGCGCGCTGGTGGATGTGGCAAGTATAGGAGATCTTGTTCTATTGGAAGCACAATAAATTTCCCGAAGATTGTGCCGCAAACCGGATCCGACGTGCCAGGCATTTGCTTGGTCGAATGCTGGCGCTTCCGGCCTTGAGGCGTGGCTTGGAAACCCACTATAGTTGCTGAATGTTAAAAAATGTTGCAGCTGGTAGTATGGCTAATGAGAACCACTCACTTGAACATTCCACTCTGAACACCTGTGCGGCTGCGCTCATTGTTGGAATAGGGCATGGTAACTAGTAGTGCACGGTTCGTTGCAGACCGTGCGTGTCCCCGTCGGTATCAAGCGCTTGCCCAGTCAGAAATGGATCTGTCCCTCACTGGTCGAGAAGTAAATTGGCCAGGCTTTCTGCAAGGAAGATGTCCATCTGCTGACTGGCGCTCTGGTGCGCTGGCCCTGCGCTTACGGTGTGCTGACGCGCTGAGGCTGAGACCATGAGCTTCAGTGTTGAACTACTACGTACCGAATGACCTACACCTACCAAGTGTTCTATATGCGTGGGATTGTAGTTGCTGCGACTACGCGGGCATCCTTAATGTCTCAATTCAGCAGCTCTGCCAAGGTCAGAAAAGGCTCGTATGCACGGGCTCCTAAGTTCAACGAGGCTGAAGTCGGTTGGCCAGGACGGCCTGTGCCTGTGCCCCTCGCCTTGCGAGTCCTCCACTTGAGGCGTTGGGGATGCCACCAAGGGTAGGTCCTCGAAATGGCACTTACAACAAACTGCATGCACATGACCTTCCCTCAAGCTCTAGGCTCTAGATTTGGTCAATAAACTCACTACACGGACAGGGCCGGTAACTCGTATTGGGGTTTGTCTTTGCTTGCAAATCGCGTGTCTCGCAGGATGGCAAGCAACTCGAGTTCTTGCTGTCTAACAACGAGACATTGTGGCTGAACGTGGACAGCTCTGGTAAAATGTCGCAAAGACACTCAGGGCAAATGCAGAGATAAACATGCTCACGAACAGAGTGCATGTCGTAGTGCACCATCTCGCCTTGTTTGCTTTTGACGGTGCAGACTTGGCAGAGCATGGCAGAGACTGCGCAGGACGACATGTCTCTGGAGGAAGACATCTGGGTGTTCCTCCTGGATCTTAGCCGCGTCCCCATGGAGGCCATAGCCTGCTGCCATGAGTCTGAAGTGACTCTGCGCGAAGACTTCCCGTCTCCCCAGCTGCCAGAGCCTGGTGCCTGCGGAGCCTGCGGAAGAGACAGATCCATGGCAGGCCTCGTTTCCTGTGGTTTTCAATTCAACGAGACAGAAACCACGTTCATGGTTGTGTGGGTTGCTCCCATGATCCCCGTTCGTAGTCTTTCTTGGCATCTCTGTTCAAGGGAAGTTCGGCGTCTTTGCACGGCATATTGCCGTGCCCATGCCAGGATGGATCTTGGAAGCGTCGGGGCCTCGGCGAAGACAGTGAGTCCGCGGAGGGTTCCAGAGCAAGGTGAGCAACGTGCACCGGTTTGTCTCGTACAGCCTCGGTTTTCGGGTCCCTGCTGTGGGCCTTCCGACCAGGCCTGGCAAGGGAGATGTGGGAGCGGAAGCCGCAGGAGCAAGAGGAGCCGAAGAAGGAGCAACGCCAGCGTGCGAGGATTCAAAGCTTTTTGCGTCTGGATGGTCCTTGCAGGAAGAGGCCAAGCAGAATTGGTGGGAAGACAAGGCCACTTTCTGAGTCTTGAGTTATCCGCTCGTAATTTTAGCCGAGGGGACAGCAGAATCAGCATCAACTCGGCATATCCGAAGGAAGCAGCTGCATCGCTTCGTTCCTTGTTCGAAGCTTCCCTAGACCCTACAAGCCGCAAAGTCCGGTTCTTCAAACCCCTGAACCCAGAAACCGAGGCTTAGTTGGTGGAATAGCATTCCTTTAGGGCCCCTTTTTTCTTATGGCAGGCAGGAGAGAAAGCTCTGTTCATGGGATCCGCTAATCCTTTTGGATGTGGTTTGGGTAAGGCTTGACTGGCGCGGCAGATGATTGGTTTTCAGACTGCGAGACGTTCGTATTGCAGAAGAATGAGCTGGCCGCACCTGTGAACCAGGAGCTTAAGCAGTTTGCAACGCCCTCATCTACTGTCCTTCTGTAGCCCTCGGGACCGACAGTCCGTGAAGCATCCGCGCGCACTCTACACTGTAGTATTCGATTCAGTCAGCTTCAGTCTGCAGCACTACGCCGGACTTCTTTGACAAGGGCTTCCTGCGGACCGCCTAACAGAAAAGCCTGCCGAGCTTCGAGCAATCATAGACCTCAAGATGTCGTGTCACATGTAGGAGTGACAGGGCTGGGTTTCTGATTTGGATTCTCTGTGTCGGTTTTTCGGGTTTAGGATGATGGCCAGACTTCTTTGACGAAGCCACTTCCGCGAAGTGAATGCCAGCCTAAAGTACATGGGTTGCCGAATTGCAGACGGAATAACAGGCCGAAGCACTACTTCGAGATTTAAGACGGTTCAACACCACTCCCTGACCTTAGTACTTCAGCCCTTCGACCCGCCAATGTCATTTGAGGACTGGAATGGACAGAAGTATCGAGATCGAGACACCGGCTGGGGTCGATATGGCAACCAGCGATGGGACAATCACAGGAAAGACAGGCGGCGTGACTGGTGGCCTCGGAAGGACGCGGCTGAGTTACCGTGCAAAGTGATAGCCACAACGTCGAGCTTAGGACAAATGAGACGTAAACATGCTGCTGGCATGAGAATCGGCGGCAAGAGCCCGAACGAAAGAGCTGACGAATCTGATGAGGACTTAAAGTGCAACGTGAATGTTCTAATGGCCGTGATTCCATGATGCTATGCTACAGATGAAAATCAGCAATTGACCATACGGGAAATGCCATCGAGAAAAAGAGAATAACGCTCGTCCAATTGGAGGAGATTGCTGCTATCCACGGCAGCCTCCGCTAAAATGTGTTGTTCGTACTAATTCCGGTTAAGGAGGATCAGCAGGAGTGCAACAGTCATGGCAGTCGTCGTCAGTGCACTCTGCTTCGCCGAGGTACGTGTGATCCTTGCAGACACCTGTAAGAGTCACAAGACTGAGCAGCGTAGCCAGAACTAGCCAGAACGTGCAACTTGACTGACCGTTGAGCGCAGGATTGGCAGCAGTCTGAGCCAACGAGCCATTCTGCCGGCAGGGGAGACTTCTGGGGCGATTCTTAAAAAGGGAGTGTTGTTGAGATCCCTTTGGCAACGACATGTTGTCTAGAGTTGGTCTTCGCTTCCCGACTTGGCATGAGTTCTGCAATCCAGAAGACTTGCTATGAGATTGAAAGAGCAACAGGCTCCGCTGTCGTAAAGACAGTGGTGATGGTGCTGCCTCGAAATCCTGATCCGAGGTGTGCTCGAGGGGTCTGGTGTGTTCTGTGTCATGTTCTGAAGGTGACTCTGGCATTTTCAGCATGGCAGATGGTGCGAAGCATGCAGTCAAAGCTTGCCTCATTGAGGCGCTCCACAACAGAGATGTTCCGGCAAAAGGCCCCCAAAGGAAGCCCCAAGCCCCAACGCAAGTGCATGCGACGAGCAGCTTGGCCCAAGTCCCGTAGCCACTCGCAGATGTCGCTGCGGAAGCGGGGAGCTTACCTGTCTCCGAAAGGAATGCAACAACAATTTCTTTAGCACCAGTACTTGGTTTTCTTGTCGCAGAACATGACCAGCCGCCTTGGCTGCTATTTACGAGTGCGGGGACTGCAAGGGGCAGGCTTCGCCTGCCCACAGACTAAGAATTGGACTTTGCCGCGACGTTTTAACCTTGGCGCGGAGTGCATTAGCTGAGGTGACTCCTGTGTACACAGTGGACAATGTTGGGCTCCATTTTCGTGCGAGCCTTGGACTACCTGCCTTGGAGTGTTCCATTCTCACGAGGCGCCGTGAGAAGAGGGAACGTGCACAGGAATAGTACCTCTGTGCAGCACTGTCTGTGGCTACGAGGTAAATTGCACGATTATATGACACGCCTTGCTCCGCGGCACATGTGTGCTGATTCGAACCGTTGCGATTATCGCCGTCGATGCTATTGCTATGTGTAGGTTTAGGCTAAAGCATCATATGTGGCTGTAGCATGTCGTAAAGCGCAACCACAGATGCGTGGGCGTGCGTGAAAAGTTTAGCCTCTCGAGGCGGGGTGCCTTGGCACAGCTGCTGGGTACAGCCCATGGCTTACCTGGGCCAGAATGTGTGGCGACATGAAACGTGAAGTCCGCCGTGCCCTCTCTTGCCCCAGGTGCCTCGCAGGGATCTTACTACAGCTTTCGCGATAGTTGCCGTCATGGAGTCATAGTCTTTGCTTTGTAGTGGTTGGAGTTCTGGGTGAGGCCCCTAGTCGACGTGCTTGACGAGCCCGTTCTTGCGCGGACCCTCCGAGTAGGACCTCGCCTTGTGGAAAACACATGGCAGTCTTCCACATGCGAGGGTTACGGCTTCGCATGAAAAAGTTTGAGCTGAACAAAGCAGGAACCACAGCTGCAGCTGCTGCTTTGGCAGTGGCTTGGTCCAACAGCAGAGTTGCAAAGCATCATCTCTGGGGCGATCGATGTAACTCGAGCTTGCTCGTCAGGTTCAGCTGTGTGTGCTGGAACGCGCTGGCAAGGGCAAGCAACTCAAGGGAGTCTCACGTTGCTCAGATGCCATTCTAGCACAGATTCATGCAACGAGTGGCAGAGGCTCCAAGGAGCTGGAGAAGAATGAGGATAAGACCCTGACCTTCCGAGAGGTGCCGAAGTTAAGCTTTAGTTCATGGGGGTGGGGACTGTATCCAATTCACAGCTTTCATCTTTACGGCTGATACCTGTTTGCGGAAAATGTTGAAACAGGAGCTCGTGAATGCTAGTCTTGGCTCACCCCTACTTTATGTTCTAGATCTCTTGCGCAATTTATGCAGGAGGATGGCTTGACCAAGCTGGTGCCGCTAATCCCGGAGCCACACGCAGACCGCAAGCAGGCCTTGTGTGAAGGATTAAGGTGCTGGATGTGTGTGGAAATCTTTTAGACGCCTCCTCACGAAGCTTGAAATCACATGATTTTTGAGCTCCATTTCATGGCGTTAGTCCTCTGGGGATAGAAGATTCAGGGTTTCGTTGCTTCCCAAGCATTGTGATAACACGATTTCTTCCGTTGGCAGAAAATTAATCTAACATCGGGTTCTTTCCATGTTGTCGCGCTTGCCGCTTCCTTCGAGAACGCCCACTTCATCGTAAAGACCCAATGCTTCGGCATTGTCCAATCGACACATCGTGCTTTCGTCGCGCCGGGTGCGTGCTTTGACTGTGCTTTGCCTTCAAGTCGCTCGAAGTTGCTGAAGTCCTAGCATGGCACCGCCGCGGCTGTTCTTGTGGTCTCGAAATTCCGTCGTTCCAGGTCCAGGGGTTTCGGGAATTTTGCGAGATTCGATATTCTGCTCCGGTGCCGTGAGTATTTTAGGCTGCATAGTAAATCTTCCAGTCCCGTGAATGGAGTGCCCGCCTCCCGATGTGCCACAATGTGAAAACCGTGCTCGTGCCACAGTCCCGCGCACGTCGTGGTTCGTGGGGGTGAGGCTTGTCGCACAGTGCGGTTCCCATTGTGGACCCCTTTTGTCTTGGCAGCTTCAGGGTGCTTGCTCTTCGGCACATGTACGGCCCAGATTCTGGCAGCTGTATTACACATGGGTGTCTACATTAGCAGAATTCGCAGTTGAACAGACCCTGTTGGACCCATGTGACGAAGCTTCAGCACCCGGAGAGGCAAGCAAAGAACGCACATGCACTCACGACTTGTTTTGCTACAGCAGACAAAAGCTCAAAGGGGCCCCCTGCGGTCAGAGCCGATAGGGCCCACAGGTCAAGCTTCACACGCCAGCGGTAAGCTGATTCACAGCTTCCCGAAATCTAAAATTGACCTGTGCCCGCTAGCGTGGTTTCACTCGTCCTTGATCGCGGCGCTCCTTTCGGTCTATCATGCGCTCCTCCTCTGCCACCAAGCGGTACGTGCCCTTCTGGAGTAGCTGCAGCATGGCCGTCTTATTGGCGCCGACTTTTGTGAGACAGTCGGCAATCATAGACTGATGCTCCACCCAGCGCACCCTCACACCGAGACCGTCTATGCGCTCTCTGGCGATGCTCACGTCCAGTGCCGTGAACTTGTCCTGCGCTTGGGAGCCATCACGGGTCAGGTGGTCATACAGCGACTTTGCGTCCACTATGGAGAGCGCCCACCGCAGTTCATCATCACTGTCGGCGCGTTGCAACACCAGCTCGGCCTTGCGCTTCACACTCTCCTTGAACTCCACTAGGTCGAAGTTCTCCTGCAGGAGCTCGTAGTAGATGGCCTTAGCCCACATGAGGTCGCCGAGGCCCTTCAGCAACGACTGAGTCTCCGCCGCCAAAGTGGAATTGATCTTTCGCCTCAGCTTGCCGCTCTTCCACCACACTAAGCTGCAACTCGCCACACAGCCATCCAGCAGGTCCTGGTCGAACGCCAGGATCACGACCGCCCCCTGGGAAGATCCATCAGGGTGGTTAACGTAGCTCGCATCCGTGGCCGTACCCCAACATAGCCTCTCTGGGGCTATCGGGTGGTAGGTCAACTCCAGCTTCGCATTCGCCTTGGCCTCTTGCACCGCCTTGTTCAGCAAGGTGAGGTCCTTCACCTGGAGCTTGCTCAGCTTGGAAGCCATGATGCTTGCCGTCGCCGCTAAGTCTGGCCGCCCTTCTTTCGCGGCCCAAGCAATGGACCCGATCAGCCCTCGAGCGGCTGATTTCTCCACCTCGTTGGCTGCTTCTTCTGGTCGGCTGCGCCGCCCCACTGCGATTGTCATCGGCGACAACCTTTCCAGGATGAACTTCTCCATGCTCACGGTGATCTTGCCGTCGGGGTACTGCTGCAGGAACCGGCCGTTGAACATCGTGCCCTCGCTGAGGTCCTTGAACTTGCCGAAGTGGAACCTCTCTCGAAGACGAGCTAGGCGCATGGCATGTTCCTGGCCGCCAAAACATAAGAGGTCGTCGACCTCTATATTGATTAGCCCTTCCAGCGAGCCGCCACAGAACAGCTTGTACACAGTTGGGTCCAAACGTGACTGGCGGTATCCCAGGTCCTTGGTGATAAAGCCGGTAAGCGTCTTGCGCCAGTGGGCTGGCCCACCGATCAAGCCGTAAACCCCGGCCACGATCTCCACCAGTTGGCCTGGCAACATGTTCGGCAGACCGCCCCGCGGCTGACGGAAGTAGAGCTTGCCCTGCACCCTGAGCAATGGATTCGACTGGGTGAAGGCTGCCTTGAGATCGCCACATGTGCCCTTCAGCTTGTGGCTCGCCGCCAGCTGCAAGATCACCTGCAGGTTCTGTGTGTTCACCGTGGGTGCGTAGGCCTCCAGCTCGCCACTGTCGGGGTCTTGGTCCCCTCGCACACAAAACCGACTCTTTAGGGAAGGCGCTTCGCCCACAACCTCCGATGGCTTGCGTCGCCTAACGAAGCGCGAGTCGATGATCCTGTCGAGCTTCCCCTCGGCTGCGAGCTGGACGCGCACTTTCTCTGACTCCTCGGGACTGAGTACCCGAACTGCATTTGAGGCCAATATCTTGTTCCATTCGGCAGCGTCCTCTTCTTGCCACAGCGGCCACTCTTCTTGGCTTATGTCCTTCTCCTTGACCTCGTCGGAAGCCGCCTTCTTCACCAAGTAGTTTTCCTTGGCGATGGTCTCGAACGTGTAGTAGACGCCGCTGTCTTGGCTCTGCTCGGGCATCGTCTCCTTGATCTCCTTCGCGGCCTTCCTGGTGAGGTAGAACTCGGTGTAGCCCTTCCATTTCCGGGTAGCCCGGTGCTCCCGCTTTGGCGCTAAAGACTTCCAGTCGTCCTCTGCTTCCACCTGGTCGCCGTCCTTGTGCCGATGCACGGTCCTCCTCTCCGAAGTCAGGGCCGCAACTGGCACTGGCATGCGGCTGGCCTCCCATGGGCTAAAGAGATGGCTTCTCCACTTCACATGGTGTCGCCGCACAATGCCCCGGTCAACCAGGAGCTCCCACCGATCTCGCTGAGCCGGCGGGTTGCCGATCTTGGCGGGCTCTTCCAGCACAGGCTCCTCCTCGAAGAAGTCGTCGGCTGGCCTTTGGTAAGGATGCGCTGCTTCCTCGCCACGCTGGTTCTCCCGAATGGCGCGGTAGCCTTCGCCCTCTCGGCCCATCACGGCCCGTTGCGCCATTGGGACCGCTCCGTCCAGGCGCTGGTTGCGTTCCACCGCCTCGACTCCTGCCTGAACTCGCTCTTCTCGGGACAATGGGTGGCTGGCTCTGTGCTCCACCTCCGGCTCCTCGCTCGAAATCGCTGATTGTTGCCGCTCTTGTGCCGCCACGGGCTCTTGAGGAAAAGGCACTTCAGGAACAGGAGGTTCTGGCACAGGCGGCTCCTCGGGAATGTCGTCCTCGGGAACCGGCGGAAGAGGTACTGGAACCGGCGGCTCCGGGTCCTCGATCCGAACCCGATTCCACAACATCCGGCGCAACCTCGGTCACTGGGGGTGCCGGCTCATCGGTCAGATCGGTGATCACCGACGCTTCCCGGCCCACTCTAGTGAACCTTGCTTTCAGGTCCTGGAAGGTGTCGTGGACTGCCTCGATTCCCCGCATCTCTTCTGAAGTCCCGGCTCGGAGATGCTCCGTGCAAACCTGTACGCCGGCCCTTCATGTTGATGTAGCAATTGGGGCCCTCCTCATGAGAACCACGGCTGGGCCCACCCAGCCCGACTTGCGCTGCCCTTGGGTCCGCCAGCTCCTCCACAGAAACACCACATCTCCTGGTGAAAACCGACGTTGGGTGCGGGCCCTGGCTCGAAGGGCTCGCTTGGCCGCCTCCGAAGTGTTCACATCCACGAAGGCTCGCTGTGCCGCCCTCCTGGCCGTCATGGTCTTTTCCATCTCGTCGCCCATTTCCCCAAGCGTCGGGTCTATAAAGGTGTCGCTCAGGAGCTCGCCGGTAACACGGGCGTTCTGCCCCAGCATTCGCTGGGCCGGGGAAAACCCTGAGCGGTCGCTCAGGCGGTTCTTGGCTGCTTCCACTTCCCTCACCAACAGCTTTAGCTCCTCGGAGCTGGCCGGCGGGTTCATGTGCCGAGCCTTCTCCAACATCATCTTGAAGAGGCCGCCGTGACGTTCTGCTCGGCCGTTTTGGTGGGGACTCCTGGCACCAATGGTGTGCACGATGGTCCCGGACTGGAAACACCTTTCCCGGAACAGCCCTAAGAACTCGGTGCCCTGGTCTGCGAGCACAATCTGCGGCATTCCAAAGTGCCGGGTCCAAGCCCGGGTAAAACCGTGCCATGCTGAGTTGGGCTGCTTGTCCTTGACCTTTTCCACGGCCTGGTAGGAAGTGCCTAGGTCGATCACGTTCAGGTACCACTCCATACTCTGGCCATCCCACGAAGGAATATGCATAAGGTCCACTGCCACCACCACATTCGGCGCGTAGTTCTTCGGAACCAACGCCGGCCGGACTGCCTTTGGCATTGGGTTCGCCTGGCACGCCGGACAACGGAAGCTTTGCTTGGCCCATCGCCACAGGTAATCTGGAGCACCCCCAACACGAAGCACACGAGCAATGGTTGCGCTGTCCGGGTGTCCCAGGTTCTGGTGCAGCTTCTGCACTCTAGCCTTCTCCTCGGCCGTCGGCTCGTTCACCTGTAGCGGCCTCTGGGCTCGGGGCCCTGCTCCTGATGGTGGCGCCTCTGGCGCCTCGGCTGGCTGCTCCTCCTCGTCCTCCTCTATCGCCTCGATGTTGCTGAGGTCGATGGGATAGCTCTCGGGCCCGCCGTCCTGGTAGTTCCGGTCCAGGCCCTCGTCACCGCGTAGTTCGCCACCTCGGTTGGCCATGCGGTAGCGGTGGCAGTCGCTCACATTGGTGACCAGCCGCCGCTGCGGAAGAGCAGGTGCGCCGAAGAAGATGCAAGTACATCCTGCCGCAGAGCCGTCCATGCCGGGGTCCTCGCAAAGTTCTTCTTGGCTTCTAGGCAGAACACTCTGCCCTCTCGCCACTGTGCTCTGGCATGGCGGCATGCTTCATTGACGTTTCCCGGGTGCTCGTCCAAAATGGCTCTGAGCACCTTTGGTCGCCGAGCCTCCCACAGAGCCCAACGATCTGCTGCGCTTTGGTCAAAATTGGCCGTCCACACTTGCATTTGGTCGGCCTCCTTCGGTGAAACCAGTGCGTGGATCCCCTGCTGCAAGAGCTGGTGTTGCTCTTCCCCCGCGGCGTCATTCTCGGCCGTCTCGGTCTCCTCGTGCAGCAAGAGCAGCGGGATCTCCTTTAGCACCGCGTAAGCTTTTCCCGGCGCTTTGCCGGCATCCCTTTGCATATCCCAGCGGTCCCTCCGTTCCAAGTTGCCGTCCACCTCGACCGCGACATAGTCCTCCAGGCCCGCGCTCGGGCCCCGCAGCCACTGCTTGATGATCTTCGGAGTCGCCTGCTTCAGCACCTTGGTGCCGTCATGGCTGCGCCGGTCCTCGGGTGGCTCTTTCACTGGCGCCGCTGAGTCACTGCCACGGACGCCCGCTGCTGGAGAACACTCTGGTGATATGCATTCAGCTGCGCCGCCGCCTCCTTCAGCGCCTGCACCGCTTGGTGCCACTCCGCCCGGGTCTCCCGCGTCGGAAACGAGTTGCTCTTGGCCCGGGTCTCCAACTCGAGCTGCTTGCGCTGGCGGTAGCGCGCCAACACCTCCATGGTCTGCGCCTTGCCCTCGAAGCTCATCTCTGTCATGGTCAGCTCCAGGGCGTGGTTGGCATCCTCCGCGATCTCGACCTCGGCCGCCAGCTCCCCGTGCATAAGGTCCATCTGGGCCTCCATCTGCTCGAGCCGGTAGCGCTGGTCCGCAATGGTCTGCAGCAACTGGCCCTCGCGCTCCGGGTCGATATCCAGCTCCATGGGGCCGGCCGTCCGCTTGCCATTCCACGCCGTCGGGGCTGACGCCATCTGCTCGGCCCAGTGCCGCCTCGGCTCTCGGGGCCCACGCGTCCGGCTGAGCTTCGACCTTCTCCTTGGCATTCTTGGTCGGCTTGCTCTCCTCCAGGGCCCTGCCGGTCACTTGGGCCGCGCTGCGCGGGCTCAGCTTCCAGCGTGCGTGGCACGCCGCACAGTGCACCCAGTTGCAGTGCCCATTGCCTCCGCCCTTCAACTCCTGCGCAGGATGCGTGCAGTCCTCCATCGCCACCAGCGGGACACCCTTCACATTCGCCATCCTCTCGGGGCCCTTCTCCAGGTAGCGCTTGTAGAACTGCGCCTTCTGGGTCGCGGCCAGCACCACCGGTCCAGCCCCCGAACTCCCAGCCGGCGCCGCGATGGAGGGCGTCGTTGCCGAAGGCAGGGGCGTCGAGAGCCATTGGGACACCGTAGTGTGAAAATGCCCCCATTGCACCAAGCACCAGAGCTTGTCGCAGACGACCCGCCAATTGCGCGCCGCCTTGCTTCGCCATCCTGGGCTTCTTTTCGGGCATGTTCTCCGCTGAGCCGGCGCCGCGTCCGAAGAAGCAGCTTGCGCTCGGAGGGCCAGCGACTGAAACATGGGCTGGAGATCGGAAGGTTGCGGCTACCATCGAATTGAGGCTTCCACGGCTGCCCGAAGAGGTGTTCACCCGAAAGTCCGTCTCCTTGCGCTTCCCTAGACATGCTTCCGGAAACTGCCATCCACAACTGCCAAAGTCAACTATGCTCACTGCAGCGTGGCCCGACGGGAGAGTAGTCATAGGAGCTTCGGAGTTCACAAAGGTGAGGCGTAGAACATTGGAGGGAAGGTCGATCACCGAACCAAGGGCCCTAAGAAGACTGATCGGGATCAACAGCGGCACGTCATCCGACACCACCGTGGCCTCGAGTACCCCCGGCGTCCCACCAATCCCCAAAGGAATCTCACAGACGCCGATGGTGCGAGCCTGGCCCCCGATCCCTCGAGCACACGACTGTTTGTCAACCCAATGGATCTGGAGGTGATGGTTTCGAAGGGCCCCGCAAAGCCTAAGGAGGGCCGGCCGCCCTATCAGGCCCTCTTGGGCCGCCGTATCGACAAGCGCCTGGGACTCGTTGGTGACAATGCCGATAAAGGGTGCAACATCGGCCCGGCCTTTTTCCTGTGTCGCCCGCAACGCTTCTCCAAAGGTGAAGAAAGAAGCCCCCGAACTCGCGGCTGCCCCACTGTTCCAATAGAAGCTTGAAGCCTTCGAGGGGGAACCTGAAGAAGAGGAGCCCGGCGGCCTTTGGCCAGTAGAGCTTGGCTGCTCCGAGCGACCCTGCCGACACTCTTTGGACCAATGTCCCACTTGGCCGCACGTACGGCAGCGCGTCCTCAACTTGAGCTCTTCTATGTGAAGCCGGCGCTGCCCTGACCCTTTTCCGTGCTTGTCGAACTTGCCCTTGCCAGACGACTTGCCCTTCTGATCAGCCGGCCGTCCCTTCGGGAAGAAACCTCGGCCCTTGCGCTGGTCCTTCAGTTGTTGCCGCACCTGCTGATACGAAGCCAAGGCATCCATCACCTCGTCCTCGTCCAGCACCTGGTCCAGCTCTCCCTCCTGGATGTAGACAAACTGGTCGTCGTCTTCGTCGTCATCTTCCTCCTCTGGCTGCCCCGCGTCGTAGTAGACCTCGGCCGCTGGCTCCCCATCCAGGCTGCCATCTCCGGCCGGCTCGCCGAAGTAGATGCCCTTTCCGTCCGCCTTGACCCGCTCGAGCTTCCGAAGGTTCCGGGTCACGACTGCCACGTCAAAGTCGCCGGCCAGCCAGGTGAGCAACTTGCTGTCGTCCTCGGCTGTCAAGTTGCTCTGGCGGTACAACAGGTAGCCCTCGGCCTTCTTGGGCAGCGTCACGCCTTCTGCCTTGAGCGCCGTCTGGGCCTTCTGAAACCGGACAAGGTAGTCAGCCACCGTCTCCTTGGCAGACCTCGGTGGCCCAAAGAAGGCCGCCTCCATAGCCCTGGGAAGAGCCGTCTCAGTGTAAGGCTCGAAGGCCTCCTTCAGCTTGGCCACCACGTTGGTGTATCCGGTCTCGCCCTTGATGTCCTTGACTTCCATGGAGTCCACGGCCGCCTTCGCCGTGTGGGTAAGAACTTGCACCAACTTCAAGCCTTGCTTTTCTTTTGGGACGTCCGTGCAAGCTTGCCATAACTCCAGGTCTCTCAGGTACTGCTTGAAAGTTCCCTGCGGGTTGTTGCCCGAATATGCTGGCGGTGGGTCCTTATCGCGATAAACCCAGCCGGTTCCTCCTTCCGCCTCCTGAGTCATGCCTCACAACAGCTGTTCAGCACTGCCAGCGCGGCACCGAAGATCTTCAGGTCGCGAAGGTAATCGAGGAAGGTCCGGGGGTTCAGGAACCGCCAGCTCCGCGTGGTTCTCCTGGATCGCGTCGCACACAACCAGGCTCCGGTGCCAACTGACGAAGCTTCAGCACCCGGAGAGGCAAGCAAAGAACGCACATGCACTCACGACTTGTTTTGCTACAGCAGACAAAAGCTCAAAGGGGCCCCCTGCGGTCAGAGCCGATAGGGCCCACAGGTCAAGCTTCACACGCCAGCGGTAAGCTGATTCACACATGTTCTGCATACAGCTTGGGAATAGGAAGTCGAGTCATTCCACAGCATTGCATAGCTTTGCCAGGAACTGAAAAAGTACACCGTGGCTGAGGCGTCGTCAGGGCTCTCATGGCAAACAAGATTCTCTGATTTTGACTGCCGTTCATGCTTTGCCCGCCGATGCTTCCAAGACTGAGGGACCCAAATCCTGAACGGCTCTCTCTTGTTGGAGTGTGTGTGTTATGCTCCTGAATTCAAGTCTCCCAGGCACGGGATCTATCTGAAGCTGGCCAGGTGGCGAAGCACAACTCACGAGAAAGCATCTGGGTAATCATCGACGGCCGTGTTTACGACCTGACCAGGTCCGGCAGCAGATAAGTACTGTACCATGAATACGAGATTTTTATCCGATTGAAGACTCCTACTCCTGGTGGTCAGGTACATCGACAAGCATCCTGGTGGGCATCTGATGATCGAGAACATGGCAGGGAAAGACTGCTGGGATCCCGGGAGATTGCTTGACGCTTGGGGTAATTGGTGTTTTGGGCTTACAGGGTTTTGGGCTTTGAGTTCTCAGAACGCATGGGGTCCTCTACCGTCCACCAGGACAGAAAACACATGGGTGGTTGTCAAAATTGTGGTCCCTGTTTGGGTACCCTAAATGATAGGTGCCGTATTATAATAGGTCACCCAAAAAGGGACCATAATTTTGACAACCAATTGCATAGCAGGTGGATCTTGCAAAGGCCGTCGTCGTTGCTCGGTTTCGTGATTACTCGGCATGTTCATGTCATTGCTGCCTGCCTTCCGTGGCATGGTCGCTATAGTTGCAGGCGTTCACGGCATTGTTAGTGTCCTCTTACTACTTTCCGTGTCGCCCTCTGCTAAGGCACAGATGCCTTTGCAAACTACCATACGGCGAGGGTGTACAAGCACATGCTGCCGGGGCCTAGGCCCAAAGGACTTGAAGTCGCAGCCAGGTGCTTTTCAGGCACAGGAGCGATCTGGGTCTCCGATGATCGGAACCGTCCCCTATCAGTGTTCCCTTCCATGACCCCATGACCTTAGACCATAAGTGTAAAAGGCAGCTGATCGGGCCCTGGTTGCCACCCCATGGTAGTAGGCACCTCGAGCCTTTTCCGAGGCCGCCAATGCTGATTGGTGAGGCAGGATCTTTGGATTTCGGGGGTTCTTTGGCATCAGTTCTTCTCCTTGGCTATCTTCCAAGAGCCGAAGGCCACAGACGTGGAGGTGCCTCCGCACGTCCAGGACCTTGCCGGGGTTTGGATTTGTCTTGTAAGCCTGGCGCTAAGGATGGCAGAAGGCGAATCATGTCATCGTTTCTCAGAATACTTGTGGGCCGGGGGGGAGTGGGGCGGGGCAGGGAGGGGGGGGGGGGTTGAGGGCGAGGGTGCATGGCACAGTGAACGTTTGGTTACACTAATCGCAACCTTGTTGTTCATTGTTGTGATCCGGGTTGACAATTCGTGCGTGAATTTAGCATGAGTAGTGAGCCAGATCGGGCTACAAACGTCAACAATTTTTAAGCTACACTGGCTGCTTTTGCTACACTGCTTATGCAGGTGTTGTTGCGGTGTTGCACGGAGGGGACTGTTGAGAGCTTCCGGCCTTATCGTGCGATGCTGCATGTTGTTGCATCAGTTGCTGCTTCGATATGTTGGTGCAAGTGTTGCGGTTATCAGTATAATTGTAGCTTTCGCCTGCATGGTCTTATATCCGTTCATATGAAGTGTACATGAACATTTTCGCGAGTACTCTGCAAAAACCCCGGAGGGAACCCAACCACTAAATCCCAACACCCCAGACCCCGACCGGCCTTCGTGGCCCTGAGCATTGGACCCCTATGAAATGCGCCAAGATGTATTCGAGACTGGTCTAGACTGTAGGAACTGTAGCATACTTGTCTATCTCAGACTGTACCAGAAAAACGACACTAAACTACCACACTGTATTCTACCAGTATACTACACTACATCACGCTATGCTTTTCTGGACTTGCAGGACTTCCGGGCCATTCGCCAAGAGCTGCTCCGTCGTGGCCTCTTCGAGACGGCACGCACCCCACCGCAGCCGTCGGGGGATTGTGGGTCTCAGGTGTTTGGGTGTTTGGGGGTTTAGGGGTTGCGGGTTTAGGGTTTAGGGATTTGCAGTTTAGGGTTCAGGGTTGTAGGGTTGTAGTGTTGTAGTTGTAGCGTTGTGGGGTTTTGGAGCTTTGGAGTGGAGTCTCTGTAGCTGCTTTCCAAGCACACATATTCTGAGTGACGGAGAGGTGCGTATGTGCGTGGGAATGGCTCGCACAGGACATGCGCTTCTATGCCAAGATGGCTGCGTGGCCTCTTCCTTGAACATCAGCGTTTCTGTAAGGACATCAGTGTTTTCCTGATTCCTTCGGCACTTGTGCTGCTTCTGCCTGACAAGACCGAGGCTTGTGTCCCTTTTCCTTCTGTCGCTGTACCTTTCCCTAGGCTGGCTAGATTTTCCAGCCTCAAAGAGCCCTTTGCAGGGCTTCTACCCGGTACCCAACTCCACCATCTTCCGAAAGGCTGCGCTGCTACGACGGCACACATGGTGGGTGCAGCGGCCGGGGACCTAGAATCTGATCTTCGCGGTGCAGTTGGCGCTTTTTCAAGGCTGGTATCTTGTGCTTGAAAACATGTATGCTTTCTCGGCCGTTGTCTCTGCTTGCAAGTTCATACTGGGCCTCTCGAGGTTATGGGCCTGTTCTGGCAGCAACTGGCTGGAATAGGCCACGACATGGGCCACAGCGGTATCACTCACAACTTCCACTTGGAACCTTGGCATCAGCAGATAGGTCCGCGATCTGCTTGACAGCGTGAGGGCCGAGCCGAAAGTGAGCCGAAGAAGCAAAGCGAACAGTTAAGCTCGGCTTTTTAGTATTGGTAACCCCAAACCGGACGCTTCTCTTTCCGATTCCAAAATGTCTTCCAATTGGCCATTCAGGACCACTCAGTTTGCTCCACGCTCGTGTGCTTCATGGGCATCTCCGTGTGCTGGTGGAAGCGGAACCACAACACACACCACATAGTCTGCAATTCCATCGAGTACCTCGGAGGATGTCTCATGTGCTCTGGTTGTCCTGCTTGTCAAACCTGACGTGAATCTCAGGCACGATCCTGACATTCAGCACATGCCGGCGTTGGCTGTTACGCCAGAGATCTTCAAGAAGCCGTTTCTCTTCTTTCACAAATAGTGTCCTTTGCAGATGGGCGATGCTCCAGAGTGTTGTCCCTTTTTCCCATCATAGATCTTGGAATGGGTAATGTCCAAAAAGGGCGCCGAATGCCGAACCTGGATAAGTCCGGTGTTCACAGGCCGAATGTCATGTTGCCGATATCGTGCCGGGTGCTAGTACGTTGACAGTACGTTAATCGCAAAACCTAATTATGATGGCTATGCGGTTGAAGAAATCCGTGGCTCAAGTGTGCTGCTATTCAAGACTAGCTAGAGATAGATGTAAAGAACTCAGGCGTCAGATTATCCATGCAGTCTATGCATTGGATATTGGGATACTCTTGTTCTCATGCCGAAGTGCTGCATGAGGTTCTGGAGCACGTACTACAACGAGCTCAAAGCCATGGACCGCATCACCAAGTTCATGGTCAGCTACGAGCATCTCTTTTTCTACCCGAGGCTCTGCTTGAATTTATGTGCTACAGCCTCCTAGCAGTCCTAGCAAAGTTAGTGAGTCGATTCGGCTCACGATCGTTGCTAAGACCAAGATTGGAGAGCATGGATGAAATTCCACAGTTAGCGAAGGCCTTCAAGCTCCAGGCTTGCAAGCTCCAGCCAAGACATCTAATAAGACCTCTCGGGAAATCCTTTGTTTGAACATGCGTGAATATCCCACTTGCAAGGATCATGATGGTCGCAAGATTCAACCTATATGCACAGTCTCTCATCCAGCTCTTCGCGAAGGATGCCGTCTTGGGTTTGCCGGTTGGCCAAACTCTCCCAAGTCAGTTAAGAAGTGAATCGACCTAAGGGTCTATGCCACATGAAGCGGCTCTTCTGCTGTTTTCAGGAGCCCTTGCACTATAGCAACCTGGATGCCTTAGTCTGTCATGGACATGACTTCCTCATCTTGTATCTTCTTTGTCCTGTATTGTTGCGTGCCGTAATGTTTCTGTGTCCTTGAGCAGGGCGCATTGGGTTGGGTTGTGACGGGGCAGTGACGCCGTCTTGTCCAGAATGTTCACGCTGAAATGTGGGCCCCCATGGACGGCGAGGACTTGTCATGTTCTTGTTTGCTGGAGCCAGCCCTGGCAATCGCATCAAACAAAAGTCGAGGCACGGCCGCACGAGGCACGAATTCTGAACCTAGTGGATGCTGCACTGCGCAGCCAGAACTGTCAGAAGAGTATTGAGAGCAGCATTGACTGCAAGGAAGACATGCGAAGAGGCCGTCAACGGAAAATCAGACACTGCAGGCTGGCGAATCTCACGGGACGGCAAGAGCCAGCTGTGCTGTACTGCTGGCCGAGTTTCGCGAAACAGAAAAGTTTGAAGCAAGCTCTTCAAAGATCCATGGTATCGCCAATCATTTCCTCATCCGACCGTTGCTCTTCACGAGTTGGGAAAGCCATCACCTTGCGTTCCACGGGGTCAATGCTCTGCATGTTCTACATTCCTACATGCCCGGGTCCTTACCAGTTTTTTTGGGTATCGACTTTTCAGTCGGAAGTTGGAAAGTTTCATAGTTGTGAGCAGCATTGTCCTGCCGAGGAAAGACGGAGCTGTGCGCCTTTGCCATCTACTTCACCTGGATAGGAAGCCTCGTGCTGTCCTTGCCGACCTGGTCCGAGACGTGCCTGGCCAATGTTTAGGAACTCAGGAATTTGCGATGCGTGTTTCGATTTCGGACTCGAAGCCCTAAATCCAACACTCGAGGACGAAGTCCTAAGCCGAAGTTGCGTCATGGCCAGTCTATAATCCTCAGACCTCAAGCTCGTTCCGGAGCGTAGGGTTCTGCTTGCGGGGCTCCGGCTCCAGGGTTCACGATCTCCTAACAGTGGCAGTTTGGTGACCATGATGCTTCTGACGATGATGATCATCATGGTCATCTTCGCGATCGTCCTCGTTAGAGAGGTGACAGTGATGACGAGAACTGTAGCCACTGCTGCCGTCGTAGGGTAAGACACCGTCAACCGGCAACTCCCTCATTCAGTTGCGGCGACGATGACGACGGTGACAACGATGGCCATAACAATGACGCAGTCGAGGACGACGACGACGCGCACAACGAGGACGACGAGGACGATGATGATTATGATGTTAACAATTCATAGACATCTCTTAAGTTTCAGATTATTCGTAGCATGTTCGCTCTCGGAAATTTGAGAGTCGCAGCCTCAGGCAGCATTTAGGCTGATTAGACATGATTAGACCCAAAGTCCAGACGACTCTCAAGCCCAAGCCCAAGCTAAGGCTGGGATGGCTCCTTGTGAGCCATGCCATGTCCGGCTTGCTGCACGTCACTGCCTCAGTCGTCTTACTCGGCAGCGGATGATCCGAGCCTGAATGACTAAGGGTCTACTCAGCGTATGCATTCCTTCGGAAGTGTCCATTGAGGTTCAGATTTGCTGCTCGCACTTCTCAATGGAAACGTACCACGGCCATGCAGGATCCTCAGCACCACAGGACTCCTTCAATTCTGCGTGGACTTTGCTGTATCCGGTGCGGCCTGCTGCTGTCGTGCGCGTTGTCAAGACGACCTGCGAGCCTAGACTGCAGAGGCCTATAATGATGCAGACGATGAGTGGTACATTACACAGCTTAAGACCACCATGAACTTTGACACCCCACCAGCGCCACTGTGCGGCATTGGGGGTAATCTTGAGAGCTTCTCTCGCTAGCATGATTTTCCGTACCGATGCTGGTCTCTTGGAGGCTGGACTGGGTGCACATCGGCCTCCAGTTTCAGATTGAGCATCATCTTTTTCCCCGTCTTCCTCGTCACAACCTCCGCTCCTTGGATTCAACTCAAGTTTGAGTCGTGCATGGCTCAGTATCGTGAGGGATTTCTGCCGCCGCCTCCGCCGCTGCTGCTGCTGCTGCTGCGACCGACCTACTACCTGCGACCGTTGACCGGTGATCTGCGACGACGACAACGACGACCACTGATACAGCTACCATGAGCCCACAGACAGTGCATCTTCTGTTTGAAGTCTTTCTCAGACCCGACTTCAAACGCAGCGGAGGCGAAGCCCGGACGCTTGTGAAGGAGGTGTGCAAGAAGCACAACATCCGCTACCACGAGCCAGGTTTCTTCCAGGCCGTCGCAACCATGGTGTGGAGTCAGAGATAGTCGCAATCTAGTGTGACCCGCCGCAACGAGATGGTATCCAAGGAACAATAATAAAGTAGTCCTGGATAGTTCTAAGGTGGCAAGATAGTCAAGTTATGCATAGTCCTGGAACTGCCAAGCAGGCAAACCTGGAGACTCTGCAGTGCCTCTGGCGCACGGCGAAGGCTTGCCAGATCGGTTCCCTGCCTCTCCGCGACTGAGAGCTGACATCTTGCGAGAACCTGCGAGGCCGCGCGCAGCGCGAAGCGCGGGGACAGCGGCTTCTACGAGAGCTGCCTGTGGGACGGCCTGACCTTGAACGGCTGATGCAGGGTTGCTGAGGAGGCACCTACACGGAAGTCACGGGAGTGCACGGAAGAGAGGAGCGGGGAGGGATGCTGGACCTTCAAACCTTGCCCCGCTGCAGGCTGCATGTCCGCTGCGCGAGGGTGCAGAGCTTTTGCCATGCGGCGGGATCCGAAGGACTCCTTGAGTTCTGAGCCCCTGCTGTCCCGGGTCATACAGAAGATGTGCGTCTATGCAACCACACAGCGCAAGGACCGAAGCTGCCACAGACCAGCACACGTTCCGACGCCCGCCTCATGAGAGCAAGTCAGGGAAAAAGGAGCATTGTGATTCCGTCGACTTCCCACAGGTTCTTTGCCGGGTGTAGCCCTTGAGCCTGAGCCCGAAGTAGTTCAAACCTAAGTTCAGGATTGAATTGCAATTGGTCCGTATTTAGGCTCCCGGACTTTATCAGTCTCTTTGTGGTTCGCCGAATTCCTACGCTCGCCAGGGTTCGGTGGTGGAGATAGTGTTGCGTGCGCCAGGCCGTCGAGAGTGTGGCCGAGCTTTTCTTCTCGTTGACTAGCATCTTACAGAGCGGACCGCTCGCCGAGCCTCGTTTTGACGGTTGATCACCTGCATGATCAGGCTCAGCTGAGAACTGGATGAAGCTCATGTAGACAAACAGAAGCGACTGTGGAATGGCATTGGCTCCCATAGCTGCTGCAACTCGAGAAAGGTAACTCACACCCTCGTTGATCACCCAAAAAGCTTGCACATAGCCAGCTAAAGCTTGCACATAGCCAGCAAAAGCAGCTAACATCTATGTCTAGCGCACAGGACAGATAGACATCGCTTTACAATCAGCACGAGTCTAGGTCCAGGTTGTGCAAGCCAGACAGACCTCCTCATAACGCTCCGACTGAGCCTTGCGAAGTGGGAAGCAGCCGTGTCCATTGTTTTGGGAGCCGACCGGTGCTGTGGCGGGCTGTGCCTGGCGCCCGTCTCCTTGGGCCTTGTAGCAGCAGCAAGAGACAGTAGACAAGTACTGGTGGATAGTGATGGTGGTGGTGCTGCTTGTCAAGTTTGAGATGTATGCGCAGAATGAGCAGCCGATGAGACTGAGTCAAGGTAGCTTTCTCCAACTCCGACGGCTGAACATCGCGAACCTTGAAACATCCCCCGCAACGCCCAAAGCCGGAACGGCAGACACCGAAGCTCCAACAAACCTTTCAGCAGCTCACGGGTGCCGTCATCCAGAACATGCCCAAACACTTCCTGTGCCTAAGCAGCTGTAAGCCCTGTAAGCCCTTCTCCGTATCTGGGGCTTGTGATGGCAAGGCTCGTCCGCCCCGCCAGGCAGCAATGTACGTGCGCAGCTCGTTTTTGGAGTTTTGTTGGGGTCAAGTGTTTGGGAGACGACTGCAACAGCTAACTTCGACCTATTGCGGCTCACGCATAGGGGTGCTCACCCCAGGAAATCCCGAGGTGTGAAGCCCGGTTGCTGAGATCGTTGGCCGCAATTTTTTTAACAGGATCCTGGCAAGACATAAACCTCACCCAGTCTCCGCCGCAGAACGTCCCGAACTTCAGGATGGGAATCTTCTGTATTGTGCTTTCAGACACCCGAGAGCACAAATCCTAAAATGCCAAACCAAAAGCCTTACATGATGGCAATGGAGCCGTATCTTCCGGAGCTGGTGCCATTGCTGCTGCCGCCCCCGGAGCCGAGCGCGCAGCCCCTTCATTGCCCTCACGGCTTCTGGAACGCTCCGGGCTCGAAAGGCAAAGTGCGATTTCAAGATTTTATGATCAGTATTCTTGTTGTTGAAGTGGTCTTGTGGACGGCTTCGTGATTGTGTTATTGAGTGTCCATGCCTCAGCTGTGTTTTATGTCATCATTCGTGTTATTCCAAGTGCTTGTGTTAGTATTTCGCTAGTCCGCAGTGCTACCGTAGTTTCTGTTATGTAAGCTTTTCTCGTGTTGCGTTCCATTACAAACTTATGGCTTACTGCTAGGCCCAGCTTTTGCTGTTGTCCCGTTGCAAGTACTACCATACACATACGGTGTGGTGATGCTTTATTGTGTTGTACAGATCTTGATAGATTAAAGATACATCTGAATCTGTTTATCACATCACATGTTTGTGCACTGCTGTCGTGATTGCAATTCTGATCATCGCCATTCTTGGTGTTAGAGTTCTTGTCACCAGTCGTGGCAAATACTATAATCATTACCATAACCGCAGTCAATATGATTATGGCAGTTGTGAACCCACTTCCACTTCCACTTCCACTTCCACTTCCACTTCCACTTCCACTTCCACTACCACTACCACTACCACTACCACGACCACCACCACTACCACTACCACTACCACTACCACTACCACTGCGACTGCGACTGCGACTACGACTACGACGACGACGACGACGACGACGACGACGACGACGACGACGACGACGACGACGACGACGACTACTACTACTACTACTACTACTACTACTACTACTACTAGTTGCATTACGACATGCCGTGAGCAATGCGATGGTGGAGAAGAAGATGATGCGCCTCGTTACGACGAAAACCACGGTCGCAACTGAGCTTGGAGGGCAGATCTATGATTCTGTCTAAGTCTAGCTGTAGCATACACTTTGCCAGCCAGTGTCCTGCTGCCAACCTTGTTCGAGCTTCTTGCAGTCAGAAGCTGATTCACACGCCTCCCTGCACCGTGAAGGGCTGTTGAGCTTCCAACCCCAAGACCCGAATGGCCCGCTAAGTAAGGTTGAAAACAGTGCTGTGCAATCCCATTTTCACGACCAGAATCCTACTCAGCGCCTCAAAGGGCGCAACCAAGCACATTCCAGGGCCCCCAAGCGCGAACTCACCCCTCAGATCCCAAACTCAGGGCTCGAGGCTTCAGGTGGAGTTCAGGCCACGATTCAGGTCTTAGGCCTTGCTCGTCGCCCGACGCAGGCGATGGGGCCCTTGCGCCCTGGCCAGGATCGGAGCTCTTCTGGCGCCAGATCTTGTCCTCGGTCCTTGGAAGTGGCCCAGCCAAAGACCGAGTAACAACTCAGATCAGAGCGTGTGGCGTTTGGGGGTCGTGCAAAGAGCAAGACCTGTTTGACTAGCGACTCGTGTCCGAACTCCCGAACTAGACATGCTGCGCCCAGTTGTAGACACCAGGCTCTTGCACACACGTGACCTAGCACCATTCGCTACAGCGATGGTGGTGGTGGTGGTTATCATAAGTTCTCACTGGCCTCTTCCTCCATGCCAGCAGCCGCTTGGGTCTTAATCATACCTGCAGAGAAGGGGGTGTTCTCGGCTGATTGCTTAGTGCGACAGTCAAGCGCCGTCCTGGTCGCTCAACGCCTCCTCAACGCTAAACTCCAATCTCCAAGCAATGCCAAAGAAAGTCTCTTTCCAGTGTCGCCTTCCTTGCGTGATCCAGCCGAGGCATGGATTTCGCCCGTCAGGGTCACACCAACGACACATGGCTTGCAAAGTCGGTGCGCGCAGTCCTGCCATCTCGTTATGCTCCGTGCTGCTCTTGTAACTTGTAACTCTGCAGGGCCACCGGCCTCCACTTTAAGCCCTGAGTGTCTTGGTGATGTAACCGTTTCAATTTGTTTCAATAGTCTTGTATATCTGCATCGGTGCATACATGGCTAGGGCGGCTAGGTACATGGTTACATGGTACATGAAGTACATCGTTACGGTATAGTTGAAGAGCAGATACACTGATTCATGGACATAGGACATGCATGCATACGCATGTGCGTGTATGCAGGTGCAGGCATGTGCTTGTTTATGCAGAAGAGCGGGTTGCTGTAGGCGTACTTCCTCAAGGTCGTTTTCCGCACATGCAGACATTCCTACGTTCCTTTTTTTTCTATGCAAAAAAATACTCACGCATATGGCTCTGGAAGAGCCCGCCGAGCCGAGAGCCCAAAAGAAGAGGGGAGAGCCGAGGCTGCTCGGGGGCTCCTGGCTGATGCGCTTCTCGCCTCGACGAGCAGCCTGGATCCTGAGCCGCGGCTGGGCTTTACCTGCTCCCTAGGCGGCCGGGCTCTCACATGGAAAAGGGGGGGGGGGAAACTAAGATGGCGTATGGGGTCACGTGCGGCCATAGCACTATAGCATGCCGGGGAAGCGTACTGTAGCCGTTTGCATATGATGAACGGTTGAATCCGAATCTGTCTTGATATCTTCTGTTAAAGCCGTGTTGTCCTGGTGAAGTAATCATATGTGTAGGGGGCAATCATCTTGACGGAAAGCTAACTCTCTCTCTCTCTCTCTCTCACACACGCATTTGTTGCTTTTCCACCCCTGTGCTTGTGTTACGTCCGATCTCCCGCAGTGAGATAGCCTCAAAGCTCAGCTAAACTGCAGTTTGCAATTCGGAGAAACACGGGGACAGTTTGACACATTTATCTGGAAGAGGTTCCTCTAGCTATACTCAACACTTGTTGAATCTTGCTTCTGCGACTGCGACAGCATGGGACTGCTTCGGTGGTACGTGCTCTTCTTGGCGCTCTTCGAGTTCCCTCCACTGTACAAGCTCCTCGTCGAGAAAGTTCCGCTGCACGAGGTGACGGATGGAATCGCCGCAGACAGCAGCAATGGGGATTTCACCATTGTCTATGCCGGCTTCTTGCTGATGCTCGTCACTGTTCGCCTCGTGGCTTTCTTCGCAGGTTCCAAGCCACCGGGCGTTGTGAGGCAGATGCTCGTTGCCGTGCATGCAGCAGAGATTTGTGTGATTGCACCGTTATACCTGCGCAATGTGCAGCCGCGCCGCAAGATGATGGGCATGCAGAAGATGCTCGAGACTGACGTCGTTATGACTTTTGTCGTGCTGAACCCGGGGATTTTCGCGCTGTTCTACCCAGTGGAGAACGGCACCGCGGCCAAGGACAAGACCTCGTAAACGAGGCTCCGGCCCCAGGTGCCCGATGCACCGCATGATGGGCAGTGGGTAGTGAATAGTGGACTTCCGTCCGGCACTTCTGTGGACATGAGTCACGTCCGTGCCCGACGAGCCGACCAGCATCTACAAGATCCTGATACGGGCATAGGAACCCGGGACAGATCTTTCAAAGGCCTCCCAGCGCCTTCCAATGGTGTGCGGTCCCGCTTGTCTGACAACTTCGATACATTCGTGGAGCAGAGAGTTTAAGCGCAGGATTCGGGGTTTTGAAGCTTCATGGTTTGGGGCAGTGGGCGTCACATGGCCTCACCAACAACTGGGCCTCCTCACAGTCAATCATGTCGTTACGTCATCAGGTTTGGTGTCCGGTGAAACTTGATCCGACCTTCCCAAATCTGGTATAGTCCAACATTATCAATTTGTCTTCCATCACCGCTCTCAATAATGCAGCCGTGATTTGCCAGATGCTTGTCCCTGTAGGCCCGGGTGACTGCAGGTGCTCGGAAGGTGTGGGGTTTGAAGGGGCCGTTTTCCCCACGGCTTCAGAGCCTCCCAGGCCCTGTGAGAGACCGCTGTGACCGAAGCTGTGATCCCGGCAGGCGTTGCTTCTCTCTACCGCGTCCTCGCCCTGGTGAACTTGGAGGCTTGTAGCTGTGAGCAGTTTAGCAGCAAAGAGGTTTGGAGATAAGGCAAAGGCGGCTCAGGAAGGCCTGTCTCGGGTGTTGGGTTCCCTGGAGCCCGTTTTGTCGACAGGACAAGTCGCCGAGCCGCAGCCTTCAGCAGCAGCATGTGGCGCTCCGCTACCAGCACCTGGCCAACGTGTGGGCCACTTGGCTCTGGTGGGGGAGCTCGTTCAAAATGCAGCTATCATGTGCGTGGGTTGTTGAAGGTTACGCATGTCTGGGAGAAGTTCGCTCGGCGAGAGGAGCAGGGAAGCCCGTTTGCCTTGCGGTCTGGGTTCTTGGGCCCTTGGGCAGCTCTTATGTCCTAAACCCTGAACCACTAAACTGCTCTATCGTAGAGTCATGATAGAGCCCTCGTAGTACACTCTTACAGTACCCTAAAGGTGCCCGATGATAGGACCCTAAAAGGGGAGCTTCTGTCGGAGGACGGCGGAGGCCCGGGGGAGGGCTGGGCCTGGTACGACCGCTCTTACATCGACGAGTCCGCCTGGCCTATCGGCCTCAAGGAGTCTAGTTGGGGCCTTTCAGGGTTTAGGGGGTCTAGGGGTTTAGGGTTTAGGGTTTGGGGGTTTCGGAGTTTAGGGTTTAGGGTTTGGTTTAGGGTTTAGGGGTTAGGGGTTGGGGGTTTAGGGGTTAGGGGTTGAGGGTTTCAGGTTTAGAGTTCGGGACCCGGACCCCGCATGCTGTGGGTTCTAGAGATAAGAAGCCCGACAATGCTCATAGTATCCGATAGTGATCGAAATAAATACAAGTGATCGAAATGAGTGGAAAGAATCGGAGCTTTTATGGTAGTAGTGCTTGGTTGCATCACCTATCCCCGCGATCGCTCAAAACGCTAGGAGCTGAATATCGAAATGCACGTGGTTCAGAACACGCTGGCCGATGCCAAAGCAGACCAAGCGTCAAGGTCGGGGGCTATAACTTCAAGTTGGAATTCGTCCTCGAGCGCAGAGAGAAGCCGAGGCCACGCTCTACCACGACTCCTGAAAGCTACCGCCTCACTCGTCTGTACCAATGTACATGAAAGCTTCGCCGAGCTCACCCAGGCTGGCGGGACGTCAGCTTGAACATCGGTATTGCGAGTGTGTGCCTGGACCCCGGCCCTCTTCGTGCGCGACGGTAGTAGGGCTTGCTGCTTACGGATCTTTGGACTTCGGGGTTCGGGTTTCACGCGTGAGCACTTTATGAGCGGTGCTGACGTCTTGCTTTCTTATTTAAGAGCCATGCTCCGGCATTGCACGTGCACTCCCGTCCAGCCATGGACTACATATGTCAAGCCTCCTTGTCGTGGCATGTTATGGTTGGCTGCGATTTTGTGAACGAGCTTTGTTACGGTCATGTCGGAAATGTATGCCGGGGTTCGCCGGCTTGTGAGTTGAGTTCGATTCAGGGGTCGGTCCGTTGTTTTTTGGATTTGATGACGTGCAGTCCTCACGGCTTCTCCGCATTTATGGTGACAGTCGGTGTCCAACTCAGTTTTCTGATTCAGAACCAACTGACAGCTTGTGACCACACTGTGTCGGGTTATATCCATATTTAATATGCACGTGTTCAACATGCATACGCTTTCTTTATCTTTCTGTGCCTGGCGGGTTACCCATGTAACTCAGCGACTGTTAAGTAATCGCACTGCTACGTCGCACCCGGCGTGATTTTGATTTTCATCTTGTGATGACTCTGTCCCTTCCCGCGATCGTTGCATCGGTTTTCCGGTGTGCCCAGGCGCGTACCCGCCTGAGAATCCGCTGCCGCGGTACGCTGCCTCGAACCACGGAGCCTATGCAGCTCGCCACGGCTACCGCCACTCAGCCAGGTTGGCCACGACGTGCTGCATGTGTACAGTAGCATCCTTTATATCGGACATGCCACTATGCACTGAAATGAATCTCTTCCCAACTCGAGTCCCCAGTCAAGCCACACAGCTTAAAGCGCTTTGAAGTTATTCTGTCGCGTACTGGAAGCCCCCCACATGATCCCACGTTGACGTGCTGAACTCTGAACCCACCAACGCAAGCTTCAATCCTCGTGACAGTGTGAAGCCTTTAAAGCAGGATATCGCCTGGAGCAGCGAAACTTGGCCCCCGAGAGACCGCCAGCTTGGGGGAAGGTTCGGCTCTTGCAGCAGGTGCTTGAGGAGGACGGGCCGCTGACATTTCGGGGCATTTTGGGCCTGTTCCTAGCACTGGGGTCATCAGGGCTTACGCTTACGCGCAGCTGTTTGCCAGCTTGCGGACCGTAAGTTGCCGGATGTCACAGCAAGGAGCTGGACGTAGATTGGTGGCTGTGGTTTGACTGCGACACCTTCTTCATGAACATGAGCGCGACTCAGATCTTATCTTGAGGTGCATCAGATGTCACTGGAAGCCGGGTGAAAGCAAGTGAACATGCAGCTTATCAAGTAGGGCCGTCCTGAGCAGAATCGGAGAATGACCAGGCGGAGGACAAGCTGCAGACATATTGCTGTCTGGAACCTTTCTTGCCCCCAAAGAGGGTTTTCTGGAGTTTGGTGCTTTAGATCTGCCGAGTGTGGTGCTTTAAGACCTGTGGTTACACGGATGCAGCCGCCCAAAGCCGAATCCCTCTAAGCAAGATCGCTTCCGGCTAGAACTCATTCAGAAGTTCCTCGCAACAAGAATTTCCAGGCTTCCCGGTCTGAGGTGACCTTGGATTCCTTGCTCTACCGATATGCCGCAGCCGCTGGCGGCCTCGATGCCGATGTTCACATGCTTGCCGCCGAGGCCGGGCCCTGACCCGGGCTTCGGTTTAAGCAACTTCCGGGGGGTTTTTGCGCTTCAGTTGGTTTTCTGCTTCTTGAATTTCACTTCAGAGTTCGTGGGTTTGGGTGGTGACTGCAGAAAGATACATGACTTTTCTTGCAAAATGCCTGAGGATGCTGCCATGCTGAACACCGGGGCCTTTCTCCTCCGGCGCTCCGAGTGGAGCCGCAGCTTCTTGCGCCGGGTCTGGGGAAAGCAGGAGCTGGCGGCTGGGGCAGGGCTTGGGAATGCTAGGTGTTGGATCCGATACTGTGACTTCGATCTCCAAAGGCTTTGAGAAATGCTGGCAAAAAGTCGAAGTGTTCCCAGAGTCGTGAAAGCTCATACTCCAAAAGTTTCGTGGCGGTCTATTTTGCCCTTTTGTTGTCCGGCGCTACAGAGTCCTGGTAGCGGGTTCATGAAATGGCAAACGTCGTTTCCTTAGACAGGACTCGATTTGGATATCGCACCCATGGTGGCCTGGCAATGCACAGTTGTGTCGCACTTCAGATGCCGACGGTCTGGAGCCACAATTTTGAGGGCGTGTGCGCGGGCTGAGCCAGTGGTTCGGGAAATGAGAGGGCTCCTTTGGCGAAACTTGTAGGACGGTGGTTCTTAGCCGCCAGCCTTAGAAACTTCGCAGGTGGGAGAATGCTGCCATGATCTGGGACCTCCTGAGATTCAATTCGGAGAAGTTTCGACACGGGCTGAACGATGACGTCTATCCGAAAGAGGCGCCCCATCTGCCTGAGACTGCGACGTGGTATGAGCAACAGAAGCCGAAAGCAGGTGCGCATCCTTCCGCAGTTCGAGTTCAACTCCTACCACCCAGCCACTGCCCAGCTGGGCACCCAGCTTCGGGCAACGTTTGGCTCACATGGGACCATAAGTTTGCTGCACTTGTAATTACCCGTTCTGAGCATGCTCTCCAGGATGCTGCACGACACCTGGATGCCGGGTAAATTCGTCTTGGCTTTCAACGGTGTCCTTTCAAACACTAGCCTGGCGCCAAGACAGCCAACAGTTCGATGACGAGGGCGATGATCACGATGATTCAGTCGAGCATGCCCATCTTTCATGCTGGTTTCACGCTTGGCATCGGCATTCGGTATGGGCTTCTTCAAGAACATCAGTGCGCTTCCCAAGGTTTTTGTCCAGATTTGCCTGAGATTATATCCAGATCCCTCTAGACAGCGAAGAGATCGTCAGCACAGCATTAGCTGTATTACCATCATTCTTCAGGCACATTCGGAGCTGGAAGGGAACAGAATGACAATGCTCAGGCCCTGGGGTGGTCCAAGCTCTGCGCCTGGGCACATCTTCAGCTTTTGTAGAAAAATACGATAATGGTAACTACTTTGACTTGTTGCATCCGTGAGATTTCTGTCTCGCATCGACCCACTTCCGTGCTACGAAGAGTCAGGCTTAGATGCAATACACGGAGTTGGCAGACGTGGCAAGGTATGGGTACTACTATGAGCTTGCATGCGAGCTCAACAGGACCGCTGAAGCTGGCAGTGCGGGAGATTGGCTTGGCACGTCTGCAGTAGGGCACTGGGGGACTTAAATCTTAACTGTGGCCATCTTTCTCTGAAGCTTTGGAAGCTAAGGCCGTGTTAATCCGGTCCTTACACCTCAAGAGTATCAGCTGGTCACAGTGTCACACTGCCTGAGGATTCCAGTTGCGCGTGGCGGGCAACCCAAAGAAGGCCTGGAGGGCAGGGGAGCCTGCGCTCTGGAAGCTTTCGGCCTCGTCCGCCACACACTCGAAATCCAAAGCGCAAGCCAGGAGAGTGCCTCCAGCCTGAGGAGCCCCTGCCGTGGCTAAAAAAGGAGCAAAAAAGCGGAGCCAAGGTCGAGTTTAGAGATGCCACGATGGGGGGTTTCGGTACGTGTCGACGCGATGCGAAAAGTAGAGGAGCAGTTAAGTTTTGTGATCGTAAGCACGGTGCACTTCCCTTCCTCCCGATGTTTTTTCCGAGTGGTCGTACAGCCCAGCCTGCCTTGCAACGCCCAGGCCGGCTACTATGCCACACCAGCGGCTTATGGTCGGGAGCACAGCGAAGCTCAGCTGCTGCACTGTAGATCAGGAGAGGCCGGCCGACTGCAGCGTTTCAGGCACCGGCTATGCAGCCATGCCGCCTCGCCGCCTTGTTCATTGAATTGACTTGCTGCCATGGGCCGTTGACATGAGCTGAACACATGATAACACATCGATGTGCGGTCGAGCATTCCGACTGAACTGGCAGTGGCACCCATTGGCGTTGGGTTGTACGCCGGTGCTGGCAGAGATCAAGTTGCATGAGTGTTGGAGCTTTCGATGCACCGGTCACACCCAAACCGCAGGTGCTACGGCTCTTAGTCGTTTAGTGCCGAAGTTTGCTTGCGGACCGACGGGAGGTTTGGGAGTTTGGGAGGAATGGACTCTCCAAGTTCCCCAAAGAAAGTGCTGCTGAAGGCTGGGGCAGAGAGCGGGAGTGCATGCCTGGATGTCTCGGGATGCTATCGGGCCCTGTTTCTTTATGTTGCTCAGGACCTCCCCGCCGTTGCAGCAGATCCACATCCAGAGCCGAAGAAGATACCTCAGAGGCCGCAGACACCTCCCGTTCCGCTGACTCCACCGTCGACCCCGCCACAAACCAAGAAGCGGAACTTTGATTTCGGCCAGGACGGGGACCCAGTCACAGTAAGGCACTCGTAGGCTGGCTAGGTTAGAGGTATAGAAGTCTTGCGGTATACTGTATGTTCCATGGGGCTTGGGGCTTCTCGGGCCCGTGATGGCCATCTCCACTGCAGGACATGAAGAATGAGCTCCAGACGTCCATTCGTTCTATCTTCCAGAAGTGGGATCCCAGGTATGAGGCGGGATAGTTGGCGAGATTTAGCGCGCTTTTCGAGCCTTCCCTCAAAACGTGCGCAGGTGTCTGACTATCTCAAGGAACGTACTGTTCAGGGCATGCTGTCGCCCGCAGTTCCCAGAATGCATCACAAGTTGCACTATTGCGCCTAGACAGAGCAACACTTCCTTGGACTCATCAAGGTTGAGGAGGCAGATAATCCGGGAAGCTTGGGACATCCACAGCTATGTCGACGTCGATGCACCAGATCTCAACTTCAAGTGCTGCTATTTTAGCTTGATGCCCGTCAGCCGACGTCCCAGGCATCTACTTCGCCAAGGGGCATTGCCAGCATGGATCATCATGTGGGTTCTGCATCTCGGCGGCACATGGGCAAACTGCGAGTCTGCGGCCCCGTGCCCACCGACAAGCTGAGCTTAAACACCTTGAGGTCATTTGGAGCACACACGCCAGTGCCTCGCCAGCACCGGCCTGCGATTGTTTCCTTTGCCACAAGATTCAGACCGCAATGACGACCCCGATGCTGCCATAGCCCGATTTCCACTTAGCTTGGCCTCCCAGGCCTGCGCAGCTCGACAAGAAACAGCGGACTATCTTCGACAAGCTGACAGAGGCCCGTCTCGGGGTTTCAGTGCGGGCCGACTCTCTGAAGAGATCATTGGCACGAGGTGGAGGCTCAAGGCCCATCTACAGTCGCATTCTTTGGCAGGGGCAGAAATTGGAGATTCTTCTCCCTCATCTCCGAACGAAGGCCACAGAGGCAGGGACGACCAGGGTTTCTAGCAAGCTGTGAAGATCTATGAGTTGAAGGGCTTGTACATTTTGTAAATGCCTTTGGTATGGTTCAGACGAGAGTGCGTATCGGATTAGCTACCTTTGGTAAACTCAACATTGATCCTTCAAGGGGTTCTGTGAAGACTGACCACGACACGGCTGGCGAAGTAAGGCATCCCTGTGAGGGTCTAGGTCTAAGCTGTTTGGAGTCATCTTAGCGCGGGTTTCCTACCATTTTACCGTTTAGAGTACAATAGATCAGGGTCCCTGATTGTTTTCTGAAGCTGCAACTGGGGGGCTCCGCACCCGAGGAGCAGCTCCAACACAAAGCAGACTCCGTCGTTGAGATCATGGAGCGCCGCATGCACGAGGTCCGGGGTTTACAGGGTGTGGGGTTTTGGATTGAGGAAAAGAGCAATCGCGATCATCCTCGCACTAATGCTATGGCTGCGGCCGAGACTACTCCAGCGCTGGTTCTGCTGCTGCTGCTGCTCCTCCTTCCTGTTCCCACTCCTGCTCCTGCTGCGACTGCGACTGCGCATGCGAGTGCGACTGTGGCTGCGACCGCGACTGCGCCTGCGCGTGCGCCTGCTCCTGCTGCTGCTGCTGCTGCTGCTGCTGCTGCTGCTCCTCCTGCTATCTCCTGCTTCTCCTCCTCCTCCTCCTCGTCCTGCTCCCGCTCCTGCTCCTGCGACTGGGAATGGGACTGGGTGGGACCAGGACTGCGACTGCGACTGCTGCTGCCGCTACTGCTACTGCCACTGCTACTGCTGCTGCTACCACTACCACTACCACTACCACTACCACTACCACTACGACAACGACTACCACTACGACAACGACTACCACTACCACTACCACTACCGCTACCTCGACCACCACCACCACCACCACCACCACCACCACCACCACCACCACCACCACCACCACCACCACCACCACCACCACCACCACCACCACCACCACCACCACCACCACCCACCACCACTTACTACCACTACCACTACCACTACCACCACCACTACCACTACTACCACTACTACCACTACACACCACTACCACACACCTACCACCACTACCACCACTACCACCACTACCACTACTACCACCACTACCACTACTACCACCACTACCACTACCACTACCACTACTACCACTACCACTACTGCCACTACCACTACTACCACTGCCACTACTACCCCTACCACTACTACCCCTACCACTACACTACTGCCACTACCACTACTACCACTGCCACTACTACCCCTACCACTACTACCCCTACCACTACACTACTACCCCTACCACTACTACCCCTACCACTACCACTACCACTACCACTACCACTACCACGACTACTATTACTACTACTACCACTACTACCACTACTACGACTACTACTACTACTACCACCACTACTCCTACTACTACTACTACTACTACTACTACTACCACTACTACTGCTACTGCTATTGCTACTCCTACTCCTACTCCTACTCCCTACTACTACGACTACTACTACTACGACGACTACTACGACTACGACTACGACGACTACTACTACACTACTACTACTACTACTACTACTACTACTACTACTACTACTACTACTACGAGTACCACTACTACTGCTACTGCCATTGCTATTGCTACTCCTACTCCTACTCCTACTCCTACTCCTACTCCTACTCCTACTCCTCCTACTACTACTACTACTACTACTGCTGCTACTACTACTACTACTACTACTCCTACTACTACTACCACCACTTGTTTACACACTACTACTACTACTACTACTACTACTACTACTACTACTACTACTACTACTACTACTACTACTACTACTACTACTACAACCACTTTACTCTCACCACCGCTACTGAACCGGGCCGAATGCTGCCTTACTCTTGTTAGGGGCTGTGGTGTGAGTAGTGGCAAGAATCGATTCATCGAACAGATTCTGGAATCTGGAGCGGCCCTGTCTGGTTCAGCCACCAGCTGCAAGCACCGCTTCGTACTGTCGTATTGGTTGTTGCTTTTCGAACTACCTCGGCGTTGTTGTCAGTTGCCATGCCACAGCGGATGCCTGCATGGTTTCAATATTGTTATGATGTTGACAGTGATGGCTATCGGGTATCATCGTCGTCTGAGCAGAGCACAAGGACAGTAGAAGCAGCGCTAGGGGTAACATCAGGTCATGAGTAGTCTTACAGATAGGACGTCACCTTCCGGTTCAATATGCAACAGGATCCCGCATGGACTTTCTGGAAGTGCAGTTCTGATGACGAGAGAGGGATGGTGTAGCAATGGCGATGAGTTCCGGTATCTTCAAGTTTGAGTCTGCTGAGCGTCCTGGACCGAAGATGGTCACTAGCCGAGCCCGAAAGACAAGGCAAGAGGAAGAGCTAGTTTTTGCTGCTAATCATCATGCTTCGTCTCCTTCATGATCATCGCCATGATCGCATATAGAGCTGAGAATGAAGACGCACTCGGGGATGCTCAGCTGCCTGGCAGGTTTCAGCAGGTGCCCCTGCTCTACCCGTGGCTCTGCTCAGAAAGTCAGGTTAGGCCCGGTCGCAGAGTCATGGTTACAGCTCCTCTGCATTTCGAGGCGGTCCCAAGCAACATTCAGGAATTTCCCAAGTCTTCCAAATGGGAGATCAGCCCAGGGCCAGCGCAGACAGCATCAACAATTGCGGGCTTCTGCCGAGGAAGAGTTGACGGACAGCCGGATGTCCAACTTGGACAAGGTCTTTGCCCGTATGACGTTCGCAGGCCGGAGTTTCATGATAGGATGGTAAGAGAATTGTCGCCATGCTCAAGCTCTCCATTACACGGAGTCATCATCTTCTTGCATCGAGAACGTTCCCACCATTGTCACCATCATCATCATCATCATTGCCATCATGATCAGCACCAATTTACTTCCCAGCACCATCGTCGTCATCACAATCATCAGCACCTATGACGGCGAAACCCACCAAAAGGAGGACGCCGATGATGACTTCTACAATTGCTACTGCTGCTCATGTTGCTCCTGCTGCTGCTGCTGCTGCTGCTGCTGCTGCTAGAGCTGCTGCAGCTGCAGGTCATTCTGCTTTCACCGCGACTGCCACCGCCGCCGCCACCACCACCGCCACCACCACCACAAGCGCGACTGCGACTGTGACCGCGACTGTCACTACGGCACACCTGCGACTGCGCGTGACTACGACTACGACGATGCCTATGACCACACTTGCGACTGCGACTGCTACTGCGGCGACTACTGCTACTACCTCTGCTGCTGCTACTGCTACTGCTACTACAGCTGCTGCTACTGCTGCTACTACTGCGACGACAGCTACTACTGCTGCTACTGCTACTACTGCTACTACTGCTACTGCTACTACTGCTACCACTACTACTACTACCACTGCTACTACTGCTGCTACTTCTGTGCTTGCGGCCACCACCATACCTACCACTCACGTTGCCAGCACAAACACACCACAATCATGACTGCTGCTGCTGCTGCTGCTGCTGCTGCTTTTGCCAAAGAGTCTCTACTGTTGCTTCCGCTGCTGCCTCATGTTTGAGTCAGGGCTGACCAGCAAGTCTCATAAGACTGACACACAGAACCCCAGCGGTTTTGCACATTTGCATGCCTCCTGTCAGGCTTAGTGGGACTTTCCTTCCGTAAAACAGTGGACGAGTCTGACTATGTCGTTTCCGTGCTGGACGCTTTGGAGCGGCTGCGGGTGAAGTACGCAGCTACCAGCCCTCGCAGTGAGAGCACAGAGGATGCCAGCGCGCTCTATGCCTGAGGTCTCGCCGTTTCGCTTTATTTGCCTTGTGCACCGAGTTGCGGTGAGTAGGAGCAGGTAAGCGGAAAAGAGAAAATCAGTGGAAGCTTGCTTGCGCCATCACGTTTTAGCATCGTCCGCCAAGACACAGGAATGGACATGATGCACATGCACGGCAGCAGTTTACAAATGGCGAACAACAGATCATTCGACGTGTGGATTGGCATTTCGATGTGTGGTCAATGTCTCACTAGACAAGGTTTCCTGCGATCAAGAAGCATCAGGGCGCTGTCCTCATGATGCTTATCCGTCAGTGCTGTGCCTGATGTTGCTGGTGCAGACTTGTTCACGTCGTTTGTGATCGTGGCTTGCTCTTCCGCTGCGCCAGAGTGATGCTTCGTGCACCCCAGATCCTTGTCCCTTTGTCCAACTTTCGGAGCTTGCTGTTCCATCGAGCCCCAAAGATCTTTGCTAGCACGATGGCCAAGACTGGTCGACATAAGAAAACTAGTCGCATCTTAATCATCCTAAAACTGTCACAAAAACGAATTCTTGCTGCCATTATTGCGATTGCAATGTTTACCCAAGCTTTGCTTGGCAATGATCGCTGCTGGATTGTTGCGAGTAGAATTGGCGCCAGATCCATAGCTGTTCCTACAACAAGTACCGTCAGTGGTGCGGTGTCTGTTATGAGTCTCAGTGAGAGCAATTTGCTTCTGCCACTGCTATTCCAACTCTTACTGCCTACCAATTGTTTATCTATTGCACACTGCCCATTGCCTTCTGCTGGCTGCCGACTACTACGTAGTACAAGTACCCGTTTCCTACTACCCCTTACCTACTACCTGCTACCCACTAGCCACTACCTGCTATTTGCTACCTCCTGCCTCCTACTGTCTCCTGCCTCCAACGTACCTACCTGCTCCGCCTCGTCCTCCTCCGACTACTATCTTATGTAATCCTATTGCTGCTGCCACTGCTGCTGCTGCTGCTGCTGCTGCGGCTGCGACTGTGACTGCGACTCCGACTGCGATTGCGCCTGCGCCTGCGACTCCTACTGCTGCTGCTTCTTCTTCTTCTACTACTACTAGTACTACTACTACTACTACTACTACTACTCCCGCTGCTGCTGCTGCTACTACTACTACTACTGCTGCTACTACTACTACTACTACTACTACTACTACTGCCACTACTACTACTCCTCCTCCTGCTGCTGCTGCCATCACCACGACGACTGCAAGTAGTACAGCAAGTAACTACTACCACAGCTACTGCGACCCCTCTTAATACTTAGTAATGATAAGAGCAACATTACGAGTACGAGTAAGGGAGTATGATGAATTATGCAAGTACTACTGATGGCAATGGCAATTAAACTTATAGCGATAGCAAACACAGTAGCAATGGCACTAGCGCTAGCAATGGCACCAGCACGCCGGCGCCAGCATTCGCGATGGCGACAGCATTAGCAAGTGCACTAGCAGCAGCAAGAGCAATAGCAGCAACGAGAACAACAATGAGACTAGGAATACTGCGACTGATACTACCACTCCTACCAAGACTGCCACTTCCGTGACCCACTGACTTCTAATCCTGAACCTGCAACCTAACGAGACAGCAAGTCCAAGTGCAGAGCCGTCAGGTTCGCCAGTGAAACATATTCGGACTGCTCTACATTGCGTTGCCGTGCGTGCAACATTTGTACAGGCTTGCTTCACGTCGGTATGACGATCATCTGACGTCTGGTCCGCTTGCACCAAAGAAATCCGATCTGATGCTTCAACGTGGATCGTGACTGGCCTTCCGGAAGGCCTTGGTAATCGAAAGCCCGAAAGTCGGGCATCTTCGCCCAGCATGCCTGGCTTCAGTCTCAAGGGAAGCGTTCACCCGGCGTGCCGTGTACCTCCAACGAGCGGCGACCAGCCTGGGCGTGCCTGCCTTGTGTGACTCTGAGCCACTGCGAATCGGAGCACCCGTCGCGCAGCAGAGGCAGAGGCAGTGCAGCGACACGGTGAAGACTTTTCTGGCATTAACAGAGAAGGCCGCAGATCCACTTCCAAGCCGAAGTTGTGCGTTGGGTGACCTCGTCGTAGTGGTCCGGACAGGCACCGCCCTTTTTCGAGTGAATTCGTGTGGGCATCCAGACCCCTCGTAATCGTAGTCTGCACGCGTATCAGGCCATCCTATGGCGAAGGTCTCTGTGAGCTTCGCACCGATTAATGTCGCATAACTTATCATCCGTATAGTAGATATGTGATATGTGCATGATCGCAGCATACATACATACATACATACATACATACATACACATATATATATATATATAAATGTATTTCTCCTAATTATCGGTCTGGTGGGTAGGAATTAGGAGATCAGTTTCGCGATCGTTAGAACAGACGTGATCATGTTCTACCGTGGCCATTTTGGCGATAGCCGATCGGGCCATACCGAAAAATTCGGCGTGGGAGGTGGAAGTGAATAGGTTCGCTCGATTGCAGCCACGTCGTTCCCTCCTGCGGGCCCTTTTCAGGGACATCGTCCAGCGGTTCAGCAAGCCCCGCAGTTCTCGTTGGCCTATACCGAGCTCGGGGTTTCGGAAGTCCGACGTCGTGATCTTCACGGATGGATCCGCTCCGAGTTCGAATCCCAAGGATCCTTCTTCTGAGATGATTGGAGGAGTCATGTTCACTAGAGATGACCCGCCTAGGCAATTCGCCTCCGGAGTGTCTCGACAGATCATGTCGAGATGGTTTCCCCGGAAGACCCAGATCTGCATGATTGAACTTTTGGCTGCGGTCGCCGCGATCCAGACTTTCAAGCAAGAGATCCGTGGAACGCTGGTTCTCCTCGTTATAGACTCCGAGCCTGTAGGTGCAGCTTTGATCAAAGGCTACTCTGCGAAAGAGGATGTGTGTGAGCTCGTAGGAATTTTCTGGGAGCTTGTTCTGGAGCTTAGGTGCTCAGTGTACATCGATCGGGTACCGATCGATTCGAATCCGGCGGATAACCCCTCTCGTGGTGATGTCGCTACAGGTCTGCTTTGCGGTTGGATCACCGTCCCCTCGGACTTTCCTAAAAGAGTTTGAGGGCCTGGGAATATCGCTCGTCTGATGTTTCCGATCGGATTGATGTTGCGGTCCGTAGTGAATGCTATGGCGCACCCCTCGGCGATCGGGGGTCCGATCGGATGTGTGAAGATCGAGTGAAGTTTTGATGATCGGACTTGTGGCCGGCTCCCACGTTGCGGTCGCAGAAAAAGGTGTGGCCGCCCCTTCGTCTGTTCAGCGAGGGGACCGAGCGTTTGCGATCGTAGTAAATGGTTTCCTAATCATCGGTCTGGTGGGTAGGAATTAGGAGATCAGTTTCGCGATCGTTAGAACAGACGTCATCATGTTCTACCGTGGCCATTTTGGCGATAGCCGATCGGGCCATACCGAAAAATCCCGCCCTCTCCACCCTATTTTCTTTTCGGTATGCGGCATCCTCGCAGTGACGTGGGCCTTCAAGCGCTCGCTTTTGGCACGCAAGACCAGCTCTGTCGTCCCTGCGTGGATTGCGGCCTGTTCACCGGCTGTTTCTGCGACGGGGACGGCGAAGAATGTTACGCAGCCGTTCGGGTCCCACGCGAAGAGTGGGCTCCCAATCAACTCACTCCTTTGTGCACGGCTTGCGATTGCCGGTTCGACATGTGCCATTTCTGCAGAGGGATTCCCTGGGTGACGCCGCCGGCCCATCGTGATCGCGATCGTCACCAGCCGGCCGGCTATGATCACGGGGCGGATCCTCCCCTTAACTGGGACCAGGTGGCCGGACTGCCGTGTGCTGGGGGCCGGTGCCCAAAACTCCGCCGGCCCCAGCCGCTCCCAATCGGGGCTTTGATCAGCCGATCTTTTATCTGGATCCCGCGGGTGGCCAGCCTCGTCAGGGCCGAACGGCCCCCGCGGGTCGGCCTGCTATGTTCGCCGAGCCTGCTCAGTACTTGGTTCCGGGACAGCCCCCTAGGCAGCTCGACGAAGTGCCGCCTGATGTGCGGTCCTGCTCATTACGTGGTTCCAGGGCAGCCACCTCGGCGGCTGGATCAGTTGCCGCCCAACGTGGAGCTCCCTCCCGGCACCCAGATCTTGGTGCCGACGAGAAGTTCGACTCCGCAGACAAAAGCGCCGCCCAGCCCCGCCCAGATCGCGGCGTACCAAGCCGGGCGCGCGGCACCTGCTCGTGCCACAGCCAAGGCTGCTCCAGATGCAGCTTTTCGGGCGGCCGAGCGGCAGCTGATCGACCTGCTCGGAGCGGCTCCCCTTGATGAAGATCCAATCGAAGAGCCTTCGCCCGAGCCGGATGACCCGGTCGAAGACTTTTAATTTTGTCATCGGGAATATCGCTCGTCTGATGTTTCCGATCGGATTGATGTTGCGGTCCGTAGTGAATGCTATGGCGCACCCCTCGGCGATCGGGGGTCCGATCGGATGTGTGAAGATCGAGTGAAGTTTTGATGATCGGACTTGTGGCCGACTCCCACGTTGCGGTCGCAGAAAAAAGTGTGGCCGCCCCTTCGTCTGTTCAGCGAGGGGACCGAGCGTTTGCGATCGTAGTAACTGATATCTATATATATATATATATGTATACATGTATATACATATGTATATATACACACAGTATTCAATATGTGACCGAGTATAATAGTTCAAGCAACCGGAGGCCCGGAGTCGCCACAAGGCTGGTTTTCAGGCCTCGGTGTAGGCCGAGAATTATGGATTAGAGCTCTGCGGTGGGATCCTTCCAGAGGAGGTGACGCCGGGAAGGGCACGGGCTCTCCGATCGGGACCGCTTCATGCGCCTGGCAGTGACGCACCACGCTACAGCAAAGACATAGAAGCTTGACGTCGTCTGGGTTAGGTTCTTAATCGGATCCGATGCTAGATTCCGCTAGTGACTAGTGTCTTTTGCAGTGGTTCCCCTTCGTGGCCTTGTTTCCAGAAGCTCTATGACTCTATGGAGACTGTTTTTTAGGATGGAGGCTTCGCACCGGTCCTTGCCGGTCATTCCTGGAAGCTGGCCCACTGAACTTCGACATCATGGGAGAGTGGAAGTCTCCATTCGTCTGGAAATAAATCAACATTCTGAAACACTACAGCGACGCCATTTGAAGCGGTGCTGTTGCAGCGGATACTGCACCATTAAGTAGAGCTTACTAGCACTTCGCAAGCATCCGGATATCGTGCTCGGGCTATAGCTGATTTGGCCTGCAACAGACCTGTCTAGCCGCGAGTGGCTGGGATTTTTCCAGAATGCTCAGCTTAAGGCCGCTGGTCAAGAGTGAGATCGCCGGGGCTCCATCTAGGTTCCAACGTGCTCCTTGTCTCTATGAGACTCCCTGCACCTCACCAGACTGTGCTCTTGAGCGAAACAGTTGCCGGCAAGCCACAGTAGGGTTAGCAATTGAAGCTGTGAATCGACTCCTTCAACTGTGTCTTCTCTGCAAGTTCGGCACACTTTCGTTATTGCAATGTGACGTTTCGCTTCGGCTTGAATGTGCGAGCTTCACCTACGACAGCTGCAGCGACTGTTGCAAGTTGGTTCGTCTGTGCGGTGTACAGAAGCCGAAGCTGTGGCCGGAGTGCACGTGCCAGGCAAGCAGTAGTGGCGCCGCAGCAAGCCACGCCGGCTACACCGGAGATTGGGAATGCGGTTGGAGCCTGAGATCACTTTGTTCCCTCCATGTGTTCATGAAACCTGTCTGAACTTCAGTACTCAGTCCTGTGCTTCTGAGACTGCTGTTTCTTTGCTCATGCCAGACCCGTCTTACACCATCGGAAGCCAGTGGAGTGTTGGCAAGTTGGCTCAACATGTGGCGTCGTTGCTAATTGGATTGAAAATGCAGCGTCTACGATGATCAGCCTGCAAAAGGCCTCGACACACCAAACTACCTCACCTCCGCGGTCAGCAGAGACTTCGGACCCTTCCTAGCCGCTAGCCGGTGGAACCTGCCATGCCACCGCCCAAGCGGGAAGATGTGCAAGTTGGCGAGGAGAAGTGGAAGGCCGTCCGTGGTGTTCTGGTCCAACATGAAAGGGCAAGCTTCAACGTGCTGCTGTACTGGCAGTTTTTTGCCTGAGCAGTCAATCCCTTTGAGGAAGTCCAGCGTAGAAAGGAAACCTGGCACTCTCGCGTTGCCTTTCCCGATTCCCAAACTCCACCGGAAGCTGCTTTGTGCTCTGGGCCACATGCAAACGGAAAACAGACCCTCAAGAAGCTTCCAGGTACCGTTCTGGCAGGAGCCGGTGAAGCAAGAACAGCTGGCGCTTCACGAGGACTGGGCTACTGGATTTTGGAGCATTCTCGCCTTGGATGCGGATCCGGCTTAGGATGGCAACCTGATCTACGCCAAGAGAGAGGGGCCGAAGCCGGCATGGCTTGTCAAGTGCATTTGGGGCTTTGCCAATGACTCTTACCATCAGCATCTGAAGTCAACGTCAGCTTGTGCAGATTTCCCATAGATGGACCACATGTTTGTAAAACGCTCCAAGAACGGCCAGGTATCTGCAGAAACGTGCAGGAAGATCACGATTCCGCTGGACCATCAGGTGCGCGTCCGGCAGGCTGAAGTTCCCATCGCATGTTGAGGCGAGGCGAAGACTCGGATGAAGCGATTGTTGGGATGAGCTCAGCCACCGAGCTTTCTCCACCCTTACTTGCCTTACCTTGCCAGAACGCAAAGAAACCCTTTTTACGCTTTCGAAAAGCCGCCGAGTGCCCAGAGCCTGGAAAACAGAGAAGCTGCAGGTTCTTCGAGTTGAAGGATGGGCAGATCCGTTGGTGGAGGCGATACCGATGGCGGCTCCTTTGACGTCGGTAGATCCAGCCTATTCTTCGTACACTCGTGCTTAAGCTTCGGCCGTCAGCCCTTCAGCCTTTCCCCTGAACCTGAAGTCGTAGACCTGTGACAGCTGCTCCTGGCTTTTTCGTAGCGATACCCTTCCAAGCAGTTTTTCCAACAGAAATAAGGGCAGCAAGAGGCTCCAGAGGCTCCCAGGGGATCACCACGTGGCCACCGGAGGCCGTCATTTGCAGATCAGCTCCGGCAGCCCCGCCCGCCGCAGGTCTGCTCCAGCGGGGTCGAAGTGTTTGTCAAGGGACGGTAGATGTAGAAATCACCATTCCGACATCAACAACTCGAGTGCTGGAGAGCTAAGGAGTTTTGCTATTGAATGTGCATGATACGACATGCATAGTGGGCAGATTCGTGATCCCAGTTCTTGAAACCCGCTCCTGTCTGTCAGAGTCACTGGGTTCCTCCCTCGGCCGTCTAGACAGATTGGTCTGATCGCCTGGGCGGTACTGAGATCTATCCAGACATGTGTAAATGCCGTTTGGAGAGATGGAGTAGCCTTTGCATAGCTTGAATCAGGTAGTCCGCAACAAAGAGCCGTGGTCTCAGCTATGCTGCGATGCTGTGATGTTGCGTTTGATAACCTCGAGAAACGTGTTGCGGTCAACTTTGCCGATCTCGTTGTCTGGTTACCCGCAGTACTTGAGACCTTTTCTTCGTTGTGTTCTTTGACGCTGTGCTGGTCTTCAGAATGTGAGCACGGTGGGAGGCCGCGCCCTCGACCGGTGCGCTGCCTGGACCTGACGCAGCTGAAGCGCGTGACACGGACACAGGTGAAGAGCAGACCCCTTGAGCGTCTGCATTTCAACACGAGCACATCGGGGGGGTCTAATGGCATCTAAGTCTAAGCATTCCTCCGCGACAAGCTGTTGTGCGGGGTGAGGTCCTGTGCACTGTTGCAGCTGCACGCCCTTGCCGTTGCTCCTGTCTCTCTGTACTCCCCGTTGCTGCGTGTTTCCGGCTTTCGAAAACGGCAGTGGCAAGAACGAAGGTCGTTGGGAAGGCACCAATACTGCAGTCGACTGCGCCATGCAATTTTTTTCGGGAACCGTCGTACCGAACAATAATCAAAGTTATGGTCGACGTTTTCTACATGATCATATGAGCATCGGACAAAACCTCCGTAAGAGCTAACATGACTAGAGCGCAACTGAGATGGTGAAAAACTAGGGTCTAGTAGGAAAACCGATAGGGGCCGACCCATGTTCTCGGCATGGCATCTTGTAGTTGATCTCTGCATAACCGATAGGGGCCGACCCGAGATCTCGGCATGAGCAGGTCGAACAATAGGTTTAGGCCGCCGCTCTAATATGTGCCATGTAACACCTCAAAGCCGCCGTCGCATGGTGCATGCGTTACGCACCAACGCAGCCAAGCCCATCGTCCGACTTTGCATGCAGGTGAAGTTCCCCTACTCTACTCGCATATTGCTCCAGTTCAAGGAGGTCCTGAGGGTTTCTTGGGAGCAGAGGGGGATTCGGCGAATCGACAAGAAAGGAAGACCCCTTGCCAAAGGACTACACAGACTACCAGCTCGAGCTGAGATCGGAGCGAGAACTGGAGATCATGGAATGGTGCTGCCCCTAAAAGGAATGGCAGCCGTGCAAGAGGCAGTCACTCTGTTTGACCTAGGCTGCTAGTCTGCTGTTATGAATTTGGTGCCTGACAAGTTACCTTGCAGAGCTGCCGCTGTTTGGCAAACGACCAGGTACAAGATCTTGATCCGGTTCACCATGGAGAGCTGTGAAGCCGTGGTGGATCGAGACGATGGTCGTGCACATCCCTCAGTCGCCACCAAGGAGATGAGATAACTAGTTGGCCCCGGCTTCAAATCAATGCCGAAACTACTTGGTGCAGCGCATGATGGATTCAGAACATTCAGCACTCTTCTCTCGCTCTCGCTCTCGCTCTCGCTCTCGCTCTCGCTCTCGCTCTCGCTCTCGCTCTCGCTCTCTCTCTCTCTCTCTCTCTCTCTCTCTCTCTCTCTCTCTCTCTCTCTTTCTTCCTCTTCCTCTTCCTCTTCGTCCTCGTCCTCCATCTCTTTCTGTTTCGCTTTCTCTGTATCTTTGTCTCCGTCTTCGTGATCGTGCGTGTAGATGCGGCATGATTTGCATTTCGTTCCTTCTTTATTTGTTTCTTTCTTCGTTTCTTTTTTTTTTTCTCTCTCTCTCTCTCTCTCGCTCTCTCTCGCTCTCTCTGTCTCTCTCTGTCTCTCTCTCTCTCTCTCTCTCTCTCTACGGCCCCTCCTCTTGTGCTTGACATGCAACTCCTGGTGGACGTGTGATCATGCATTGGGACGGAATCTACATTCTACCTGGACCGGGTGAAATTGAAGCTGCAGTTGATAGTGGGGCAGCTCAGGTTGCACCCGGCCAGGAGAGCGAAACTGATCTGGATGCGCGAGACCGGATGTAGGCCCCAGCTGCATGCAGTCAAGCAGAACGAATGATTGCTGTTTCCATGGCAATGATACCTGCAAGCATTGTGAGAAGCATCCACCAAGTGGATCTTCGATGCCAAAGCGGACACCCTAGATCCTCAAGTAGAGGTTGCATGTTGGCTGCCTCTTGTACAGAACTCTGTGAGAAGATGATCATCCACCACTCGGCAGCACTGCGTGTGTTCGTGTCCATCAGTTTGAGTGCAATAGGCTGTGCAGGGTATTCACGTCTTCTATTCGCTATGGTGCTGCTTTTTCCGCCGGTGGTGGACTTGCCATGCTCGAAGCAGCTCCGCCAGCTCTCCTTTCGGATTACGAACACATCCGCACTTTATGCTGAGCAGTGCCATAGGTTTAGGTCAGGTTCTAGAGGCTCGAAGATGGACAGAGCATAACAGGATCAATTCCAAACCACATCACTTTGCCGCGTCTCTTGCACGAAGCTGCCGCCTGACGTGGAAAACTAACGGCTGACAACGCAGTCTTGATTTCGTCGTGGGATGGGGTCCACGTCCCGATTTCCCAGTGGAGCGATTGTGTCGTTGTCCGCAATGAAGGATTGTCCTGCATCCGTTGATGCATGGTTTGCATCAAAGGGGGGATACCCTGAGCCCTAAGTGCACAAGTTGATCTCTAAATCCTTAAACCCAAATCTACGATTGCTGCTGAAAGTGCTGCTGCAACTGTTGCTACGATCGTATTCTCGCTGTTCCAAGACTTCTTTCTTCGAGCCCTAGGCTGCGAATCCTTGAAGCCTCCGGTGCCTCGCAAAACCTACGGCAAAGCAGTTGAGGCCCAGATCAGCGTGAGTGGCTGCACCCACGTCAGTGTCGGTCCGATTGCCAAGACCTCGGACTCGGCTTCGGGTTTGATCTCCTGTCGGGGCTGACCTCAAAGCTGTGCCGCAGGTCAGGGGGAATTACTCTGTAGATGGCTCCAACCACAACAAGCCGGCGTACCGGAAGGAGCAGAAGGCCTCCCTGCTTCTCCCAAGGGCAGCTGACGTCTTCGATGCTAGGTTCTTCTGCCAGCTTCTAGTTATAGTTGCTGCTCTGAGATTCAGAGAGAGAGAGTTCAGCTGTTCTGAGACATCACTTCGGGGTACCATGTGCCTGTGAGGTGAGTGGCTTGGACGTCATGCTCCTGAGCTGCAGAGCCGTCTTTAGCAGGGCGATTGCAAGCTCAACTTGGCTCCCGGGTCCGTAGGCAAGACAAGCAAGGCTCTACTACTGGGACGAGCGCGATGGCGTCGAGTTCAGTGGCTGGTGGTTTGGGCCGAAGATTGGCGGCGACCAGGTGGTTGGGGTTTGGTGCTTTGCAGCTGTGTACTAACTACTGGCACTCATGATGATCTTATACAACCATAAATACCATACATACGTACCTATATATATATATATATATATACATGTATAAACATACGTACATACGGACATATGGACATACGGAAATACACATGCATGCATGCCATGCCTGCCATACGTGCCATACATGCCATACATGGCATTACATTACACCACATTACATTGCACTGCATTACATGACATTAGGTTGCAGTACATTAGCATATGCATACATGCACATGCTGCAGTTGTAGCTGCTACCAAGGTCAGTCCTAAAGGTTTCTGTATGTTACTCGTGTCACTGCTGCAGTCGGCAGAGTTTGTGGTCGGAGCTTGTGCCGCAGGTTTGGGCCTACCAGCCGACGCGAGCCACGCAGACGCCACCGCGAACCGGATGGAAGGCATCCTCTATCAGCTTCTGATGCCTGAGGCAGATGCACTTTGCATCCTGCTGCACCATGTTCTGATTACATTTTTCTTCGTGATGGTTAATCATCAGTATCATTGTTTCTCAGTGTCACATCTGAAGTCGTCAAGGGTATGCTTACGGTTCCCGTTCCTGCCATGACAGGTGGTAGCATCTCATCGCAAATTCTGACACCAACCTGAGCATGTAGGAGCTACGATGGAAAGGGAGCAGATGGCCCAAGAAGACCGCACAGGTGCCCTACGATGGCGCCGTGGACCAGACCCTGGTCCTTGCCCCTAGGGCCTGGCTCTCGAAGCTTCCTGTGGGGGAGGGGGGGTTGGGTTTTGTGGTGAGCCTAAGGTATGGGCATGTGACGATTTGTTGACTGTGTGTCACAACAGGGTTGAGGAGGGTGACCGACGGTTTCGAGTTTGAAGATGTCGTTAGACTCGTAGCAAGTTGAGTTTGTTTGTGCCTCTGGCAAACCAGACATAGCAATGAGCCGTGTGCGAGCCATGTGTTTCAGACGGGACCATGGGCTATCCACATGTCCTGGCAGCTGCAGCCTTGCCCGGCTAGCCGTAACATCTTCCCATCCGCGCAGGGCCTTGCGGCGTTGGCTCCTGAGTGGCCGTTCGATGTACAGGGTTGAGATCTGTTTTGGGCCTTCGGCATCCAATCGCCTAGGCCCCACGATCTCTTGATTCGAGTTTCTCGGCCACGTTCTCCTTTGCTAAGGGATTTATGCAGTATGGTCGATGAAAGGGGTTGTAGACAAGACATCGAGCCGGTAGACCACGTAACCAAACCCTCCAAACCTCTGGTTGAGAATCCTTATCGAACCCTGTTAGCAACCCGTATAGTACCCCCCCCGCATTGTAGTGCCTACACGCGATTTGGAGCTTCAGGCTGCAGGTTCCAAACCCTGAGCCCTTGAACCTGAAACAGGAAACCCCATTCCTGAAAGCCTGTTTGGTTTAGGGCTATATATATAATATATATATATATATATATATATATAGACTCCTGCTTAGTTGCATAAGACGTCGCGACTCCCAGCCCTGCAGCCGCGGCGGGTCTGAGGCAGCAAGAGGCCTTGAAGCAGCAAGCCGAGGCCAGGCGTGTCGGACCGGCTAGGCTTTGAAGGCACTAGATCAAGGTCTCGAGTATGGGTTGGCCGCACATCTGAGCCGCAAGAGTATCTGCCGGTCTGGAAGTGCGCATGTTGCGAGGCCCGGCAGCAGCAGATCCTGGCTGAAAAGATGCGGCAAGCAGAGGATCATTTTGCAGCTCAATGGTTGTGGAGTGTGATTAGAGCCGTGAATCTGAGCCGACACAGCATCCCTGCACTGCGCAGGCTTGTCTCGCTCTCTCTCTCTCTCTCTCTGCCTTTCCCTCTCTGTCTCTTCTTTCTTTCTCTCGTCTCTCGCAGTCTCTCTGCCCGTTGCGAGGAGCAGAAAAAGAGAGTTGAGGAAGCCAGGCAGAGGGCCGAGGCGTGGGGCATGGGATGGATGGCCTTGGTCTCTTGGTCCGTGCAGCAGGCGTGTACCCGTGCGCCGATGATGACACCTGCCGCTCTGCAGGAGAACAAGAAGAAGATTGAGGAAGCAAATAGAAGAAGGGTGGAGGAGTCAATCCATTTTCCAGAAAGACCCTCCACTGAAGCCTGCTCAACTCTGGAGGTGCAACTTGAGAAGTCTTCAGTTGCCGGGCAGGAGGAGAAAAAGAGGCAGGAAGAGGTGAAGAAGAGGGCAGAGGCCCGGGCGAAGCTGATATCCACATCGCTGCTGTTGCTGTTATTCTCACCTTGCCAACAGTCACAATACGGATTCAATTTTACTCAATCTTTGCATCGTCCTGCCGCTCCTACCTTCTGTCTTGTTAATCCCGTTTTTACCACTCCTTGCTGCCCCTTTGTCTTGTTGCTGGTGCTGCTGTGCTAGTTGCAAGTATTGGGCGCGAAGCAGCGCTGTGAATCAGGTCCTCGAGTCGGGTCGGCTAAAGTCACGCATCCAAAACAAGCCGTGGATTGCAGTGGTTTTTGTCCTTTCTCCATCCTGCTAATCGGCTGACCGTTGCTGCTCCGGCATAACAGTGACTGCTCAAAACAGTCTTGTCTTTCTTATTATTTTGCCATGGTTTTTTGCAACGTAAATTTTGCTTCAGTTCCTCTTATCTACCACTAATTTCCCGAGAACTGCTTGGTATGCTTCGGTTGTAGCTTACGGCCGTTGCTAATCGAACAAGCAACTCGATGACCTACGCGACCGGTTCCGATTCTAGCAGCCTTGAGGTGGGAGGGCTTTGGAGTTTAGAGTTTTCGGTGGGGGACTTCAGGTCTGGGGTTTTCGCGCTTTGGTTTTGGGGTCTTGGAGCCTGGGAGTTTGGGGCTCAAGAGCAGGAACAGAAGTCCGTCCTGGCGATTCGGCAAGTGCTGATGAAGGCCGATGCTCCGCCCGATTTCTTTGAGCATGGGCTCGGCCTGTCAACTCTGGATGATCACATGTCTTGTTGCTTGCCATTACTGCATGAGCTCCCATACTGTTGTCGTTACTGCTGTTGTTACTGAGCGTATGATTATGTTTGCTATACGTGTCCCACTACTTAAGGTGGTACTCTTGAGCTATCGTCTTTGCAGCGGGCATCTAGGTCTGGTTCTTTCACAGAAGCTGCCACAACCGCCCAGTCTGAGTGTTGAGGCTCTTGCTTTGGCTCAGATCTTGGAATACGAGCCATGGTTGATGTAACTGACTCGAACGTTAGCCCAGAACAATGCGTGATTTTTTCTCCGCCAGTAGCCTGTTGGCAATGTTGCTACTGTAATGTTACTACCATTACCACTTCCACCACTACGTGCAGGAGTATTGCTAGAATACCAGAGCGCCTTGCGCTTGGACGTTGAAGTCATTTCAAGTTATCAGACGCCATGCTTGGTCAACTCCCTGCCGCTTCTTGGATACCGGCGGGGGCCTCCGACTGTCATCGCCGTGGCAAGCAAGACTAGCAATCGTGACAAGTACATTCCAGAAGCGTGTGTAGCAATGACACACTTGCACCAAGAGAACGTACGCGGTCATAACGTTAGTATTGTGAGGCATCATGCGCCGTATCGGTCTTGAAACTAGCCGCAGTGCTTCAAATTGCTCTCTTATCTGGGTTAGCACGGGTGATTTGCCGCGCTTTTTCTGCGTGGGGTGCGATAGCCGTGAGAACAAAGTAGTCTTCGCAACAGTAATGCTGGCAGTACTCGTCGGAATTAGCGTAGTAGTGGTAGTAGCAGCCGCAGTAGCAGCAGCAGGAGCAACAGTGAGTTTTTGACCTCCCACCTACCAGTACCAGATATCTACCACTACCACTACCGCTACGACGACTACACCAACAACGACGACGACGACGCCTACTACTACTATCACTACCACTACCACTACAACTACCACTACTATTACTACTACGACGACGACTGCTACTACTACTACTACTACTACTACTACTACTACTACTACTATCACTACCACCACCACTACAACTACCACTACTATTACTACTACGACGACGACTACTAGTACTAGTACTAGTACTAGTTCTAGTACTAGTACTAGTACTAGTACTAGCAGTACTACTACTACTACTACTACTACTACTACTACTACTACTACTACTACTACTACTACTACTACTACTACTACTACTAATACTACTACTACTACTACTACTACTACTACTACTTTCTACCACTGCTACTACACTAGGCTACTCGTTCATTCTTTGACAGGAAACGGAGCAAAGCCGTGCAAATGCCGTAGTCTTGTGCCCTATGACAGCCCCGCGACAACCGAAACCAAGCAGCCTCCGACAACCGCCGGCAAAACCCAACCGGTTAGCCGCGATCCGTACCACCCCACTATACACCGTAAATCCGACGAAAGCCTGAACCCCAACGAACTCAAAAACTAAATGCAAGACCCTAAGGCCTAAGCTCAGAGCCTCATCATGTGCTTCGCCCAGGCTCAGTCCTCCAAGAGGAGTCCTTGCACAGCCTGAGTTCGGGGGTGTTGCATTCTGTTCGTACCTTAGATTCACCGCATTAGACATGATCTTTGATTTTAGCAGCGATGTCATCATCATGTGCATTCGTCACAGGTACTTATGTATATATATATATATACTTATATATATATGTATGTATATAAATATGTGTGTATATACATACAAACAACACCCATACACGCAGGCGTTTTCCTGTGTTTTGCAATTGTTATACTTGTAGAACATGTGTGAGTCCGCGTCCGGGCCCCGTACATGTCACGGTTTAGGGGTTCACCACGGGTTTAGGATTCAGGATGACAAGTTTGAGGATTAGAGTCCCGATTAGGGTTCAAGCCTTTGAACATGATGGGAGCAAGAAGAATTCTCTCGTCACGGAATTTCGTACCATGTTGTCCCCACAAAACGCAGGCATAAGTGTTAGATCCCGTAGATGACCCGAGCCCCAGAACTCGGGCATGCCACGACGATGTACACACTGAGAGGAGGGTGGCGCTTTGCCTTCTGCTCCTGGGCTTGGCGACTTCCGAGGGTGCAGATGAGGTGAGCTGGGCTCATGTTCAGGGGTTTCGAACTTGTTCCTTTCATCCCATTAACCCCTGACTGTATCAGTGCAGATTCTGGTGTCGAGTCGAACACCGGATTCATGGTGAGGTTGTCATGATTGGTTGGGAGTCAGGATTGCAGCAGAGAGATCACCATTCTGGAAGAGACCTTTCATGTACCATAAGTGTTCCTCTAAAACATCCGAAGTGGCAGCTAAACGGGTGTCATTCTTTACATAACGTATGTACTACGTGTCTCTGTGCTTTGTAGCCATGGCCAAATATCTCCCTCAGGCTCTCGACAGTTACGCAGTGATTTGAATTCGCAGAAAGCTTGCTTGCTCGATGTGCCGCGCAGGTGCCGAATGTGGAGCCACTTGAGGTTCCTGCGCCCAGCTCTTGTCAAGACCTTTGAGTTTCAGGTCAGGTCTCGGATTTTTGGCCGCGGAAATGGGGCCCATACTGAAAGCGGATATTCACCAGCCAAAACCGTGAGTTGCTGATGTCAATCTGACGCTTTGTGACAGCGACTGCCCGCACTTTTACACCACTCTACTGCTGCTGCTGCTGCTACTACTACTAGAACTACTACTACTACTACTACTACTACTACTACTACTACTGCTACTGCTACTGCTACTGCTGTAACTACTGTAGCTACTAAGTACTAAGTACAAACTACTAACTATTCACTACTCGCTACTCACTACAAATCACTAACTACTTACTACTTACTGCGACTACAACTACAACCACAACAACAACTACTACTGCCACTACCACTGCCTTCTTTGTTCTAGAGCATGTGTGCAAGTGCCATTTCGCACATATGTACCAATGTTGAACAGCCACCGAAAGCATGGAGGAGTAAGAGACTCTTTGGATCAACCATGATTCAAAAGAGTGCACTGGTTGTCGAACTCAAGATGCGCTGAGGGCTGCTGCTTCAAGATTGGCTATGCAGCCTTCATGAAGCTGGGCCCTTCATCGTGGGGGAGGGGTCTCCAAGCGTTCTTACGGTTGCTGGCCTCGTGATTGAATGGGAAGGCATGAGGCTTGCTGTTGTCGACTGGGGAGCAGCTAGTATGCAGGGCTCGTAGATCTCACGCGGACGAAGCTTGTGCTGGCTGGGGCTCTGTAGCTCAGGAGGGCTGTCAGCCAGCGGTCCAAAATGACCCCAGGACTTACCCTAGCATGGTCGCGCTGAGGCCGTGTTGCCTCAGTGTCGAGGAACTGGCTGAGCAGGCTCTCCGAAGGGAGTTTTCTCGGGCGTAGCTTCCACACTGAGATGTCTGCCGTCCTTGCAACCCTGGTCTCGTAAGCTTCGGCCGCACGCCCCCCAAAATTCTCGTCAACTTTGCAAGCATGAGCTCATGATTGACGGTGCAGTAGGAGGGTAGGCCGGATTCTGATGTGGCTCCATGCTTCTGAAGTCGCGAGGACTGCTACTCCAGCGACATCCGGGACCCGGGCACGGCCCAGCCCGACGCCCCGGCCCGAGCACAGAGGCAACGTCTTCAGGATGTGCTTTGGTATTTTTGTCAAGGGGCCGGTTAGATTCGATGTTTTTTTAGAGCTTCGCGGTTTGTTTCTTTCTTTTGTGCCATGTCTCAGGGGCTTTTGGGACTCGATGCAGGGTGAGTATTCGGGAAAACGGTTGGTGTGTCAAAGGCTCTGAGGCTTGAATCCTTGGGCTCAAGCTGCAAGTGATGGCTTCTTTGGAAACAGCTGCAGTGTCACTAAATGCAAAGCGCTGCTTTTGATTGTGTTGTCATTGCCTGAGTCTCAATCCGGGACGACAGAAACCCCAGCCTGCATTGAACCTCACGTGCATCTCCCGGGGCTCATCTATCCTTCCAAGCCCCATCCCAGGCCGTTCAGGGCCTGCTAAAGCTCAGCGTCCGCACCGTGGTCGGTGGGGACCGAGGCTGGCGGACCCAGTGTCCGGAAAACGCGTGGTCCCCGGAAATTCGCGGAAGTCAGCTGTTTACCAGGCTCAGTGCGGGAATCTTTCTGGTTGCCCAACAACCGGACCGAGAACACCAAAGGGTCTTCAGATGGCAACGGGTGATTGGGCTGCTTGTCTGATCCTTTTCAGAAAAGTCCTCTGACAGTCACAGTGACGCGTGTTTCATCACGCAGGTCTGGTTTCCTTGAGTCACCTGCCTTGAATCGCTGCGCCGTCTTTGGGCTCCACCCAGCGTTAGCGTTGGCTCTGCAAGGGCCGCTTGACATGGAAGGAGTTTCCGGAGCTTTTCAGTCGGTTCTGGCAGACCTGGATGACATCATCGCAAAGTCCAACAAGGTGTGGTGGGGAGTATGCCGGGTACAGTGAGGTTTTCAGGGATCCGGTTTTCTAGCAATCTCCGCTTCGAACAGGGAGGGGACCTTCAGGGAAGCCTAGGCCCATGCAGGTGAAGACCTCGCTTCAGGAGCGCTTCTCTTCGCAGGTGCAAGGTGCACAAGGAGAGGCCCATATTGCAAAAGTCCTGAGCGACAATGAGCACAACGAGGATTTCCTACTTCCCAAAGCCCTGGAGTTGCATTACCAGAAGAAGATCGATATTGCGCTCTCAGCTCCCAGCTTAAAGGATGCTGGCAAAGCCAAATCTCTAGACCTTCCGGTCTATTCCCTCTATGGCGAGTGGGAGAAGTTAAGCCCTTTTGCAGACGACCCTCTGTCCTACTATCACCATTCCCCTGAGAAGTTTCTGCAAAGGCAGGAGACTGTGGGGGGCTTCGGCAATTCCCTCGGCTTGTCCCTGTCCAAAAACATAAAGCAAAAACGAGGTCGGTTTGTGATGCTTCCTCACTCCCCTGGCCGAATTGCCTGGTCCTGCTTTGGACTTTTGCTTGTCTTGTGGGATGCGATCTCCATTCCACTTTTGGTGAGTTGGGAGATCTCCAACCTCTTCTTTTTCACTATGACCATGATTGCGATGGTCTATTGGTCTATCGACATGCTTCTGAGCACCCAGACCGGCTTCTTTGAGGCGGGAGAGCTCATACTGTCCAGTAGAAGGGCCCTGCTGCACTACTTGAAAAGCTGGTTCCTTTTCGATGCATCGCTGGTGACCCTAGACTGGGTCATGCTCTCTTTGGAGGGCCAGGGAAATCAGAGCTTCCTCATGGGATCTAAGTTTATTCGAATCATCCGAGTCGTTCGCACACTGCGCCTTATCCGGCTTCTCAAGCTCAATGACATCGTGCGACTTGTGGAAGAGCAGGTGAGCAGTGGATACACGCAGTCAGTGCAGCTGTTGGCAGCAGTGGTGAAGTCCGTCGTGACGATCATGTTTTCGGTGCACCTTCTAGGCTGCTTCTGGTATTATGTCGGTCGGACTGAAGTGGACGCTGGTGACGAAGATAACTGGCTTCGGGCCTCCGGCTACCAGCATAGTGCAGTGACGGATCAGTACCTGGCAAGTTGCCACTGGATTTTGGGCCAGTTCACACCAGCCCCTATGAACATCCACGCGCAAAGCAACGCAGAGAGACTCTACAACATCTTCGTGATCTTCTTCTCTCTCCTGGTCATGGGCAGTGCGATCTCGCGCGTGTCGGCCTCGATCCAGGCGGCGATCAAGATCAACTCTGAGGCTCAGGATCGGAGAAGACAGGTCACGCAGTACCTCAAGGCCAGAAGCCCAGAGCCAGAGCTCGCCCGCCATATCCCCTAGCTCCATAGCTCCATAGCTCCCGTGGCTAAGGTCAACAAGGTAAGCCAGGAGCTCCAGATCCGAGTCATGAGGCCGAGACCTTGAGCTTCTTCTTGTCGAGTCTTCCTCTTTTTCGTCGGTGTTTTTTTTGGCTCTACTTGGGCTGCTTCTATGGGGTCTGCTGCGCTCATTCCTTTTCGTGCTCACATGTTTGTAAGATGGGACCCGGGAACTCACTGGAATCCTAGTCTCTGGAATCCTGGTCACACGGCGATGTTGTGGGCTGAAATAAGATGCTGCATCAATGCGGTCGGTTCAAGAGTGAATTGCGGTGGTTGTGGGAGTTTGGGGATGTTGCGGTACCATCTCTCGAGGATATCAGAGGAACAGTTGTGAAGCAATGACTAGTGACGCGTATACGCCGTGGCAACCGTGCCAGTTGACAGGAGCAGTCGTCATCGTAGCAGCAGCCGGAGTAGTGGAGTAGTCGTAGCGGCACACGAGCACCAGCGCTGTTTCTGCATGTCACCGGCTTCAGTATCATCAATGTCAGCATCACTTGACCTTCATCATCGTCATCGCCATGATCACCCACTGGTCCACATCGCCATCGTCTTCATGATCGTTGTGCCAGTCGCAATACCCGTTCATATGTCGAATTCGCATGTTCCTCCTCCTCGTCCTCCTCCTGTACCTCCTCCTCCTCCTCCTCTTACTCCTGCTCCTCCTCCACCTCGTCATCACCAATACTAGTAGCGGCATAGTCAGGCCTAGCTGCCACAGAAGCTGCACAAAAGGTCAACTCCCCACCCATACCATACGGCCCAGCCCTAAATCACGCCACGGCACCTGGCACTTGGACGTTCGTCGCACAGGTTCGTGGACTATCACCTGTCCCGGCTCAGCTCGGTTCAGCTCGACGAGAGCCTGCTTTCAGCGACTCTTCTTATTGTCGACTTTATCGTCGTCGCGATATTCGATGTCTTTATTGCGAAGGGTCAATTAGTCGTTGCGACAGCAACGCCGACGAGCACGAGAACAAGAACGGCAGGACAGCAACAAACGCACCAACCACAGCAACAGCTGCAATTGCTGCACTGCACTGCCGCTGCTTCTGTTGCTGCTGCTGCTGCTGCTGCTGCTGCTTCGTATACTGCTAGTGCTAGTAGTAGTAGTAGTAGTAGTAGTAGTAGTAGTAGTAGTAGTAGTAGTAGTAGTAGTAGTAGTAGTAGTAGTAGTAGTAGTAGTAGTAGTAGTAGTAGTAGTAGTAGTAGTAGTAGTAGTAGTAGTAGTAGTAGTAGTAGTAGTAGTAGTAGTAGTAGTAGTAGTAGTAGTAGTAGTAGTAGTAGTAGTGGTGGTGGTTGTAGCAGCAGCAGCAGGAGTAGTAGTCGTCGTAGTAGCAGTAGTAGTAGTAGTAGCAGCAGCAGTAGCAGTAGCAGTAGCAGCAGCAGCAGCAGCAGCAGCAGCAGCAGCAGCAGCAGCAGCAGCAGCAGCACATTCACCATCACCAGCGCCAGCGCCAACACCAGCACCGCCCCCGCCACCATCACCACCACCGCCACCACTACGACTACGAATCACTTACTACATAATTGTCTCCGACAAAAGTGGTGTTACCGCAAGGTTCTCTTCCTCTCCGATTTTCTCTGACTCCTACTGCTGCTTCTGCCGTGATGGTAGTGCTGGTGGTCTTGTCTGTGGCGGTGCTTGTGGAGGCAAATGTTTGAGCGATGTGCCATTTCGTGCCCCTTCGGCCCCGATCCCCATCGTGCCAATACAAAGAGATATATGGAGAGTGTCCCAGGAAACGCTCGTCGACGAGCTCTACATGGACCGCCGTGGACCCCTACTAAAAGCCCATCCGATGTTTAACTTCTTGTTCGAGGTTTCACCGAAGGCCGAGAAAAGCTGTTGGGACACGCTTAGAAGCACCCTCAGCTCCTTCTCTGTGAACTAAGCTTGGGTTGTGGGGTTGCGGTTGTTGGCCAGGCTGTCACACGACTCTGTGGTCTTCTGAAGTTGAACATGTTTGAGGATGGAGAGTTGATCTTTGCCCGGTACAGCCAAGCCAAGGGCATGTATATTGCCTGTACAGGCACCTACATGTTCAGTCTGGGTGGGAAGGACAGCAAAACCACCGTTGACGGCTTCGAGTTTTTTGCTGAGATCAGCTTGTTCATGAAGTTTTCACATTCCATGTCGCTCTTGAGCATCTCCTTCAATGATGTGTTCTTCCTTGATCCCATGCAGCTGGCGGACTGCCTGAAGGATTTCCCTGAATGTTGTGGGTTCGTATACCAGTACGCAAAGACAATGCAGAGTGATCTCCATAGCGGAGCGTTTGGTGCCAACGATGTGATTCCCTTGGAAAGTGTACTCTCCCTTTGTGAAAGCACTGATGCATACAAAATATTGAACATCTCGGAGCGGAAGACTCTGGAGAAATTCGTAGTGCCTGCGTGCGACCAGGCGAAGGAGTCCTTCTCTCAATGGTTACAGAGGTTCTTGAACAAGACAGACCCCGAAAATGTAGCAAGTCGGTATCACATGCTGGCGGAGCTTACACGCTTCTTCCCAGAGCTCGAAATGGAGAATGGTAGCTATTCGGCATTCGTGGACGAGCCCGCCATTCATCGGGCGCTATCCTGCATGGCTAGTGTTCTCTGGCTGGTCAAGGACTGAGAGGGCGGGTTGAAGGCAGAAGGCAGGGCTTCAATTTTTCGAGGTTCCTTGCGAGGGCAACGCACCGTGTGTATTTTTCAACTCTGCCAGGACAGTTTCGACGAGTTCAGCCGGCCGCAGAAGTCCGGGGATAAGATGCCCCTGGAGATGTGGCAGCGGCTTCAGGAGTTTGTCCGATGGACCGGGGTGAGGTCTGATGTGCGCTCCCTCTATGGGACCTTCGTGCTGATTGTAGCCAGGGGTTTGTCAAAATCGAAGCAGCTTCTGTGGCAGTTCCCCGAGAAGCATCAGCAGCCGGATGCTGCGGTGACGCACATGCTGCGAGCCCGCCACAACGTTTTACCCAGTGCTGCTGAGCTGGACTTGGACATGCGGACCGTCATGTGCAAGGTGTCATCCCTTCATCAGGTCTTTGCCATTGGCCAGTTCATGCAAGGGGAGAACACGCCCCTGAACATCCAGAACTTGCAGGAGGCGTTGAAAATCGAGTCGGATCCCGCGGTTTTCAAGATCTTCCTTCTTTCGGAGTTTGCCTCGTTGCTTGGGATCGGAGCAAGCTCCCGCACATCCGGCTCGAGCTTCCTGAACAAGCGCACGGGTCGAACCGTCATCAGCAGTTTGCACGCCCTCCAGCAACTGGAATCACAGCCGTGTGCATCCGTGTACTGGAACTACCTCTGTACTTGGGCCAGGACCCTACAGCTGGCTTTGGACGAACCCGCGGACTTTGCCTTCGCCCGCCTGGCATGCATCTGTCGGATGAACGACCGCAATCCGAGGCTGAAGCTCTTGTATCTGAGCTGGGCGAACATGAACCAAGCAGACCGGGCAGTGTTGACGGACTTCTTTCTGGCAGACGGCATTCGGAATCATGCATGCGTCTTTAGCTATTTGCCAGCATGCTTTGACAATGCTCAGAAAAATCCGGCTGTGGGCTTTGCCACCTTTCTAGACCTTTTGGTCGAGCTTGTTGAGATCATTTGGATGCAGATGGAGTCGAATGCCACCCCGCGCCAGCCAGTCCTGAACCTCTTTGACCTTGCGGCCTTCACGGGCGTTGTCCGCTCACGGAGTGTGTTCTGCTCCTGTCTCGAGCACACCAAGATCCTGCACATGCCGAACGGCGACATGCAGTTAACGATGACCAGCAAGTATCCCGGTCCGGAAGTAAGCCGAGTTTGAAAGTGTGCAGCGAGAGTGAAAGTGAGTCTGAATGGATGTATGTCTGTGTGTATCTTGTATCCTCACCAGACTCTCAGGAACTGGTCCCGGACGGAAGAAGCCACAGACCATCCGATCAGCGTTCCTAGCTCTTTGCGGCAGTTGGTGCGGCGCCAGAACTTGCACTCCAGGATTGTGATCGAGGTGCCCTTAAATCCCACCTCGGAGTCCATGCAAGAAGAGCACAATGCCGTAGTATCCTCGCAACTAGTGTAAGGTAGCGTGACTGCTCAGGTAAAACTTCCTTGGCGCAGAAGGCTGCGCCCATCTCATTTCATTAGTGTTCATTAGTACATAGGTTGTGTCCAATTTCCTCCTAGTGTTGTAGCCGTGCCAGTCTCTCTTGCAGATGGGACAGTGGGGCAGCCTCTCCGAATGCCAAGACACAAGATGTGAATGGCTGGGCGCCCCGCTTCCCTCTCCGTTCTTATACGACTGCGCTCCGAAGAACATTTAATCCAAATTCTTTGTCTTGCCTTTGGTGCGAAGCTCTGTCTACGAAAGTAGTGGAGATCGCATCCGCAGAGTTTTGTACGAATCGCCATGCCATCATATACGCAATCTGTTGATGCAGAGGCATGTTCCAAAACAGCGCAAGGAGTCAAGGAGCATAGAGTCGAAGCCCTTCCCTGTCCATTCAAAAGGAGTAGGTACTTGTAGCGACGACGATGATGATGATGGTGGGAAGTTGACCGTTGCGATTGTTGCTGATGATTACGAAGAAGGTGTGGCGGTGATAGTGGCAATGGAGATGTCACCGGCAAGAACTGGTTACCATAGCTCTTGCTGCCATGTGATGATGCTGCTGATGATGATGGCCTTGATGCCGCAGTGTTACCTTTGGTGAATGTAGCGGTCGGTCGAGGCGCGGGCCTTGTCATCGTCGTTGTCGTCACGGCAGTCGTGGTCGCGGCGGTGCTGACCGTAGTAGCAGCAGCAGCAACAGAAGGACGAGGTCCTCGATGCTAATCCGACCGAAACAAACTGATTAACCGATGCCAGATTTTTGGGGAAGCCGATCTTGCCCACCTGCTTGTTTGAAGAGAAAGTGCATGTGTGATATTCCGACCACGTAACGCTTCTTGCGGCCCAGCTGCGAAGGCTGCCCGGGCTCGAGCCCCTTGCTGTGCACGCTTCGATTCCTTTGTCATGCACACTTTGACCAGAAGTGTTTTTTGGTCCCCAAACAGTGTGGCACCCACCTGGGTTCCGACGTTCGGGGAACGGAGAAGTGCATGGTTCAGGCCCGCGGAAATTACGTTTCTGGGGACCTGGGTTCCGGGGTTAACGCGGTGCACATTTTGCGATTTACACAGATGCGCGGGGGACACGGCTCCTCCAGAAGGCCAGGTTCATTGAAAACTCTAATGCGCAGGCCAATGATGCGCTCGAAAACTCTTGGAAGGAATTCTGCCCGTCTTTTTGCATACAGCCAGAACTTGAGGGAACGCACGTTGGCCGCGTTGCTGGTACATTCCACCAGTGCTTTTGGGAAATCTTTTTCGCAGTGTCTTGGTGGTCTCCTTGTGGTCTCCTCATGCTTTGCTGATTGTCGAGGTCATCCCAGTCGTGGTGGTCGTGTCGTCGTGGTCGTGCTCGTCGTGCGTGATTGTCTGGGGATCGGCAACCCCAAACACTGACCGACTGTCGTGCGAAGCAAGAATTCCATCTGCCCTCAAAGGCCCAAGAGGCGGCCCAGTTCATTAAGGAGGACAAGGAGGCCCGAAGACAGGAGTTGCATGCCAGATACAGCATCCACTTTTTGGCCGACCACTCTCCCTAAATCAATCGCTGCTCCACTTGATTATCGGCTTCCTCGAGGTTTAGAATCAGTCCTCGTCAGAGAGCGAACTAGACCCAAATCGAGCAACTTAGCAGGCATCCGCTTCATCGTCCCTTGCGCCTCTCTTGGGAGTAGCGCCGGCGCAACCTCAGGCACGCATGCATGCGAAATTCTCTCGTCTCGGGTTCAGAGAAGCGTTTTGGTGCAAGGCCGAACAATAGCGTACAGTAGGATCTCCAGAGGAACAGGATTGGCTTGGGATTACAGTCGCCTTAAGAAAGATTGAATCAGCGAGGGGTGGCGTCAAGACCGACACGTTTAAATACCAGGGTCCTGCACATCTCGAGAGTCGAAGGGAGTGCTAGTCATGTAAGTTGTTTCACGAGCCAGGAACCGCAGGAGCACCTTCCCTGGCAGAGCTCTCAGATTTCAGGTGTCCTGTCTGGTGTGCATAGAATGTGGTGCGGTGCAGGGAGTAGTTGTGCACCATGAGTATGCCACCTCATGCTAGACATCCCGAGAGACTGGTCCTGAGCCACCTGACATGGCACAAGGTGGGCATTCCTGGTGATTGGGTTAGCCATGGCGCTGGCTTCGTCCGTCGCGCTGGTGCAGGTGATCTACAATACGTACCAGTGGCAGACACCTCGCGTGTGCTGTAGAATATAACAGCAAACGGTAGTTGTGACAGATTTCGTTTGTCAGTATTGGCCTTAACAGCCTTAACATGTATTGGCGATGTCATGAAGCAGAAGAAGATGATGATGCTGGTGATGATGATGTTGGTCGTGATCGTGGGGGTGGGGGTGGTGGCGGTCCTGGAGCTGGTGAGGATGTAAGCGGTAATCTTGTCATCAGGCGCTGTCGCCGTCACAGAATTCGAGTTCTCAGTGTCATGTCTTCATTGGCTTTTAAGTCCTTTGCTATTGATCTGCCTGTTTGCTCGCACTGCTGATCTCATCAACAGCAAAGTCATTGCTGTCGCTCCTTCGGTTATAGTTTGTGAAGTCGATCCCAGTGCTGCTGCTGCTGCTGCTGTTGCTGCTGCTAGCTGATCGTGCTACTGCTGCTACTGCATCTGCTACTTGCTACTGTTACTGCTCCTACCAGTGCCAGTACAAGTGCCAGTGCGACCAGCACTTCCACTTCCGCTGGCACTGCCACAGTCACTGCCACCACCACTACCACCGCCGCCACCATGGTGGTTCGCATTTCTTCTTCTATGACCAGGCAACAGTCGGCATCAAACTAGCACGCACCACCGGTGCTGGCTGCAGCTGCTGCTGCTGCTGCTGCTGCTGTTTTTGATGTTTTCGTTGGTGCTAATGGTACCTTGGCAGTATTTCGCTGATACGAAATGTGCTCGAATCAGTCATAAAGGCCATAGGCTCTGATTTTCAGCTTAGCCTCTCTTGTCACTATTGTGCTTATCAATTCCAGGGCAAACTTGGCAATGCCCTCACATTTTGGGCTGAGGATAGGGTCTTTGAAGCTGTCTCCAGTGCAGTAGCCAGGCAATGGAAGGTGCTCAGAAGTCCTGGCGCCGCAAGCAAATTACCGCCGGCGCGGTTCCCAGAGCCCAAAAACTGCTTCTCATCTTCTTGAATGCAGCGCTTGCAGCACTACAAGTAACAGCAGATCAGTGATGCGATTGACACTGCTCCTTGGGTGCCGGCAATCCGTCTTGCCTACTCCTCTTTGCCTTTTGCCGGAGACGCCACCGAGGCAAAGCGACGGAGCTTGACGAAGAAGAGTCTCTGGAGCCCAGCGGAGACTTGGAGGCCCCGAGTTTGGCAGCTTGCGTGGGCTTGAGTTCAGGTTTGCACTGCTTTCGCAGCTCTTCAGTGGAGCCCTGCTTCCAATGGCTCTAGCGTTTGAGATACGAAGGCTGCTGCAAAGGCCGCTTTGCTTTCGCACGGATTGCAAAAATGCCCTGACTTGAGGTCCTTCTGCCTCCTCAGCCGATGGTTTCCGCCCGGAGCCCGCTAGCTGGAATCCCAGAGCGGCAGCGGCTTGAGGCTGCAACAGTGTTAACTTTGATAAAGCATCGGCTGTGCAACGTTGGCTTTGCTCACTGCATGAACCGCGGCCTCTTTCTCTCGAGGCCTACAGCCACTTTTGTTTGCTGCGGAAAATGGATGCCTGCTGACTCTGCGCTTCCTTTCGTGGCTGCTCAGAGTGCGTGTTTCCACAGTGGCACCGGAGCCTGAGTTGGGTTGCCCGGTTGTCCTTTGGGCTGAGCTCTCCGCTGCGCCGCCGCTGCTTGCTGCCGCTTCGAGTCCTCATCCCCGACCTGCTGCTCGATTACCCGATTCTCGGCTACCTCATTGCTGGACGCTCAGCATAGAGCGGGCTGTGGAACCGGTCGTGCGGGCCGAGGTCTGTATCACCTTGCACGGCAGACCTTCCAAAACCGGAAGGGCTTCTTCGAATTCCACTTTGTGTTCCAGCAGCTATGGCTGAGGCCGAGAAGGAGTACGGCGGGGCATGGAGTCGGTGCCCGACTTGGGATGGATCTCCACTCACGTGGCGGTCTTTCTAGCGCGAGATGAGCTGGTGGACCAGCTCCTTGGACCTTGAGAGCACCCGGCGCTACAACTTGGCAGCCAGGTTCTTGATGAGACAGTCTGGCATTGTTCGCCAGAGGGGCGAAGAGTTTACCCCGGAGGAGCTTGAGTTCCAAAAGGAAGAGAAAGCCCGAGATCCCGAGACCGGCGACGAGGTGGTGATCACTCCGGAGAACCTCCTCTCCGGCCTCGAGAAGTTGCTGAAGGCGCTGGAAGGGCTCAACGGCCAGAGTGTTTTGGACCGCCGCGGCGAGCTGAGGACGCAGTTTTACCTGCATTTGGCCAGGAAGCCGGCCGAGCGAGTGGCTGACTTCTCCAGCCGCTTTCGCACGGCGGTTGCCGACCTTCGTGGGGAAGGCGTTAAGCTTCCGGATGCTGAGGTCGGCTGGTTCTTCAAGGAGAAGTTGGGCTTGGATGCCTTGAGACGCCAGCTTCTGGAGACGGCGCTGCAAGGGGCCGAAGGCTACGCTGTGATCGAGAGTGAGTGCCTTCGGCTGTTTCGTGACCTGCACCTTCAAGACCCTCTCTTTCGAAGGCTAGATCGGCCGGCCAATGGCAGGATGACGATCCGGAGGCTCTTTGCCTCCCCGGGGTCTGCCGCTACGACCGCCTCGTCTTCGACGACTTCCCGGCGCTCCTCTTTGCTCTCCTCGGCACCTTCCTCTTCTTCGGCTTCCCGACGGCCGCCTCCAATGCGGCAGGCGCAGGTTGCTGAGAACGAGCCCGAGACGGAGGCAGAGATCGAGGACGGCGAGACCGAGGAGGCGGGCGACGGCGCCGAGGACCCGGCATCCTTGGAAGAGGTTTTGCAAGCCGAGGTTCAGAATTTGGCCGATGAGATCGCCGAAGCTGAGGAGGAAGGCATTGACCCGATGCACCTGGAGGTCCTGGAGCAAGGAATCGAGGCGAGTGCAGAGGCGCTTGTTTCGATGAGGGAAGCCCGCGTGAAGTTGGCTGAGATCAGGAAGGACCGCGGCTTCAAGGGTCCCTCGGTTGGTGGCCCCGGGAAAGGTCGCGGCAAGACTTCAGCCGCAGTTGCCGCGAAGAAGGCCAGTGGAAAGCATGTGTGCTTCGACTGTGGGAATCCGGGACATTGGGCCGGAGACGAAGGGTGCCCGAAACCTGGGCAAGGCTTGGGCCGGGCGAAGGCTAAGGCTGGATCGGTCAAGAGCGTGAAGATCGCCGAGGCCTATGCCGACCACGACGTGATCCAGACCGAGGCCCTGGACGCCCCGGCGAATGAGGTGATGACGGTTTCCGCCGAGGTGTCTGGCGAGGTCTTGGAACGGGCCCTGGAGAGCTCTCTTTCGAGAGCCGCCGAGGTGCACATTACGGCCACGCGCGGGCCCACGGCCGACAAAGCCTTGGTGGGTGCATTGGACAGCGCGTGCAACAGAACGTGCGCAGGCGAGGCGTGGATTAAGAACTACATTGACCTCCTCAAGGACGCTCCGGCCGGCGTGCAGGCGTTGATCACCGAGGCCCCGGAGACAGAGCGCTTCCGCTTCGGGAACGGTGGCGTGTTGCCCTCTTCGTGCCGGTGGCGATTGCCCATCGATCTGGCGGGCCACCTGGTGTTGGTTTGGGTGTCGGCGGTGCCGGTGGCGACCTTGGGTCTCTTGTTGGGACGCGACGTGCTTGATGCTGTTGGAGGGCTGCTCGACTTTTCCCGGCGCACGTTGCGTTGCCAGACCTTCGGAGATGCGCAGGCCCAGCTGACCCAACTGTCGGCCGGCCACCTGGCTCTTCCTTTGATTCCCAAAGTTTGGCCAGCCGTTCCGGACACAAGGTGGCGGAAGCTCGGGCCCGACGGTGTCTTGGAGACCTCGCTTGGATGTAAAATGTGGGCCCGACAGCTTTTGAGAGGCGCGTCGCATGCAGTTGCGTCTGATGATGAACACAGCCACCACCTGACCGAAGCCAGCCTCAATCTTGGTCGCATCGCTTTTGAGTACAACTCCGTGCTGCTGACCTCGGCCCAAAAGATGTGCGTCGGAGCCGTGACCACGGTTGCCCCTGCTGCCTCTTCTGTGGCGGTTCGACCCAAAGATGGCAGCTGCGGCCGCTTTCGGTGCCCGACCTTCGGCCGCGCCTGGCTTCGATGGCTTTGGCTACCCCGGCGGCGGCGACGAGCTCGGGTTCCTCGTGGTGACCATGGTGCGGTGGAAGCGTATGATCATGCGCGTTCAAGCCCGCTGGGCGTGGGCCAAGCAAGGGCTGTTGCTGGCTTTAATAAAGCGGCCCGATCTGCGCTTCTTGCCCTTTCCCTGGCCTTCTGTGTCTTCGGTGGCGCTTTGGAAGTCCCAGGCGGAGACCATGGCGCGCAATGGCGCGCACCCTCGACGCTGGTTGGCCCGAGGCACTTGGACGGCGGCGACCTTGGCTGCCATGACGTGGTTCAGGGGCCGGTTTGGCCTTCGCTTCTCTTTCCTGGAGGACCCCTTCCTTCAGGGGATGTTGGCCGTGACGACCTCGAAGGGGAGATCTACGCGAGTGCGGGCGGAGATGGTGAAGGAGGCCAAGGCCGAAGCAGCCAAGGAGGCAGATCGTTTACAGGCGGCCCGTGGCTTGATCGGGCCTCGTGGCGGCCTCCCGACCTTGAAGGCCGACTTGCTGCGCCTGGCGGCTCTCCTGCACGTGGATGTGTCGGACAAGGACAAGGTCGAGGACCTGAAGAACAAGATCCGGCCAGTGCTTTACCTGCTCAAGGACGTAAAGCCTGCCCCGGCCGTGCCGACCGTCGCCGCTTCTTCGACCTCCTGCTTGAGCCCTTCGTTGCCAGCTATGCCGAGTTTCTCGACGAGATCGCCTCCAACCTCTACGGCACCATTGCCAAAGCAGACGGCTGGCCCAGCGATCGAGCACAACCTCCACGGCGACCCCGAGAACACGAATGCCTTCATGTCCTTCATGACGGCCATGGACCAGAGGTACCAAGACATGCTCAACACCGCCAGCCAGCAGCAGCAGGCCATGTTGAGCCAGGTGCTGCAACACGTGATGCAGATGCAAGCCGGGCACGCCGCGACTTCGGACGCTCCCATGGAAGACGACGAATGGGCGAATGTGCCACCCCTGCCGCTTCATGCCGAGAGTCTGGACGAGGCGACCGACCCGAGGCTGCACCAGCTGGGCTGCCTTCAACTGCCCAACTAAGTCAGCTGAAGCCCGGCCAAAAGCAACTTGTGAGTCAAGCTTGGGCTCGACACCGCAGGGAACAGCTGCTGATTTCATGCTCCCCTCGGCAGGTTCGAGACATTATGCTGGCCGAGCACATGGCTATCTACAGGCGCGCCATGAACGAGGTGTTTGTCATGGAAGTGCCGCTCTTGGCGGCTGAGGCGGTGGAGCCGCTTGACCTGGTGAGCCGCTGGGTGCAAGTGCGAGGGCACACCTTTGCGGGCCCTTGGTTGCACAACGGCGGTTACGACTTGACTCTTCGAGCTCACCGGCAGCACGTGTTACTTGAACTTCGCCGCGAACGCCCCTACTTCCTGGTGCTTTCGGTGCCGGCGACTACCTGGGAGCGACCGGTGCGGATGACCACCCCGGCCGACCGACTACAACAACAACGTGCACAAGAGCTCTTGCTACTGAACTTTGCGGCCCGCCTGGCGCGAGAACAAGTTGGGGGGGGGAGACACTTCGTTTTTCGCCTTTCTGCTACCTCCTCGGCTTGGCGGGCCCCTGCTTTGAAACGTTTGCGCCGCTCCTTTGGGCTTCGCTTTGTGCAAGTGCCCGGCCACCGGCTGCTTACCTCCAGCCAGGCCGTTGTGAGCAAGTTCCTGGACCCTTCGGTGGTGAAGTCATGCGACGGCACCAAGTCGGGCCTCAGTAAGGCGCTGGTGGCCGCCTTTGAGAGTCAGTTTGACTTTGAGACGCGACAGCAGGCCCAGCAACGGGCCGTCCACCAATGCTACCAGACGACGGCTGTGCCGGGAGCGATCGACTTCTACCACGACGTGCTTGCGACCGGCGAGGGCGGCCCCGAAGGCGGCGACTTTACCATCGAGGACGGCGAGGATTCCGAGGGCTGAGCCGTTCAAGGGCGAGATCACCCCTGCCGTGCGTGCAGCAGTGAAGCGAGTTCACGAAGCAACCGGCCACCGACCCCCGAGGCGCCTCGCTCGTGCCCTTCTTCTTTCTGGTGCTCCACCTGCGGCGGTGCAAGCTGCTCGGGAGCTCAAGTGTGATGTGTGTGCCGAGAGAAAAGCCCCTCGTAGCCGGCGAGTGGCCAGCCTGCCGGCCCCGCGAGCTGTGGGAGAGCAGGCCCATGTGGACCTTTTGGTGACTGAGGATGCCGTGGGAAAGCCCTACGTTGTTGCTCACCTCACCGATGCCGTTTCTAAGTTCCAGCAGGCAGCTGTGATCAAGGATAAGAGCTCGGCCTCGGTGATCGATTTCATCATGGCCACTTGGGTCCCGCTCCTCGGCGCCCCTCGGCAGATCATTGCCGACCAAGGGCGAGAGTTTGTCAGCGAAGAGTTCCAGGAGTGGTGCTCTTCACACTCGGTTCTGCTTTGGCATGCGGCTGTGCAGGCGCCTTGGCAGAATGGTGCGGCGGAGAGAAGCGGTGGAACCTTGAAAGCCCTGTTGGCCGCCATCGTGTCCGACAAGGTGGTGCTTGGGGACCGCGACATGAACCATGCGGTCTATGAAGCCGTCGCCGCTTACAACTCCGACCCGATCGAGGATGGTGTCTCGCCCCAACAATGTGTGACTGGCCGGCAGCCTTCAGTTCAAGGGTCTGTTCTCAACAATTTTGCCGGCCGTCTTGCTGAGCATGGCATCATTGACTCGAACCCGAGCCTGACTCAACGCATTGCCTTGAGAGAGGCGGCCCGGGTTGCTATGGTGAGGCTTCACTACTCGCAAGGGATACGCAAAGCCGAGCTAGCCAGAAGCCGGGAGCCCACTGCGGCTCAACCTCCCAGTCCAGGCGATGTGGTCTACTTCTACCGGGCCCAGAAGCTCACGAAGCGGGGCGACCCTCGACTTTCGACTTCTTCGCGGCGCCGCCGTCTGGAGCTTAAACGCTGGCACGGCCCGGCTGTCTTGATTGCTTTGGAGACGTCTGGCGAGACCGGCTTCCCGAGCAATGCCTTCCTCTCCTACAAAGGACAAGTGACGAAATGTGCTTTGGAACATGTTCGGCCGGCCTCCTCTTTGGAACAGCTGGCAGCCGGGACTTGGGAAGAGGCCATTCGCGAACTTGTTGAAGGCAGTGCCCCTGGAGATGGTCTGGCTCTAACCCCTGTGCCCGAGGGTGATCCTACGGAGATGGAGCAGGAAGTTCCTGTTCTTGGGCCTGTGGCGCCTGTTGATTGGCAGCCCTCCTCGACGACTTCGGCTCCTCCCTCTTCTACGTCTACGGCGGCCCCTGGCACACCGGTGGGCCGATTGCTGGCCAGACCTGCGCTTGCAAGCGCGCTTGGGAGATCGCACGGGCAGCCGCTATCCGTGGAGCTGACCCGTCGTGCTCTGGGTCGTGGGCAGCCGGCTGATTTTCAAGCCGAGTTGCGAGATGCTATGGAGCGCGGCCGGCGCCGCACCAGTTCCGAGGCCGAGCTGGAGGATCGTACGGATCCCTCGCGGCGATCGAGCCTCTCTTCTTCTCTGGCGCCTGGAGCCGGCGGCGAACCATCAGTACTACGACAACCTCCTAGCGAATCTCTCGGGCCTCCCGTTACTAGCGTTGTACCAGCAGTACTACAACAACCTCCTAGCGAATCTCTCGGGCCTCCAACGACAAGCGGTGAACCAGCAGTTCTACGACAACCACCTAGCGAATCTCCTGGGCCTCCTGCTGCGCAAGTCCCAGGCACTTCCTCTACTACCACCCGTGGTGCCTTCGAAGCTATGGTGCTTAGTCGCGAGCAGCTGGCTAACCTTGCTCTTCCCAGCAGTGCGGTACATCCTCTACTACAAGTGCAGGCGCAAGTGGAGCAGGACCGCCTTTCCTCGAGGGCGTCTTTAGAAGCAGAGCACGACCATGGTACATGGGATGGCCGCTGGAGCTTGCCCTCGAGAACTCAGCTTGAGACCATCGGCAATATCGGCGCAATGCTTCCGACGGGATTGCCTGAGGATCACGAGGTGAGTGCTGCCACGGCCCGGAAGGAGCGCCAATGGTCGCACATGACCGAGGCCGATAAGCAGCTTTGGCGGAAGGCAGCAGAAAAGGGCTGGAAAGCCTACTTGGAGAATGAGGCCATTGAAATTTTGAGCCTCCAGGAATCTGCTGCGGTCCGGAAGAAGCTTGCTTCGCGTGGTGAGCTCGACCGGATCCTTGTGCCGAGATTCGTGCTCACAGACAAATCGGACGGCCTCCGCTCCGCCTCCAACCCACTGCCAGTCGAAGCTTCGGCGAGACTCGTAGTTCCTGGATTCCGGGACCGTGCTAATCTTGCAGGAGAGGTCCGCAGGGATGCTCCCACAGGGGCGAGGTTGACCCAGCATTTGCTCCTGTCCATCATCGCCAGCAAGGGCAAGACGTGGAAGATGATGGCTGCCGACGTGAAGTCGGCGTTCTTGAAGGGCGACCCTTATGTCGCCAGAGAACTTTACATCTCTCAGACCAATGGTCGCACTGGCCCGGGGATACCAATCCCGGAAGGTTGCCTAGCACGCGTCTGCAAAGGCATCTTTGGACTGGCGGACGCCCCCCGGGAGTGGTGGCTTCGGTTGAGTCGGTCTTTGGAGACAAAGGGCTGGACGCGCAATCCGTTGGACCAAGCTTCGTGGTTCCTCTGGGGAGGTCCGGAGAAGAAGACGCTGATCGGCATGATCATCAGCCACGTTGACGACCTGCTCTTCGGTGGCGACAGCGAGGCTGAGGCTTCCTTGCGGGCCGTTGGTTTGGAGCTCGGGTTTCGCGAGGTGCAGGAGGAGAAGTTCACCTGGTGTGGCAAGCAGTTCGAGCGACGACCTGACGGTACCGTGGCCATCTCCATGGAGACCTACCACCGCAACCTGAAGGAAATCCCCCTGCCTCGCAGCCGCAAAGCCTCTCTGACTGCCGAGCTCTCAACGGATGAGCGGCGCCGCCTACGAGCTCTTTTGGGGAGCCTCCAATGGCTGGTGGCCCAGCTGCGGTTCGACCTCCAGTTTCCTGTGTCAGCTTTGCAAGGCGAGCCGCCGACGATTGGGACGATTCTCCGTGCCAACGCGCTCCTGGCCGAGTTCCTGAAGGACCCAGCCTATGAGATGGTGTTTCAGCCCATCGACCTCGAGACGGCCGGGCTGGTGGTGGTGACGGACAGCTCGCTGGGCAACGTGACCCAGACCGGCTCTGGGGAGGCGGCACCGCTGGAAAAGGTCTACAGCCAGGCTTGCTACTTCGTGCTCCTGGCCGACGCTGACCTCCTTGCTGGACGCCCTGGCCGCTTCAACGTCTTGGACACTCGGAGTCACCGCTTGGCTCGGGTGTGCCGTTCAAGCTACGCTTCAGAGACGCTGGGCGCCGAGGAAGCTTTCGACGTCGGGCTTCTCACCCGTGGCTTTCTGGCAGCTGCAAAAGGACTGCCCCTTCAGACGAAGCAGGCCATCGACCAGAGCCTCAATAGCATCCCACTGGTGGTGGTGGTGGTGGACGCCAAGGACGTGCACGACAAAGGGAACAGCGACACCTCGTCGTTTGGATCTCAGAAGAGCCTGGCTTTCACCGTGGCTTGGTTGAGAGCCGTTTTGCGACGGCCCAATACGGCCTTGCGATGGACGGCCTCCAGCAACATGTTCTGCGACGCCGGAACAAAGTACATGGACGTCTCGCACTTGAAGGACACCCTGCGGCGTGGGATCTGGAGCATCACATACAGCCCTGAGTTTGTGAAGCAGGTTTCAAAGGGTAAAAGAGCCCCTCCTCCTTCTACGGCCACCGCGACCTCCTTACCAGGCGAGGCTGTGGACGGCAACGATCCTCTGATGGGGTTCTTGCTGAAGTTTGCTGAGCAACGCGGGTGGCACTCACAGGGGACCATGGGCGTGAACGTGGCCCATAACGCCAAGAGCTTCCGAACTCCTGAACCGAGGTTCTCGAGCGCACAGTTTCCTTTTCGGACTTCTTTTGCTCGATATGAGCGCTCCACGGGCGAGTTAACTTGGCGAGTGCTTGAGCGGAAAACCCGCTACCTCGAAGAGGCGAATCAGCACGGCCTCTTAAAGGTTGCCGCCCCGGTGTTGGTGACTTTCTTCACCAGGAGCGAGTAAAGCAGCGCTGCCCAGCCGATTCTCCTTAGCTATCTCTATGCAACAAAAGAATAGATGGGATGATAAAGCATCGGCTGTGCAACGTTGGCTTTGCTCACTGCATGAACCGCGGCCTCTTTCTCTCGAGGCCTACAGCCACTTTTGTTTGCTGCGGAAAATGGATGCCTGCTGACTCTGCGCTTCCTTTCGTGGCTGCTCAGAGTGCGTGTTTCCACAAACTTTGTCATGCACTTTTATGTAAGTAAGTAAGTATGTATGTATGTGCATGTATGTAGGAAGGTACTTAAGGCCCCTTCAAACCTGTAGATTCCTGTCCAAGCAGGAGGATTCATCGGAGTTCTTGCACAAAAAGACTCGGCTGCAGCGGCATAGGACCGTAGGATGTCACAAAGCACGTGGCGCAAACTTCAATCTTGGAGTAGACATCTGCCATCTTGCTTGTCTGATCTGTTGTTGTCACTGAGACCACATTGCCCTTCCCTGTAGGCCTGAAAGTCCCCGCTCGAAAAGCATTCACTGAAACGGCGCCCAGGTTTTCAATAGTCCCTCGCCATCGAGCGGGGAGGTGTCTTTCTTCGAGAGTTTGCTTTGGCGCCTTCCACACATGCAACCAGGGTCTCATCGATGGCAGCGGCCATCATGGTGGTAGCAATTGGTAGCAGGGATGAAGGTATCGGAAAGTGAGTTGTCTTCATTGGCAGGCATGATATCGTAGTAACTGCAGCATGAAGACGAGTACGACATGCATCTGCTGGAATGATGTTTGGAAGGCAGGCATCAAGGCCAGATCCGTGTAAATGATGAGTTATTCATGTGTGCTCACACCGACGGATTACACTAGTGAAATTTCGACCACACTGTGTATACATTTTAAAACAATTTCTGTGTGGGCAAGCATGTGCAGCATTCTCCGTATTCGCCAGAGGATGACCAACAGATACATGGATACATGTATTGGCTTTCCAGTACAACTTAGCCATGAGATCGTACGGCCTGACATGCAGAGATCTGCTGATGTCTGCCTGCATAGAGCCTTGTGGGTTCTACATTTACAGATGATGGGTTTTCCATTGATTTGTGTTTACTCGAAGGCATGCACTAGTTTTGGTTGCATTATATGCTACCACAACAGACGACCACATGCATGAGCATGAGCATAGCCAGAAGGTTTGTCCTGTCTTGCCGCTTTGTCATGATTGTTGTTGTTGCTGCTGGTGTATTACAGGCACGCCATAGATAAGACTGTATCCACCTCTGTTCCCACTTTGAAACCCAACAAATGAGCAATACTAACGCAACACAATAGACAAAATCACTAAGTAGAAACGGCGGATCTTGCGATCTTGGTACTTCTCCCTTCTCAGCTCGATATGCTTTTCCGAATGGAAATGGAAAGCAAATCTTCGAGTCCTGAGAGAAGCTTCCGCGGATCCGTTCCAGGGTTACCTGTACTATTTTTGGGGTTCCTTCTTTTGAACTATAGAACCCCATTCTAGTTATTCAGGGTGGGTCGGATTTGCAGGCTTTCGGGCGTGCTGCTGGTGGCGTCTCGACTCCGACTGCACAGCCGGTTATCCTGCCAAAGGTGCCCACTGGTCCGTCTCGGGTAAAGGGAAAACGGGGGCGAAGGACGACACCTCCCAGCTGGATTTTTGCGTGGCAAGGGATCACCTGCTTCAGGCTTTAAAACTAAGAACCATGGCGGATGGCAGATGTGACCACACTTTTTCACTGGCCGATGCCAGGCAGTTCCTAGCCCAAGCAATTGGAGACCCAACACGGGCCCGGTGGTGCAGGCGCAGATGGGACTTTGATTCACAGATAGCATGTACACAGGTACCTGATCCCCCACACCCACATACCTGTGAAGGTCTTCTATTCGACCTCGCCAGTGGCTTCCAGCTCAGTCCGAAAGTGCTGCGGACGGACGCATGGCCGTGAAATCCTCCGTCTCTCAGGTCAGTCCATCGAAGCGGTGACTCCTGGTTGTCTCGTGAGAAAGTTAAACGCGAATACCATACCACCTCGACCAAGTCTGACTGTAGAGTCTATGACATAGAAAGAAAGTCTGAGCGCATTCCTTAATGCACAGCACTTACATGTTCCCCAAAGCCATCATGTCGGCCATCAATTAGATCTAGTGGGCCTTCGTGCGGTGTGTGAGCCCTTGTGACCTCTGCCTCGACACCACGGGTCGACCGAACCCAGCTGGAGCCCTGAAGCCTGCACGCAGACGGTTCATGCACTTATTATTGAACTTTGACCGTATATCCATATCCATGTCAGCATCTTTCTATCCTTCTGTATATATATATATATATATATCTGAATAAATATAAACATATATATATATATATATCTATCTACACGCACGTGCAGCATGTGTTGATCAGACGAGTTTGGCCAGGGCTCTGCCAGCCTCGGGTGTCCGGGGCAGAGACGCGGATCCCCAAGTCTCCCACCTCTGTTCTGTCACATTAAGCTTTGTAGCCAGAAGCCCTCAACTCAACCCTTCTGCGTTTGGTTGGTTGTGGCAGTTGGGAAAATAGGGGCGCAAATCAGCATACAAACACAAGGATCCAACCTTCATGCCGTAGTAGGGGGCCCCCTAAAACGTGGGGTTCGACACAAGCACATTCAAACGGATCCTGATGTTGTGTGCTGTTTTTGGGACCCTGTCAGTTTCGATGCACGGCTTCGATGCCGCAACCCCGTCGACCGCTTCGGCACACGGCACAGCGAAACCAGCTGAGCTAAGATGCGGAAAATACCGTCACTTGCGTTGCTGCAAGGTTTGGGGAGAAGGCAGCAATCTTCGTCACATAGTCTATACTACGTAATTTCTGAGTTTCCCAAACCATGCAGCTGCTCAGGCTCCTGTCTAGTGTCAAAGGGTGGTGTTATGTCGTACGGCTACATCTTCTTGGCACTTCCCCACGTCAGTTCGAGACGCAATGCCCTTTATGAGATGGCGTGTTGTGGCACACTTGCATGTGGTTATATGTTCTCTGTAGTATCATATAGTAAGGGACGGCACGACGTTATCCTCTACAGTGTTGGAAGATGTGTCTGTGTGTTGCTGCCATCAGTTCTCTGAGTTACCTAGTACTTAATTATATAAATACCAGAACTTAGAATGGTAGACGGGGTCTTGTATAATCTTCCAGGTTCTCGTCGTATCTGCATCCAGTTTCCAACATGCTATAAGTCTTGCGTCACTTGTTTCTCAGTGCTTGTATATTGGATGGTGATGAAGCAAGTACATTATGTAGTCGTTACGAACAATGTACGGTCTGTTGCAAACAACTAATGTGTGATGAGATGCTTACGTCGTCGTCACATGACCCTATGTTCTGCAGTATGCATTGCCGTGCCCTCGATTAGTCGTGTTTCAACATCAGCGCTTTCTGCCCACATGAACTGTTGTGAGACAGCCGTGTTGTTATATGATATATGGTGACGTCCTACAGTATTCTTTAGCTCGATTTTATGGCATACCGTCGCGCGAAGTCTCATTGATTCTACGCAGAAGTGGACCTGATTGTAACATTGTCCAGCCTTCAAAGAAGCTCGCTCTCTCTCTCTCTCTCTCTCTCTCTCTCTCTCTCTCTCTCAAACTTCGGCATATGGCGTCGATGATGATGGATGCTTTAGTGCTTTAGTTGTTGCAGTTGTCGCCGCGTATCCTTATGATGACTGGTACGTATCATGGTTAGTGGTGATGGTAATGATAGCGGTGGCGATGATGATGCTGATTGTGGTGTTCTTCGAATATGGCCACTACCATAACTGTTACATGCATTGTCGCGACAACGATGTTAGTCGTGCTGCTGATGAAAGCTATCCTCACGATGGCATTAACGAACGTGATGACGTGATGGTGAGCATGACGATGGTCCTGTCTGCCTCGGGGTCTCTTGATCTAAGCGTGGCTCCGTGGGCAGATGAAGACGGCGAACCTGGACAACTTCGATGCTATTCACGAGGAGGTTGCGAAGGTTATGGAGAAGGCAGCACTCGCCGAAACACACGGCATCATACGACTGTCTTGGTCTGCCTTCGTGGGGTATATATATATATGTATATATATATACATATATATATATATATACATATATATATATATATATATATATATATACATATATATATATATATATACGTACATATCCGTATATCCACGTCCAGTGGTACCTATCTTGGGTATATAGCCACAAAAGGTTAGCAGTCATGCCTAATTCTTGATATTTCAGCATGGGTTGCGTATTGAGTAATCGCGTCTAGTCATGTTTCTTGTGATCTGTTCGTCTTGCATCCGAAGTCTCCAGTACTTGCTCCAGACCTAGACCTGAACCGTACCGAATCTCCAGGAGCTCGACAAGTGCGGATCCATGAAGATCATGATTCAAGGGGAGCACGACAAGGCGGTTAGTTCGGTGCAACTTGATGGGAATTTGGGGTTGACCATAGCACAGGAGAGTTCATGCAGCGTACTAGACATGTTGGTGCTTTCCACAGAGCTTCAACTGACGCAAGCTGAACCTCTCAAGTGGTCTGGACACCGGTGCCAGGGCTGGGAGCAAGTGAAGATGCGGATGGAGCAACTTCAAGCTGCAAAGCAGAAGATCCAGGAGATGGAAGAGAGTGCATGGTTTGGGGTTTGGGAGTGTTTAGGGTATCGTATTGCAGTTTCTGGGGACTGTCTGGCCGTGTTTGGGCCTGCCTGTCCAAGCCTGCGAGGGTTCCAATGGGAAGCTCAACGAGATTACTATTCTTTCCAGGATTGATATTGTTAGAGTCGATTGAATCATGAACATAGACGAATTCAGGATCGTAAGTTTCTTCTGGCAGTAACCGTCGTAAATGTCGTAAAGACAACAGCAATAGATGCTGCTGTAGACAGTTATGTTCTTGTATAGTTAAAGGTTTTCCAGTACATGGTTGTGATGCATTTTTTCCAAATATATTTTCCGTTTTGTATTATGTAGCATATGTTCATATACGTTTACATTATGTGTCATGTGTTTATGTGGTGTTGTGCATAAAGCCATATGGTCGGCATGAAAGTTGAAAGTCTGTATCATGACATGATTTATTATATAGTTCATGCTACATATTATGCATTACCTATCAGAGCTATCATATAGTTTGCAGGTTTGAATAATGTATATTACATGTTTTCACTTTGCAAAATATATAGCAGCTTATATTCGTTTCATACATATCACATCCTATATCATGTACATACATACATATACATATATATATATATATGTATGTGTATATATATATATATATATATATATATATATATATATCACATGATACAAGTATATTAGAATTCGTGCAGGTTATACATCATATATTATATTACATATGGTTTTATAATATACGTTATATGCCAGATATTGCTTGCATTTCTTGCATTATGTTTTGCATACTTAATAGTCGTTATTACACCACACTTCTTATGTTTTAATATAGGTAGGTAAATAAATGAATGGATACTGTATATATACATATATATATATACATACATACATACATATATATATATCATATCATATCATATCACATCATATCATACCATATCATATCATATCATATCACATCACATCACATCACATCATATCATATCATATCACATCACATCACATCATATCATATCATATCATATCGTATCATGTCATATCATATCATTCGTCATGCCTCATACACCATATACTGTTTGCTATATAGTTTACATCATATATAAATATACAGGTGATATGTCATACACATATATATATATAGCTTGCGACATACGTTTTGTACATTATCTTGTGTATCTGCTATATGTGGCCGAGTTTTATTGTGAAAGTATCCATGACCGTGTATCCATTATCTTTTCTGCAGGTTCATGTTATGGGTTGCTTTTATGTTGTATTGTATACTTGATTTTTTTTTCAAACATTGTAATACACATATCTGTTTTCATGAGTATACATATGTCTTAGTGCGATTTTCAAGAACTGCGTCGCTGACAGGAGCAGAAGAGAGCGGCAAAGGCGAGACTCTGATGTCCGTGTTTGGGGTTTGGGCAAAGCGTGAACCCTCAAACCCAAATCTTATGTTCGTGCATGTTTCAAGCTTGCCGTGAGAGTCTGCGGGATGACTCTTGCCTTTGGTAGGAGAAGGCTGAGATCCACGTGAAGGACGATGACCACGAGCCACAACCATGAGTACGATTAGCGTGAGTTGCAGCATCGGTTTCGGCTGTGGTCCGGCTTCAGTTGAAGTTGATCGGGTTCAGGACCAGTACGTTCGTGCTTTCTAGCAAGACGGTTCGTGCTGTCGTTATGACGGCCTTGCAGTGCTCTTGTTTTTCTTGCCGTCAGCATCAGACGTAGTTGTTTCATCCAGGAGGTTTTTCTCGGCGTAAGTTGTACTACTGATGTCAACTGTTTTGCAGATACTAGTATTGCGTTCAGACAGTTCTTGGCCAATCCTGGATGATGCTGTTGAGTACAGGCACTGCCGTTTCTTCCCCGCATACCTGTGTGGGGTTTTTGTTTTTGCTACTACCATTACTACTACTACTACGACGACGAAACATACTGCTACTACTACTACTACTACTACTACTACTACTACCACTAGTACTACTACTACTACTACTACTACTACTACTACTACTACTACTACTACTACTACTACTACTACTACTACTACTACTACTACTACTACTACTACTACTAACTACTACTACTACTACTACTACTACTACTACTACTACTACTACTACTACTACCTTCCACTACTATTACTACTGCTACTACTACTACTACTACCACTACGACTATTACTACTGCTGCTACTAACGCTACCACTACTACTACTACTACTACTGCTACTACTACTGCTACTACCACTATTACTACTAGTGCTGCTACTACTACTGCTACTACTACTATTGCTGCCACTACTACTACTACTACTACTGCTACTACTACCACTACTACTACTACTACTACTACTACTACTACTACTACTACTACTACTACTACTACTACTACTACTAGTACTACTACTGCTACTGTGCCACTGCTATTACCTGCTTTTACAACAACAACAACAACTACTACTACTACTACTACTACGACGACGACTACTACTACTACTCCTGCTACTGCTACTGCTACTGCTACTACTACTACTACTACTACTACTACTGCTACTACTACTGCTACTGCAGGGGCGACAGCTTCGTGCTATTTTTCCTCCTGAGTCCTACATGGAGGTGCCTCATACCTCATGTGTCACAACGTGCGTGAATTTCTGACATTCTGAAGTATGATCGCGTTCTCGTTTGGTTTTCCACCCACATCTCATTCCCTCCGAGCCGGTTGGAAGCAGAGCTTCGCCTTCAGCTACGAAATGAAGCTCGTAGTAGCATGCTTGTCAAACGGAACGTTGTCGACAGGAGCTCGATGATGCCGTTGCAGCAGCTGAGGCATGGGAAAAGTTTTGCACTTGCGGCTGGGGCTTCAGGCAATCACTTGCTGAGTTGGTTTGCGTATACTGGCGCCTTGAACATACCTGTTCTGCTCCTTCAAAGGCTCGTGGCAGCTTCTTCACTGTTGGTGCCATGACGGCAGCATACTACACATTGCTGGGTTGCAGAACATCGTCAGACCTGCAGCCTTAAGCCCTGCTTCGAATCCTAAGCCCTAAACCCTACGCCAGAAATCCCGCACCCTAAATTCTAAACTCTGTATGGGAAAAGGTGTGGGGAAAACCCTGTATGAAGTATTCTTGAAGTCCGAGTCTGCGGCCCGTGGTCTTCTTCCACAGGCTGCGGCCGCGGTCCTGAAGGAAGCCGTAGAGAAGCTCACTGCGGAAGGGGCAGCCTGGTACCCGGCCATCCATGCTTACATGTACTTAGTACCATTAGTGTTTTGCTGTTTTGGCTGGGGAAGTCGGGTGAGGGACAGTAGATATATGTATGTGTGTAGGATTCCGAAACTGTTGTGTCAAGTAGTTTGTTTGTAGAACGACGTTGTATTGAAGCTTTTGGATGCGCCCGACATCCTCAAATGCGCTCGTCTGACATTATTGCAACGAAGCCCAAGCCCCGGAACCCCAAATCCCAAAAAGCCAAAAGCCCTGAATGCCAGAACCCCAAACCCTCGAGCCAAAAGCATCCTTTGACCCAGGAGAAGTTCAAGTTAGAGCAGGCTGGGGTCTGTCACTGCTTCACCGGCTGCTCAGTTTGAATGGAGAGTCGTAACAATCTTGACAGAAGCTACATCGTGGGTGCAGCCTATTCGCATTGATTGCCCTTCTGTCTTGGCTCCAGCCTCGCAAAGCATAACAGATGCAGCATCAGCAGGAGCAAGTTCAACCAGACACCATCTGACATGCAAGCCAACTCTAGATGCAAGCAGTGTGTGGGTCCTTTGGTCGACTGCCGTGGCTCTCGAACCAACAAGTGAAAGAGAAGCGTGCTAGTAGCTGTGGCAGCAACGCGAAGCGAAGTAGTATTTACTTGTGCAGCAGCGTCGCAGTAAGTCTCTGTGTGCACGCCGCCGAACTCCTCGACACTACGGGCCCGGGCCTTTGTACTGTACTGTGTACTGTACTTCTCGAGAGGGAGCATTGTGTGACATGTTTGGACGATTCGGGTTAAGGTTGAGGACTTGAGGACACGGGCTTCGGCGTCCAACAGTAGATGCCCAGGTCATGGGGTAAGAGGTCTTGAGGGCATTTGCCTGCCGCCTCCTGTTTGAGAAGCAGGCTTCTGACGCACACGTCCACGGAACAAGCTTTTGAAAGACTGTGTGGAGGAATGTGGCGTGTTTCAGCCTTGTGCTTTCAGAAACTCGTTCCGCGTTGAGGCCTTCCCCGGCGTGGGGGACATGTTCCCGCCTTATGTTCGCTTTCGAACTTCGTTTTTGCTTACGCCGTTGCACCCGGCAAGGCGAGATGTCCGCCAAACTTGTCTTTGCCACTGCGTCCAAGGCCTTCATTGAAGGAGAAGAAGAGCCATGACACTGACGACGTCAACCAGCGCAGGGAGCGGAAGGTCGGCAGCAGAGGAGGGCAAGCACACTGGAAGGTCTTGCGTGAGACCTGTCACCGACGCACAATTCGCAGCTGCGCATAGCTTCTTCGGCGATTCTCCGGATTTGCTGTGTCGCGGATACGCCTTGAAGTCTGTACTTCCACTACACTGCACTACAAGGGCATCCATCGCTCCCTGGTGCCCGCAGGTTTTGCAACCTACTGAAAACAAGGACAGGGCTTGGTGAGCACCCTGCATTCAGGGCCTATGGGTAGTAATTGAGGGGTCCCAGATCTCCTGGACCGCAGTGCAGCACACCAGCATAGCGCATCACATGACATGGAGTAGTATTGTCGGCAACACCTGAGCTTGCGATGAGACAGAATACACTGCGGTGCAGTAATCCGTACATAGTACACCACGTACCAAACTGGAAAACGTCGATATAGCGAGCACTGTTGGTGTTGAGCCCGAAGCCCGGCTTGGTTGGATTGGTTCAAACCCTGTCAGAAAGAAGGATGTGAACCCTCCTGCGCGGAAGCCAGACCGCTTGGACTACAGCAGGCAGGGATTTAGGGCTTATGGTTTTCCTCACACTCAAAGATGCAGGATTTGGGCCTAAGGGTTGAAGAGGTGCAAGCTTGAGGGAGCAGGGTTTACGGCTTCGTGGGTAGGGCAGACTGGGCACGGGTTTGTGGTGGAGGGTTCGCATGGTTCGCGCTTTCATGGAGGTCTCATCTGAAGAAGTTCAGCTTGAGAATTCCCTAGTGCTTTCTCTGTGTTAGGCATCGAGAAGCTCTTCTAGGAGTCTGACTTGCACCTCTAAGTGACTAACGCAATTCAAGCATGCATCGCTCAAACTCGGCCTTGCTTTGGGGTATTGCCCTGCGACAGCTTCGCCTTTTCTGAGGTTCAACGAAATCGGCGACGATGACCGGGATGAGCGCCTTCAGACCGGAGACGTGCGCAAGTCATGGTAGCCACAGCAAACTCAGCAAAGCTACGAAATCCGGTTGCGTTCGCCTCTGCGGGGGCAGTGGGTGAAATACCAGCAGGTGACATGGGAAGAGTTGAAGAAGCACGAGAAGCAGCAGGTTCCGCGTAGCAAGTTTCATGCAGACGCTGCTGAGGCTGCACGTCCTAACATCTGAAGCTCTAAGCTACAAGCCGCTGCGTAGTGTTAGAGCAACAGCCTGGTCCTTGTGCAGGTGTTTGATGCACGAGAACAAGTGGACGCTGTGGGCGAGTCGCGTTTTTGAGCATCGGGTGTTAGTGGCGTGCTAGATCAGATCACGTGACGATGTTCCTTGAGCGGTGCTCCCAAGCATGCCGGTGGCATGTTGAGCCTAGAACTCCGCCAGATCATCGATCAGAAGCGGCGGGAGGAGGATGACTGGAAACGTCAGCTCAAGGACTATGTTGTAGGCAAGACCTCTCGACTCATTGTAGACAGAGTCTGTCGCATGTACTCGCAGGAGAAGCCCTCGGACCTGTCCTGGGTGCAGGGTCGACACTTCGCTAGCTACGAGGCCTCGGGAAAACCCTGTCCCAGTATGTCTTTTTTGGCATAGATCAAGGCATAGAGGTACCGTGTGAGACGAAGTTACCGCGTGCTGCGAAGACTCACAGCGCTTCGGGTACTATGTAGTTGGACCGCGCCCGTGGGTTATTCTCCGCTTTCGGCCTTTTTGGACTCAGTATTTGCGAGGGTTTCGTTACTTCGGGCACTTCGGAGTTTCAGGACTTTTTGAAGGGGTCTCAAATTTCTGCTTTTTTGGCTTCAGAGGTTTTGCTCTGGGTTTCTGGCTTGGGGGTGGGGGGGGGTGGGGGGGGGGGGTTAATAACGTTCTGTTCGCAGTTACTCGGAATGACGTCTTAAAATCTTCACTAGGATTTTTATGTTGCACTCTATGTTCTTCCTAACTCGTCCTGGTTATCACGTAGTCCTTCCCTATTTAGAAATCAGTACTCGAACAGTAGCATTGCGTACATACATAATGAACGTAACGTCGTCTTCGCGGCTTCCCGATGGGGCCCACTTAAGCTTGGGACTCTTAAAACTTTTCGCCAACGGCTTCGAAGTGACACTGGCTTGGGACAGCGCAGTGGCAAAATGGACGAGACTTGTGTCGCGCAGACCCGCAATAAACGATGGTGACCACGCGGCGCAAGATTCGACAGTGATGCTGGTAGTGGTGTCAGTGTCACAGTGATGATGATGGTGGTGATGATGATGAGGCTGACGATCGTGACGGTGATGTTGTTGTTGCTGCATGGCCCAAACTACTTCCGGGTTCTTAAAAGCCCTGTTCTAGCCCTCAAAATCCCTGAGCTACGAATCTATCGCCCCTGCCATGGTTTTCAGCATTTGAACATTCTGGGAAGTGCCTCCCGTACCACGGGCGCCAACGGGGCGCGCACCATGTAGTTGGCTTCGGACTTTTAAGTTTTTGCTCTGTGGACATGACATCCAACTCGATGCTCAAAACCACAGAAAAACCAACACCTATGGAGGCTCGAACTGTTTTGCCTATCTGGGCTGTGTGTTGCATGAATGGGAGTGACGAGGTCTGTGTTAGGGGGCCAATTGTAAGCTGCACTGTGCTTGGAGTGGGAACTCGGGTCTGCTCCGTATGGGGTAGAGTGGTGATGGTGGTGGACCCCGTTCAGTGAGTTCCCGAACCAATAAACCAATGCCTCAGTCTAGGAGGCATTCCGACTAACAGTACTTGGCAGGAGGAAAGGAGGCGACAAAAACAACAACCTTAAGCCGGACTGCGAACTCCACCTTGGTCTAAGTGATCCCTTCGAGGCCTTCTGCGTGGGCCGTGTGGAGTCCACCCTGAAGAAGCCGTCCCGCCCTGGCTTCGACCGAGACTGTCTGCCGATGATCGACGGCGCCCTTCTCACTAGATACATAACTTCAGAGTGCCAGACCATCTCTGGATCACATCATGTTATATCGTGCAGTGCGATGCGGTATCGAAGTCTGCCTCAACTCTGGCAGTCTCCTAGAGATCGCCTGCACTGCTCCCTAATGCTTCCGGCGGTGCCGGGCCAGGTCCGGCAATGAGGCTTTCAAGGCCGGCGACTTGGCACAGGCCCTGGGCAACCCTCTTCAGCCTCTCTTTTCAGCTTTAGGTTTTTACGCTTCGAATTGGGATCTCGCTTCCTGTGCGCGGCGTTGCAGGCCCAGGCAGACTGGGAAGCCGGAATCGGCATGTGGGAGGCTCAGGGCGCACGTGGGACATGATGTTACATGCCAATTAAACAGCATTGCGAACTGCATGCTAGATCAGGTCGAATACTTTTTCTCTCGTGATTTCGAATTTCGCGTGGTAATTAGTCGCAAACTATGCAGTAAACGTAAGGTCGTATCCCAAGCGAATTATACATACCGAGCCAGGGTATGTGTCAGAACTATTCAAATTCGGTTTTGCGGGTTTACAGTTTCAAGCTTCAGCAAAAAAACCTCCTGACAAGGGCAAGCGTTCATTGTACATCAAGCTAGGGATGTGTCTAGCATTGTGGAGTCAGTAGTTGCAAGAGCACTGCTAGTTACCGCTGCTGCTGCTGCTGCTGCTGCTGCTTCAAACAGACAACTGTGTTGACCAGCACTTGATTCATTCTTGTCTCAACGTCGATGGGAGCCTTGAGATGAACCTCTCTGAGAACAGGCTATCCCACCCTGAGGATCCTGGCGCTTGGGCAGCTTCCCGATGAAGCCATCAATATGCTGTGCACTCTCAGGCTGCCAGATGCGATCATGGTGTTGGCAGTAAATACTTCCCTACATAGCTTACCGGTATGTGGGGATGGTGTTGCTCTGTCTCTCTCTCTCTCTCTCTGTCTCTCTCTCTCTGTCTCTCTCTAGGGTACGTCGACCGGCAATGCATTGATGACCACGTCCGGACGACACTTGCATTGCTTCCTTCGCAATTGAAGCGAAACGCTTTGCATCGTGTCGTGGTGGGAAGGGGATCCCTCCTTCACTGTATTCTGAACTCTACCCTCTACACGAAGCCAAGGTTCGCCCACAGAACTCTGCATAGTTCAGGAACAACCTGGCGCAGTTGCACATCAAGCGTGGTGAGTGGGGCAAGGCACCGGGCACCGGAAACGGTGGCTTGCCAATTGAAAGATGCGCCATTCGGGTGGAGACGCGCAGCTTTGCTTGTGATTGGGAGGTCAAGGACCTAACTGACAAGATCCTTGACAAGCAGCCTACGAATGAGAAGGCCTTGTACCGAAGAGCCCAGGCGGGCACAGCTTTGCGCTTGTGTTGCTTTGGCGGTGCTGGCCCATCTGGAGAGGCCTTCTTCGCTTTCTCCTTGTGGGAGAAGTGCGAAGCGGACTTAGATGCTTGCTCCCCAGTCCAGAATCGGCTGAAACTGTTGAGGTGACAGATTGTGAAAGCGATTTCTGAGGTCCTGCTGAAGCACAGTCCCGACAACAAGGAGCCAAGAAGCGCAAAGTCCTTAAGCAACTACGGCCCGATCGAGGAATTACCCCGGCTGCTATCATCCAGACTTTCCTGCAATCTATCTCTGTTGGACTTTCTTTACTGAGTCTTAACATCTGTCTATCTACCTACCTATTTGTCTATCAACCTATCTATCTATCTATATAGCTCTCTGTCAACTGCCTCTAGCTTTATCTGTCTATCTTTGTTCCTATGTCTGTCTACGTCTGTCTGTGTCTGTCTACGTATGTTTGCCATGTTTATGTCAGAAAGAAACATGTCGTACCATGTAGTACAGCATCGCCCGATAGGGTCATGCGATTGTTTCTGGCGTGGTCAGCAGCAAACTGCCCTCAAACATGAATTCGGATGTCTAATCTAGGCTCCAAAACGCAGGCCCTGAATGCGAGTGTTGGTGCCCGATTAGCGGGATTGAACGAGGCAGCATAGGTGAGGTAAAATGGAAAGAAATTGTTCCCGCCCGCAGGATGCATCTTTGATGCTGCGACAGGTACATCAGAAGACCGGCAAGGCTGGACATCCACCTGAGCAAGCCTTCAAAAGCAGGGGAGTAGGCTTTCCTACCGTGACTGTTGAAGGAATACAAGTGCACAATACTGCGGGATTAGAAGATGCAATGGCGTGTTGTGGCCAGGACCGCAAGAAGTTCGCGGGCAAGGTCGTCCGATGCTGGTCAAGCTTGAGCACCAGCGCACATGGATCTATTGCTCCAGCATGTGTAGCAATGGCACTGCATGTCAGATGTGACTGCGTGGCCTAGTATCAGACTGGACAAACCTTGTTGGTGTGATGTTGGTACCTAGCTAAAACTGTTCGCCGTCATGTCCGGCAAACTATTCTCTAGCTGGGTCGGATGCGTAGATGAGTCCAGACGGCTTTCATGGAGAGGCCGTGAGTGACATTGCTGCGGGTCTTGCGGAACTCTGCCCTGATGGTACTTCTGCCAAACTTTCGGCATTGCCTTGTTCTGGTCCGAGCTTTGGACACAAAAGCAGCCAGGTACCGTCCGCAAACTTCGCATAGAGGAGTACGGGGAGGTTGCAGACGTGCGTGATTCATCAAGCTGCATGTTCCGCATTGGAAACTTTGAAAGGGCGATCCTGATGAGCCTCCAAACTGGTTACAGCCGCGCTGGCTGGAGAAAGGCTCCGAGAAGGCACTTCCTATCCATGACGGCGAGAACTAGTTAGGAACCCACGGAGAGCACAGACCATCAAAGGTCGTGGTGACTTGCCAGATGGTCATCACATCGTTCGGAGGCGCCATACAACCCGACTCATACCCGCATGCAGTCTCACAATTCCCTGCGTTATGTGGCTCTACTGCTGTTTCGTTGCTCAGACATCTTTCGCAGTGAACGACTGTACTGTAAACTCTAAAACTGCTGGGTTGATTGATGTCGTGCTTGTTACGGTCGAGTTGCCATACTCGTCAGTTGCTGTACCAATAATCGTGGTGTCACATCATTCCTAGGGTACATTGCCCGGTCTCTTGCAAGCTTGTGCCATCCTTCTAGCACACTCCTCTGTCAAAGCGAGTTTCAACGATAGCTTTTGGGTCGCGAAAAGCGAGGTTATCATGCCCTGAAGTGTTGGTTAGGTGATCAGTGAGCCAACGGTGAAATGCTCATGAGTGCTGCGATGAGCATGGCTGTACCTGGTACCTTGAGTCCTTGAGTGCTCCATGGCGAGGTGAGGAGCTCTACAACAGCAAGGAGTATCGGCCCGGTGCTCGCAGCCTCACAGGTTTTGGGAGCTGAGCAAGACTCCGGAGCCTTGGGAAACCTGAGTAAACACACACCGAAATCATCTCCGCGAGGCCCTTCCCGGAGACGAAGCAAGCACGGGACGAGCTCAAGGAGCGCGGCATAGCGAGATCCATTCATCCTTCCACCCGTGAAGAACCTCAATGTATGCTTCGATCTGCGTATGGTTTATGTTTACACGCCTAGACATCTAAACATCGCTACACGTTGTTTTGAGAGCTCAAAAGTGTTGGCCTTTGCTGAGTGCCACCGAGGCTAGGCTCTCGTCGGGACGAGTTAAGGCAGTTGCTGTGCAATTCTCTTTAAAGCCATGTCTAAGCGGGAATTTGGTTCAGCAGACATCTTCATGTTGCAGAAACGCTACCAGCCGAAACATCCGGTCTAAACGAGCGCAACATGTTCCCGTAGCAGGAACGATAGATTCGTGTACCGTGCAGATTGCACTTACAGACACTCACACACACAACATACACATATGTACATACACACACACACATTGTCGTGTATCAGGCACGGGCATAATTTTCCCTGTCATGTTGAGTCGAGCATAGACTTGTGTCGATACGTCGCAAGACCTTGCTCGCCCACTTCCCGAGCATATCCGGTCGCACTGCAACAGTTCACCATCCCCAGCCAGCTCTTGAGCCCTGCACCCCCTCCCCAAAACAAATTAAAATCCCATGGAGCGCAGGAGTACATGGACATGGTCAACTTCCTTGATCAGGAGAACGCCGGCCGCGACGTTCGGCGTTGGGAGTTGGGCGTTCGGAGTTCTAGACTCCCGAGATACATGAGGGGAACTTCGTGTGGTGGCAGCGTGTCCCCAGCGGTCGAATTCCCCCAAAGCCACGACCTGTGGGGGATTTCGTCAGGAAGCCGGAAAGGCACCTCGCCTTGTCGGCGACTTCTACAGAAAAGCCTGGGGCCGAGCCTCCGAACAATTTGGATCGATCTGGTGGGGTAGGGTCCTGTTTAGGGTCCTTCTTATTAGGGTGCCATAGTATATTGGGGACCTAAAATGGGACCGTAATTGAGAGAACTACCCTCATATGACTATCAGTCAGTGCAGTTGAGTCGTTGCAGCTCGTGATCCAAGCGGATCAAGAGCTTGTCGGTCAGGCTGCGTTCCTTCACATGTCGGAGCTCCCTAAACTCATCTAGCCCTTCAGCCCGAAAATTTGCCCTAAAGTTTGACCCTGTCCCTGCATGTTTGGGCTGCCCATCATGGAGGTCAAGAAGCGCCCAGTGAGATGGTACCTGGGAGATCCTGGCATGTACAAGGCAAGTTTCTCATGGTAGATTCGTCTTTAGGCTACTGATACTAGTGCTAATACTATAATAGTATAATACTATAATACTATAGTACTATGGGGCCTCTGAACATTGCCGGGACCTATAGGCCTTTTCGACAAGCTCTCGCTACTGGAAGACCCCCCTGCCTTCTTCATTACTTCAGGGTTTACAGGTTGGTTTGGCATTAAGTTTTTGCCAGGTTGGTACGGCTTTGAGTGATGCCCAAGCCCATGGCACCTTCACAAGCAGCATTTCTTTGAACGCGTCGAGACAAGTAGATGCATTTGGCCTAGTGATGCTGAGCCTAGCCAAACTTCAACACTCAAGTCAAGCCTCAGACCAGGGATTCGACCTCGCGGCACGGACAATGAAGCCCGGCGAGCGCGCAATTTTCGAGGCAACGTGGTTTGTAATAAAGGACAAGAGGCTTATCACAATGACGGAAATGGTTGTCATAGTGAGCAGGCTGGCCGTAGTCACCACGACGGCGATAATGCAGACACAAATTTGGATGCAGCAGCAGCTGCTGCAGCTGGAGCTAGTGTAACTCTTAATGTTGTTGACAGTGCCGTCAATGTGATTATGAAGATGATAGTCATGACCATAATGATGACCATGAAGATATTGATGATGATGTTGATGTAATGATGATGCTGATGATGAGAGTATAATGATGATGACGACGACAATGCCGAAGACGACGACTGCGATTTTTACGATGGTGATGATGACGATCGCGATGATGATGGTGATGATGATGATGGATCAAAAGGATTACGATGCTGATCACGATGATTGTGCTAATGATGATCCCCACCACAACTACACGACGACAGCTAAGAGGAATGTGACTCTTAGCATTGTGCTTAGAATTGTGCGGATGATTCGCACTATCACAGAGATGACTCCCGTTCCTGCTGGTATAGAGGTTACGGCACTTGCCATAACGGCCTGCCGTTACTGCTTATGTTTCCTCGCAATATCACAAATACTGTCGCGTTTTGTGCGGCATTTCTTGCTACCACTGGCCGTGACTTACTTGTAAGATACGCACTTTCTGCAGCTCCCGTCGTCCGTTAGTTGTTGTCGTTGTTGTTGCCGCTGTGGGCGAAGGTGGTGGCGGTTTCATTGGGGGTTCAGGGGCTCGGCTGGCGCGTGTGTATGCGGGTCAAGTCTGCTTGCAAGCTTTCGGTCGGTGTAAGCCCTCTCAGATAAGCGAAAGGGAGATCTCTGCTGCAGTTCGGACGTGCTTCGTAGATCTTCTGTGAATTCTCTGTTGAACTACCCTGGAGTCCTAGAGACTTGCTTGGGGCAAAGCCATGACGCAAGGCGTTAGCCTGACCCGTAGCTTCAACAATGAATGTCGAGCTCATGCCAAGCTCCAGGTGGACCAGCCCATGCTGGCGGCATCGGTGGAAAAGTTTTATGAGGCTTCACCCTTGGGCTACCTGGTGGTGTAGAGATCCCCTGTCTGCAGGCTCATAGGGGTTTTTTCACCAGGACGCACAATCTGCAAACTCTCTGGGCCTGAAGCCTGTTTGAAAGCTGGTCATGTCTGCCAGTCCATCGGCTTCCACTCCACAATCGCCGGATTGCCCCAGCTTCAGTGCGCCCACTACCCGTTCGGAAGATCGGAATCCCGATTTTGACAAGTTCTTGTCATCATCCAGCCATGCAGCTTTCCAAGTGTCTGCCTCCTCTGAAGCGATCAAGCCCAAACCTGCGAACACGAGACTTGCAAAAGCCTAGATTCAACAGCATCATGCACGGACTGATTGTTCCATTGCCCCTATGGCCAACATCTTCTGACCCTCTACTGCCTCAAGTCCGCCATAAACCCTCAGCACAGCCGCACGTCCTCTTGTTCCTATTCTGGTTAATAATCCTCATGATCGCTAGTCGCAAGTATGATAGTATACCATCACCTCCTTGTTTCGATTATGCCCTGCCGCGCCACTTCATGGACTGGTTTGGCGCCGCCCCGATCTTCCTCGTGCCTGCCTCAAGCTTTCTGTTGCTGCGAGAGGAGACGACGCTGGAGTTTCAGCGACCTGTTGTTGTACAAGCAGTCGTTTACTTCTTATTGCTAGTTTCGTTGTTGCTACTGTTATGACCAGCATGCGTGTTGTTGTTGTTGTTGTTGTTGTTGTTGTTGTTGTTGTTGTTGTTGTTGTTGTTGTTGTTGTTGTAGCCGCTATGGATCACAGCAGGCTGTATAGCACTGCTAACAGGGCTCCGGGTACCAACGCTAGAGGCTCGCAACGGCCCCCTTCTGCGAAGCTTGAGGGACTGTCCTCTTTCTGAGCCATAGCCATCCCTGGAGCCACGTGTCGCTGTGATCTACCGGGTCCCAATTCCCGGGCCTCTGTCTGCAGTTATACAACATTGGCAAGAGGTAAGCGGTAGTGGTTTTCACCTATCCGCGAGGTGAAGGGAGTCGGATCGAGTTCTCTCTTTCCGGCGAAACTAGCGGACGGCGCCAACGCCAATGCACCAGCATTCCTTTGAGAGCATTCGCAAAAAGGCCTTTCGAAAGGCTTGCAATAGGGTACACAGAACACAGGAAAGCATCCAGTATAGAAACGGCGTGCTGACGCCTGAGCATCTGCGTCGCAGTGGACTTACCCCCCCCTCCCCTCCCCTCCTTCCTGTACAGCCTAGTTCCACGGATCCTTCGGCTCCCTCAGGCCGCACAGACAGCTTCCGCTCACGTCCGCGAGGTGGACGAGCCAGTAAGTCGCTCCGTGTCCTCTCATGGAACGCTGGGCACCTTGGCATCCAGCAATGGGCAGAAGTGAAGACATGGCTACGAACCGAGGCCCAATATGTCTGTAATATTTTAGTCCTGCAGGAGACGCACTGGAGCGAAACAGCAGAGTTTGACGTTGAGGGTTGGCACTGCATAAGCTCTGCCACCAAGGGAGCTGCCCGGGCACCCAAAGCCAAATCAACTTCAGGGCAACGCTCAGTGCGAAGTGCTGCATCGCAGCCGCCGATACATGACACTGGTCGTGCAGATGGGGTTATGGTCCTCCTTTCCCCCTTGATAGACAAGAAAAAGATTAGATGGCGTGAACAGCGCCGAGGCCGACTCATTCAAGTCACCTTTCCGTGGCTGGGAGCTCGAATTCATGTCTTTGCGGTCTATCAACATGCGTGGTCTTCTAAGAAGACTCCTCAACAAAACAAGGAAGATCGCTCGCGCCTGCTACGTGACCTGTCCTCATCCATCAGAGCTGTTCCGGCGAGGGACACATTTCTGCTGGCAGGTGACTTCAACGCACGCTTGACCCCGCAAGAGGGTCTGGTAGGTCGGTGCAGCACTAAGCCAGAGCACTCTCAAATGCAGGATGAGCAGTTCCAGGCCTTGGTTTCCTCTCACAGACTGGTAGCGCTCAACACTTGGTCCTGCGGCACTGGACACACCTTCTTCCTGAACGGAAAGGGCTCACAGATTGATTTCCTGCTGACTTCTGAGGCCTCAGCGAAAGGTATGGCCAAGCGCGCTGGGCCACGACAGGACCTGCAACTTGGACGGTGGAAACGTGGAGGTCATCTGCCTGTATTCGCTCAGCTCCGCCCTACCCAGCACTGGAATTTGCCCAAACCTTCCAGCCCCTCCCTAACCTACAATAAGGAGGCCCTGGAAACAGCAGTTCGCTCTGGCCTGCCCATTGCTGACCGTATGCAGGCTTGGGTAAGCCAGCGCCTATCTTCCAGGTACCACACGCCCGACGAGGTCAACCAAGTGCTGCTCGAGGCTTCTGCTATGTTTTTTCCGAAACCCAGACCTCAGCAAGTGCCGGAGACCGCGCAACACCGCGCAACCTTGCGCATGTAAAACAGAGTAGCGCACATTCGCTCTCTACATGAGGACTCTGTCACCACATTAGCCGACCTAGATCAGTCCCTGGAGGACCTGAGCCGATGGCACAAACAGGCTCTCTACCTGGCGAAGAAGGAACGCCATCGTGCATTTCAGGCAGAAGTTGATGAAGCATGCGCCCGCCATGACTCGTACATTGCTCACAAAACCCTCAAAAAACTCAGGCCATGGGCACCACAGACCAAGGCACAGCTTCAGGGCCCGGATGGTTTGCTCCTGGACTCACACTCAGAGCTCCGTTTGCTCCGTGAGCACGTGGAACAGGTTTTTGCCAAACACCCTCCCCTAGATCACCATGTAACTTCTTTGCCGGACATCCCGGCAGGACTGCTAGCCAAGCACATCGGTTCTATACGACCACACAAAGCGGTCCCTCAAGGCTCCGCGCCTGCGGCGTCCTGGCGATTGTGCTCGGCGGATGCGGGTGAGGCTTTAGCAGCAACGCTGCAGTCCATTGGGCAACGCCCACAGTCGGCTGAGGATGTTCTTCAGCCACCGCTCAAGGATGCTGACATGTGTTTTATTCCTAAGCCCAACAAGCCAGCCACGAAGCCTAGCAATCTACGCCCCCTGGGCATCATACGCCCTGACGGGAAAGGCCTGGCAGGGGCCTGCAGAGACAAGCTATCTCCCTACACGGCTGAATATCTTCGGGGCCTTCCTCAGTTTGCCTACCAACCCCAACGCGGTCTATCTGACGCGCCAGGCAGGGTCGTAGGACATGTCACTCAAGTGCGCAGTAACTGCCAGGAGGCCCGGCGAACCAGACACCAGATTCACGCAGGACATACACGTCCTCAGTTGATAGGAGGCATTTGCTTTGCCTTGGACTTGTCGCAAGCCTTCGATATGGTGAACAGGTCTGACCTACTCAACACACTGCACGACGCAGGTGTCCCACAGGACCTCATTGATCTTGTCGCCTCCTTGCACGCAGGCAGTTCGTACACTTTTCGCACGCAAGGTGAAGCCGATACCGTCCAGTCCACGGCGGGCATTAAACAAGGATGCAAGCTTGCTCCCACTCTCTTCTCTATGCTCACAGGCACCATCTTTCGAGAGCTCATAGCTCTAGTAGGAGTCAAAGCTGTAGTGGACTACCTCACAGGCTACGCGGACGATCTGACAATCCACCGAGACATCCACTCGCTGGAAGATCTAGAACGCGCTCATGCATTGATAGAGCAGTTGTTGCAGTTGGTCCGCAGTCATGGCTTTGCAGTGAACAATTCCAAGTGCACAGTCATGGTAAAGCTCGAAGGCCAACAGGCGCAACGCGCCCTGTCCCAGCACACGTATTGGCGCACCGCGTCTGATGGTACTCGTCACAAGATGTGGCGGTTGGGGACATCCAAGTCTCACGAAGGCTTTCCAATGGTCACGTCTTTCAAGTACTTAGGAGTCATGCTCTCCTACTCGAATTTCGAGAAGGCCACTCTTACATTCCGGCTGCAGGAGGGCAACGCCAAACTGCAACAGGTACGTCGCTTTGTTCACAACAGACGCATTGCAGGGCCGAAATCGAGGCTCCATATCTGGCACAGCACCGTCTGGGCGACGGTGGCCTCTGGGCTAGTCGACGTCGGTCTAACTCTTGAAACGGCTCGACTTTTGCGCGCCTGGCACGCTCGCAAGATTCGTGCGGTTCTTAACAATCCGGTGCATCTCACCCACATGTCAACCTCTGACCTTTACGCTTCCTACGAGATCATAGATCCCGTTTGTAAGCTACAAGCGAGACAGGCCAATCGTGTCAAACGCTTGCATCTCCGCCAAAAGAAAACACCTGCAGGAGACGTCTCGCTGACACAGAAAGCTGTGCACCAAGCGGAAGCACTCTCTGTCGGGTATACAGAGGTTCTCCAGCAGCTCTCCGAAGAAATTAAGCAACAGGAAGCCCCCCAATCGTATGCATGCCCAACATGCGCTCAGGCCTTTGACACCGAGGTCGGCCTACGCACACACCAGGCACGCAAGCACCCAGGCTCGGTCCTCAGATATGTCCCTAGAGCCTTCTCCCACACCCTTTCGGTAGGAGGGCTTCCTAAGTGTGCAGCATGCAACCGGCAATTCCCTCAGATGAAAGGCTTAAAGGACCATTTGTTATCAGGCGCCTGCCCAGACCCTGCCAAATTGAAGGAGCTCGATGAAGCGGCTCATCCCCCCTCGGACCTGCAGCAGGTCCCTCGTCTTCACCCCAGACAGCAACGACTTCATGACACATTGCAGACGCACACTGCGGTAGAACTAGGCAGGCTTGATGAATCCCAAGATCTCATGTCTTATTGCCTGATCTGCGGATTCTGGTCTCCGGACAACACCAAGCTCAAGTCTCATATTCGCCAAGCCCACAAACCGGAGTGGGCAGCTCATGGCGCTGCAGCTGCTGACAGGAGCACCAAATCAGGACTAGTCCTCATCAAGGGCATGCCCTGCCCGTGCTGTCGTAAGAAGGTCACGGACAAAAGACTACACCCTGCGCAGTGCCCTGTTTTGTTCCAAATCTCGTTTTACGATTTGGTTCATGAGCTCTCTCGCTGTCAGGGAGGACCGCTGCGACGGTACATCCCTGTTGTTAGTGAAGCGCCTCGTACCATCTCTGACTCCGACTGTAGACGAGCCACCGGGGCAACGCCCCCAGCATTCCAGGCAACGCCTGTGGCAGGTGCGTCCTTGCCCTCTGGCGCTTCGGGATCCGAGAACGCTACCTCTGATGCCCCCCGCCCGCTGAGCAACGTCTCCAACTACTGCTACATCAATTCTACGCTCTCGGCTCTGGTGCCGACGCGTGTTCTGCTTGAGCATGGAGGAGCTAGCTCCTCTCTCCATCAAGAAGTTACTGACAGAGCTTCTGCTTCTCCTTTTACACTGACTGCCTCTTTTACTCTCCGCCACCTTACTCCCACCTGGCGTTATGATGGCCAACAACAAAACGCTTCTGAATTTCTGACGGCTTTGTTTGCCGGAATCACAGATCTTCCGATCGCCAGGCCTTGGGAGGTCAGGGATGTGAACACCACGGAAATCCTGGACGCAGGCGGGCCGCTGGCACTGCTGCCGGCTCCGCTGACTGCCGGCTCCCAGGACCTTCAAGACCTCGTACGCCAATGGTCCGGGCAACCGGTGAGAGCTGCTTTTAGGGGCCAGCAAAGGCTGATCGTTCTTTCTGTAGCCCGATTTGCAGACGGTCGAAAGCTCAGCTACGCTGTCACGGGCCTAGGTCGTTTCATCGCGCTTCCCCAATGGGCCCCTGATGGCTCTGTTCACACTGTTCAGGGCTGGGTGCAGTCATGTGTATTCCACATTGGAGACACCCCGCACAGCGGACACTATCGCTCCCTCTGGAGGAGCCAACCCGATCAACCGTGGTCCAGTACGGACGACGGTCGTCCGACTGCTCCGGCCTCAGATTCTGATCTCAGGCAGGCACGACAAGGCTGTTGTATGCTGTTAGTGCGACTTGGTTCATTACCGCACACAGCGGAGGCTGGCCCTATGCCAGTCCCAGTTCTAGATGAGTAACCCCTGCGGCCAGGGGCCCCTACTTCCCCCTCGCAGGAAGGGGGCGACCTACTGGCTCTGTGGGACCGACCTGCCTACACGGTAGGGAGCAGGAACGCTGCTGTTTAGTTTTGCTGCTCAAGTTGTACAGCTGACGTAGCTCCTCGTTCATGGCCGGCAACTCTTCGCCACCGGCCAAGCCGGAAAAACGAGCACGTCGTGACCTCGAGGCTGCGGCGAAGGCAGCCGCGGCACCACCTCAAGGCGGGCGAGGCACGATCCGCGCTCTTTCGGTGCAAGAGCTCACCCGCGCCTTCTTGGCACACGATGACGAAATTCAGAGCATTCTCAATCAGCTCTCCGTCGTTCATAAGCTCCCGGTAGAGGGACCGCTAGCCACGACGGCTCTTGACGCCATTCAGGGATGGCTGAAGGATCATAAGCCAGGCCAACCACACCCCTCCGGCTCTCCCACGGTTGCGGTTGCTGCTGCCGTGCTTCCATTCTTGAAGGATTCAACGAAGCCTGAGTCTGTCACCCAACCAGCCTGGGAAGACTTCAAGGCTGCTCTGGCTCTCATCCTAGATGATCCGGACAAGAACAACGCGATCAATCACGAGCTTGCTCTGTTTTCGGCTCGGGCCAATGCGAAGAAGACCCACCTCATCTTGGAGATCCGCCTGAAGATGCACAGCACGTTGCTCGCTCATGTCTCGACGTACAGCAAACTCATTGAGGACTTCGAAGGCGAGGTGCTGGGCAAACGCCCCCAGGGCACCCTGGCTCGAAAAGCCCGTGGACTCCCAACGACCAGCTGAACTTGAGGCATTGAGGCAACGCCCCAGAGGCGAGGCAACGCCTCCAGGTTCCCGGCTTTTAGATTCGCAGCCTCTTGCACCCCACAGCTAAGAGCTGCGCGAGGGAATTGCTTTCCATTTGTCAAGAACTTCACCCCTGCCGCTCCTTCGCTCACACGCGTTACAGAGAACAAAAAAAGGGCACACAGCTTGGCCGTGTAGTCTCTAGTTCTGCATTCTCGCGGTCTCCGCCTCCCCTCTGCCTGCTTCTCCTTATACTACCCAGCTAACAATTGCATGTTTTAGCCGTTGAGATCCGATCAGCGTTCCACTCCGGACTCCTAAGCTCACATAGCTCAGCCATGCCGGAGGCTCAGCATGGCATCTCCCAGGAACAGCTCTACGAGCATCTCCTGTGGGCGGCTCGTCAGGAACTCGATGGTCCGACTCATTCTCAGTCAGAGAACAAGGACGACAAAGCGACGTCTGGCGGAACAGCTTCTATGTTATCTACGTCTACCAAGCAGAACCTGCCCATCGGCAAGCGTCAATGGGCGACTGAAACATCCTCTTCTACTACAACATCGTCGCCTCCCAAGCCCCCTACGCCTCCCGCATCCAAGCGGCAGATGATGTGGAAGCCCAAACTGCCCAAGGCGTCCTGAGTCGTGTGGCATCGCCAACGACCTAATCGGCGAACTTCGCACCGCGAAACTAGTGCATGCAGTACTAGGCTGAAGTGCGGGTCAAATGAAGACCCTTTGCCAGCGCCTTAAGCAAGCTTCTCTAGCTGCTTTAGCTAGGATCCCAGGTGTCTGGCAGCAATTGACCTGCATCGATCAGCAAAGTTTTTGGCCCGAGCAAGAGATTCTCTCACAACCTTTCGCAGCACGCTGCTCCCTGCGCGGACATGTCGCAGTCCTCGACCTCGCTCTCGGCTGAGGCCGGTAAGGCTCTGGAGAGCTTGCAGGAACATGGTTCCTCGCCTCTTGTCCTCCCGGGGCATTATGTTATGTCAACCCCTCCATTCAGGTCATGTCCTTGATCACCTCCGAGCTGGGACAGCAAATCAGCTCGGGCTACACCTGCCAGGTGTATCTTCCAGCCCAGCCCTGCTACTCTCCCTTCTCTGAGGTGCAACGCATCGATGTGACGCGTGGCCCCGCCACCTTCCCGCCCCTTTTGGAAGAGCGAGAGCACTATGTGATTCGGATTGCCAAAGCCGGCTTCGGCGCGGAGGTTAATCGAGAAATTATCAGGGCGGCTCGCATGCCTGAGGTGGTGGTTCTCCAGACCATCTTGGCCTGGGATCCACAGCACCTCCGAGTGCTCATGCCTCGCCACTACCCTGTCCCAGTCTCTGCACTGACCACTCGTCATGTCTTTCGCCTCATGCAAGACATGCGCAGGGCGATCTCCCTGCTCCATGACCATGACATCATACATGCTGATGTTCGGCTAGCCAACATCATGCTCCGCACGGACCCGGCCAGCTTCGTCCTCATCGATTACGGCGGCAGCAAGGAGACCATTTGGCTGGTCCGTTATGGCTACACAGTAGCAGGCCGCGGAGGCACTCAACACCGCCCTCCAGCTGAATGCATGAACGAATGGTCGACCCCCTCGCTGCGGGTCCCTTACTTATGCGGCCGGAGCGACTTCCACCGCCTGGCCTGTACTATCAGAGAGGAAATTCTTGGCCAGATGGAAAGCGAGGCGGGGCAACGCCCACCCGCTGAGGAAGGCAACGCCTCCAGACGCCGGAAACGCGACCAGCTTCGCCCACAACTTCCTCGCGAGGCTGAGCAGGAATTGGACATGATGCTTGACACCACCACGTGGAGGGTCAAGCCCAATCCTCACAGCCTCTTCCCGCCTGGCTCGTGGCGAGACACGGCTGTCAACCCTACCATCATGCTGACGGCTCACCTGTGGACTGCCGAAGGCAAGTCACGTACTTGCACTACCACCTTTCGCTCGCCTTTGGAGCGCAAGGGCAACTCCAATGGGCATTTTGTGGACGAGCCGGACCAGCCCTCCTATGAGCCTGGCGTCTCTCTCACAGCACAGATCAACACTGGCTCGTGGGAGCAGTCGGGCTATCTCCCCAAGATCTTTCTGGTCTGTGAGCTAAAGACTGAGGGACGTGGCACCCGATCAGTGGCTCAGCAGGTCTATCCCTGGCTGTCATACCGAAACAGGGATGGCATGCTGGAGCTAGAGCCACCGCCAGGTCCACCTCGGATGGACCCATCCCCGGTGCAGTCCCAGAGCAACGCTCTCCCATCAGGGGGCAACGCCCAAGAGCCACTTGTGCCAGGGCGAATCACATCGGACCCGACTCCGCCTTCAACGACGCCTCCTTCCCCCATGCTAACGGGCGTTTGGGCTGAGCCACCTACGGAAGCGCCTGATGCAGAGGAGACCACCGCTGCCCCCGCGGCCTCGGGAGCTCCGGATGTTCACTTCTTCTCACCTCTTCAGGTCTTCCCGCTCGTCCATGCTCTGGAGCAACACGCTGGCACCACGGTACCCGGAGCCGATGGCCTCTCTCGAGCGGCCCTCTCCAACTCCATTCAGGATACGATGATCTTCTTGCAGGCTCTGTCGCTCTACTTGGAGAACCAGGAGCCGGAACCGGCCTCCACTGAGAGCCAGGCCAACCCTCTCTTTTAGGGGTGTTCTATCACTGCGGTGTCTTCAATCATCTTTTTCATTTCAGGCAACGCCTGCACACTGCAAGTAACGCTTGCTAGGTATCTGCTCACACTGGACAATTTCAGCACAGCAAGCTCTGCTTTTTCTTTCAGCTAGTCCAATAGCCCAGCTGGGCTCGTCGGTGTATCATGTGAGCAAGCCTAGCAAGGCCCAGCTCTTTCTTCACGCCATCTTTACGCAGCAGCCTTTCGCGCAGCTTGTACAAAACAAGGAGTCTTCGTAGTGCGCCTCCAACTACTCCACCAGCCTAGGCAGCCACGGCATTTCTGCTTCTGCACTAGGCTCAAATAGCCGGCTCTTTTTCGTTTTGGGGTCTACCCTCTGAGAGGGCTGTGTCTCCTCATGGCGTGGACGCGCCCCTTTCCAACGGTCTGGGATGATGCAGGTCGGGAGGTGGTCAATGAGGCGCCGCCCTTCCTTGCCCTTGCTGACTCCACCTTCCAGGGCCTTTTGCGGCAGGGCAAGCAATGGGCCTCATACGGCTACCCCTCGCTAGGGATGGGCTACTCGGTGGTGTGTCCAGGGGCCTCCCTCGTTCGCTCCTATCCTGGGCGTCCCTCCATCTTAGGAGCCTTGCTCTGGCTGCGGGGGATTCCCTCCAGCCTCGCGACTCCCTGCCAGCTCCGATCTTGGTCAATGAGGGCTTCTTGCACTTCCTGCGGGATAGGCTCGATGAGCCTGTCAAGGTAGGCTTGGTCCCCTGCGGACGCAGTGTGCCACATCCCAAGCAGTCTGCTTATGACTATGTGGAAAGGGCACGGCACGACTTCAACCTCAAGGACTACGAGTTCCCCTGGCAGATCATGGACCTGGACCAGCCTCCGGATCTGGACTTGTATGGCCAGGATCCCACGCACTTTCAGCCGTCTGCTGAGCTGCCTGCCATTGGGCGCATCATTGGCCGTGCTCTCTACTGTATGACAGTACCGAAACCACAGCGAGCTGAAGGAGGCAACGCCCCCGAGACTCCGCAGGGCAACGCCCCCCAAACCCCATCTACCTCACCTTTTGCGGGTGGCCTGGGGCCAGGGGATGCGCAGCAGGCGCCGCACACTCCTCCACCCTTTCTGCCAGTCCTTCTGTGCTGCTCCTGGAACGCGACTCAGGGCATGATACATCAGGAGATGTTGGCCACCCACGCGCTCATTCGAGCCTCCACTCTGAGAGAGTTGCTGATCGTGGCGGCCAGTCAAGCCAACTTCCCCATTGAGAAGACGTACCGCCTTACGGTACCGGCTGACCGTACTCCCTATGGGAGGTTCCCAATCCCGCAGCGCCTGGTCCAGACCTTCATTCATGACGAAATGGTTGGCCCTAAGGAAATGGCGGAGGACAAGTTCCGGACCTTTCGTCGCGAGTTCTTCAACGACGAAGCCTGCGCGGAAGTGATCCGATCAGTCACTGGAGGAGCAGGGCAACGCCTTCTCTCCAAGCTCCGAAGCAACGCGCATCGCGCGGATGTCTTCAGATACGTTGAACACTGGCTCCGCGGCGGCATCTACCTCGACATCAAGACGGCCTTTCTGATCACGCCGCAGGAGCTTCACTCCTCCATCGTGGCAGAGTGGCGAGAACAGCCACTCCTCTCCGACCTTGCCTCCCAAATCTATGGATGGGATGCTGACACCTTGCGAGCCAGCGGCCCTCCTGATTACTTCCTCACGGCCATCGGTCAGAAAAAAGACCACATTTTCCAAGGCATCCTCATGGGACGACGGCAGCACCCCCTCATGACGCCATGCTTTTCAGCACAAATATGTGGATGCGCAGGGGGCCATCAACGAGAAGTATCTCTTCTTCTGCATCGCCCTCTATGAGATCGTACGCCAGGACCTGCTCAGCGACCAGGCCCTCCACCCGACGGCGCAAGGACGCAGCTTGGCCCCTGGCTGGCATCTCACACAGACCCTGGGCCCGATCTATCTGCTGCAGGAGGTCCATGAGGATCAGTTGCGGAGAATGCAGGGCGTGCCCCCCAATGAGGGGCATGGGTTCCGAACAGCCTCCAAGCAACTCATTGCTCTCACTCGGTGCTGGGGTTGGAACAAGGGATGGAAGTCTGATCCGGCTTCCACCAAAGCCAACAACGATGCCATCCTACGTGGACTACCTACTGCACTCCACGCAGCGCAGGAGGCTGGCAACGCCACGACCCGGCGAGGCAACGCCTCCACAACTCCGGTCCCCACTGAGGCAACCATTCAGGCACATGTGCTTGAAGCTCTCGACACCAGCCTTCTTGATCGGATTGTGCAGCTCATCGAAAAGTGGCCGCGGTTCTGTGGCGAACTCACCAAGCAGCAAGTCCAGGAGCTCATCCCGCGCGGTCTTGGCATAGCCATTTCAGAAAATGGTGACACTTTGTGCTGTGTCTTCTGTGCGGGCAAATCTGGCGGACCCTGCATGTTCCACACCTCTCAGGGTTTACTGCCGCACTTTCTTCGGACACGCGGCAGCGGCGCTACATGGCATCACGCGGGGGAAGAGGCCTATGCCAGGGCTACCACTGGGCGCTCAGGTCAGGCCGCTGCGGCGGCCTCCTCCTCAGATTCAGGCAATCAGCGGCCCAACGAGCCTGCCTCCCCGCCGCCATACGTCGCACCGCGACCGGCCATCCTTGATGCACCGCATCGTCATGAAGCTCCTCCTCAAGAGCCAGAAAACACTCCTCCCACAATGGAGGAACTCTGTGGGACCTTCAGTCGCTGACGGCTCCTGAAGTCGTGGGTGTTCTTCAGCCCCAGGAGTTCACAGCGATATGGAATGCCCGACTTCAGGTCTTGACCAAGCTTCCAACCGTGCTTGCAGGCCTTAGCAGGGTCTACCAGAAACCTGAAGCTGATCGAAAAGACCTCAGCTGGCGCTCTGTGATCTCGGGTCGACTTGTTGTCCACTCCTCTGGCCACTTAACGATGGCCACGAAGGACCGCGCTGGTCAAGAGCACATCCACCCCAAGCTCACGACCTGGCTCGGGGGCCTTCAGGCTACCATTAAATGGGGTCCCCTACGCTCTCTTCGAGGGCAAGCGAGTGGCTACTCAGGATGAGTTCCGCCTATTTGCGACGACCTTGCAGACCATCTACGAAGCAGCCACCAAGAAGGCGCACCAACCCTCCCACGTCAATATCATCCAGGCCACGCGCGACAGCCATCCGACCATCAAGATTACGCACGGCCAAGTCCTGGATAGCAAGCTGAACGTCATTCGCAATGTTACTGGCCAGCAGCTTCGTGGTCGCCGTGAACGGCAAGCTGAGCACAGAGAGCACAAGGAGTCCAGGAGGTCGGACCCCTATGGCTCTCACGAGCCCCCGTCCGGACAACCCTCCAGATCTGCCGGCTCCCAAGACTGGCAAGACTGGCGGGACTGGGAAGAAAATTCCTACAATGCCAGGAACTCTGACTACCACGGCTATTACCGCTGAGCCATCGCATGCCAGGGCTGCGTAGCCAGTCTCACCTTTTGCGGCTGCCGGGCAACGCCCCAGTTGATGCCAGGCACCGCCCTGCTGACATCATTGCGCGTTGTTGGTAATGGGCAACTGTAATCTTTCTCTTCCTTTCTGCTCAGCTAACCTAGTTGGCAATACAGGCAACGCCTGCAGTGATGTCAGGCAACGCCCTGCTTACAAACCGAGCGTCTTTCGACGAAGCGCTTAGTGATGAGTCAAGCAGCACCGCCTACACTAGCGATGCTAGTCTCTCTGAGCGGAGTACAAACTCTCTGTCAGTCATTCTGCTCTTGCCGCACGAGCCAGGGACCACTCTATCTCACTCTCTTTAGGGTATGTGGCTCCAGCAGCAAACATAGCCAGGAAGCTCCTAACATCATGTTTCAAACGCGAGACTTTCCGCCGGACCTGTACGCCGTGGCCCTTGAGGAGTACCTCTTGTTACAGGCCATGCATGCCCTAGCCGCTCGACCGCCACGCTTGTCGCTTCCGGCCGAAGCGGGGATGCTATCCTACAATGATCTGCTGCACCTGGCAATTCAGACCTTTGGGCAGGAACGGATGAAGGAGTTGTCCTACTACCTTGCACGCCTGCAACCCTGTCTCCCTCGCAGCCTTGACACCCATATGCCCTTTCCGTGCGGTGAGTTGGATGAGCGGACCCCCAGCGCTGAAATTCTGTCGTGGCATTTGCTACAAGACGCTCAGTCACCGCTCTGGAATGCTGTGCGCACAGCAGTTCGAGCTTTGATATGGCGCCCAGGTCGCCAACGCTTCTCTGATGGCACAGCCAACAATGTCACCTTCGGCGCCTTTGCACGAGGACCTATCGGACTTTGCGCAGATACGGTTCGGCATGGATCCTTCTGTCGATTGCTCAACCGACTGATTGAGCACATCTGCCCGGAGCACAAATGGACTACCTTCTCCTTGAACCTCAACGTTCGTACGCCACCTCATCGAGATCAGTCCAACTCCAAGACGGGCACGTTGCTGCTTAGTCTCTCCCACCATGATGAAGGATCAGTCTGGGTGGAATCCTGGCAAGGCACTGATTACGAAGAAATTGACTATGGTCTGCTGAGTGGCCGCCCATTTAGCCTGGCCTTTCAGGCACTCATTTTCCCAGCTCACAACCATGTTCACTGTACTCGCGGTTGGAGTCTGACAGATCGAATCACGCTGGCTGCATACAGTATTTCTGACCCTGGCCGGTTGTCGAGTGCGCATAAAGCCACTCTTGTTGATCTCGGTTTTCATCTCCCTTAGGGCTGACAGATCTCTTGAGCCTTCACGTGACGTAGCTTCAGCTAGTTACGTCGGGCATCGCTCGCAGCTCGCATGCAGGCAACGCCTGATTCGTCCATGACATTTAATCTTTCATTGGCCTTCCATGGCACGGAGCTTCAGCTCCCGGGGGTGCCGTGACTTTGCCGATGCACTCTGCTCTTGTCCAAAAAAGAAGAGCTGCCTCAGTCAACAGCATATTCGCACTCACGAGCCTGCTCGTTGCTCACTGTGTGAGAGCAAGCCCAACTGCCACATTGAGGCAGCTATGCCATGCTAGATCGGGTTGGACACTGTCTTTCTTCATGAGCCTACGCCAAGGCGTGGGCAGCTTCTACTACCTCCATTGGTTGGCCACGGACATTATGCCACTTTGCGACCTTACGGCCCACCGCCTCTGATTGAGAGTGACCATGAGTGGGACGCCACGAAACAGGCACTCCGAGTGACGGCCCGTTGGGTACGGCTCATCAATCATTGGTTCGTGGACATGGGACGCCATAGTCCACACTGAGGGTGACGGAGGGTTTCTCACCCAACTGAGTGACATGTGACGGCCTCTGAAGTAGCTTGTAGCTTTAAGTTTTGCTTACTGCTGACTGCCAGTCTCAAGACTCCAGGCCCAGGCTCTCTTTACTCTGCTCTCAGCTCTTTGCTCAGGTGCAAAGGCAGTTTCACACGCCCGCAATGAGCAGAGCCCGCTCGCTCAGCGTCTAATAAATTGTTGTTGTTGTTGTTGTTGTTGTTGTTGTTGTTGTTGTTGTTGTTGTTGTTGTTGTTGTTGTTGTTGTTGTTGTTGTTGTTGTCATTGTCAGTGTTCTGAGCCCGCAAAGTTACGTGTCCTTCGATAGTGTTGCGGTTGCCAGTCCGATTGTGATCAAGCTGCTAGTGCCACTCCTATATTCTGTTGACGAGGATCAAGCTTCCTTTTTTGATCCCGACTTCTGCGCCAGGGTTTCAATCTTTGATCTTCAGAGGAATAAATCCAAAGACTCGCGATGAAACAGTAGCAGTGAAGTGATTCAGTCGATGAGTCAGCCAGCAGCCGGCCAGTTAGCCAGCCATCCAGACAGTCAGTCAACCAACTAATCAATTAGTCAATCAATTAGTCACATTCATCAATCAATTCGTCAGCAAGGGCTGCCAGCAAGTATGAGGATCTCTGTGTGTCTGTCTGTGTGCCTCTGTCTGTCTGTCTGTCTGTCTCTGTCTGTTGTGTGTGTGTGTGTCTGTGGCCGTCTGGGTCTGTCTGTCTGTGTCTGTCTGTGTCTGTGCCTGTCTGTCTGTGTCTGTCCTTGTCTGTCTGTGTCTGTGTCTGACTGTGTCTGTCTGTCTCTGTGTCTGTCTCTCTCTGTCTCTCTGTGTCTGTGTCTGTCTTCCGTCCCATGTCTGTCTGAATGTGTCTGTCCGTGTGCCCGCCTGTCCCATGTCTGTACGTATGTAGGTCCTTATGTATGCATATATACACTATATATGTACGCAGCTACGTATGTATGCATGTAAATGTGTGTGTGTGTGTGTGGACGTACGCATATACGTCTGTATGTGTGTGTATGTATGTATGTATGTATGTATGTACGTGCACATGTACGTACGTGCGTGTGTACGTATGCGTGTATGTACGCATTTATGCATGTCTGTACTTGTGTATGTATGCATGTTATTTGCTTGCTATATATGTGCATATGTACGTGCTGTACGTACTCGTGTATGTATATGTTGCCTGTATGTACGCATGTCTGTCTGTATGTATGTACATGTATGTACGTATGTATGCATGCATGCATGCACGTGGGCATGTAGGCATGTATGCATTGGATGCATGTACGCATTTATGCACGCACTATGCAAGCATGTCTGCATGTATATATATATATATGTATGCATGCATGTATGCTAGCATACATGCATGCATGCATGTACGCAAGTACGTTTGTACGTAGGTACGCATATATATATATATATATATATATATATATATATATATATATATATATATATATATATAAGTGTGCAGGACGGGCAGGCAGGCAGGTAGGTATATTTGCATGGATGGATGGATGGATGGATGGATGGATGGATGCATGGATGGATGGATGGATGGATGGACGGACGGACGGACGGACGGACGGACGGATGTATGCAAAGCCCGTGAAGCCCAGTTGGTATAGTTGCTATGGCAGGCATCGAGAAAGCCTTGCATAAAGAAGCGTGCGCGAGTTGGGTTTGGAAACACGTGTAAGCATTCAAGCATGCATGCAAACAAAACAGTTTTCTGATTTTTTTGGTGAGTTTAGGGTTTATGAACTTGGTTATTGTGGGAAGCTGGGGAAGCTATGCATATCCCTGGGCGGAGGTGGAGAGTGATGCGGAGAGTGTTGCAAGCACGGTCCCGGCCTTTTGGCTGCAAGCGGGGAGATTCGGAGTTTGCAGTTTACAACACATCCCAAACTGACGTATCAGAACGGCAGAATAGGTAGTAATGTAGAGCGCGAATACAGTGGACAGTGGCCGTTTTCTGGATATGGCAAATGAAGTCACTGGCCACTTATTGCTGCTTCAGGATAGCGATCGTGGAGAAGAGGAGCCTCCGACGGAGCCTATGCCTGAGTCTTTCGTCTTGCTGCAAATTCCTCTGGAATCTCCTCTCGACGAGGCTTGGACCGGAACAAGCCACGGTGCAGCCGGGCGAGGTGATAGCAACAGAGCGAAGGGCACTGCAGTCACACATGTTGCACTCCTGTCAGAAGGAGAGGGCTGACTCCGCCCTGGCAGCTAAACAGCTGCAGAATTCTGCGGTGGTCGATGAACAGGAGCAGCTCGGTTGCACGAGCTGGTTGCGAACCCCAGCATAGGCTTTGGGTACAGTAGACCTTAAGTGGCCTAGGCAAAATCCAGCACCACATCTGCGGCTAAGGTTTGCCCGCCCTGGTTTGCAAGCGGAGGCCGAGTTCCAAGAAGAAAAAAATCTTTGCATCGCATGAGCAGAAGCTCCCTGGGTTTGCCGGCTTACCGTCTCCTCGGGGAGTCACCGAGTAAGCCAGCACCAAAGCTCGAAGCGGAGGACTACTGCGCAAGGCTCCAAGCGGCCAAGGCGGTCGCTGAGAAGCTGCGATCGAAGGAGCTGGTCTTCGGTTGATCGGTGGGTTTAGGGGTTTAGGGACTTTGGGTTTTGGGTTTTGGGCTTAGTGTTCAGGAGTTTGGGGTTTCGGGTTCTGGGGTTTCGGGTTAGGGGTTATAGGGTTGAGGATTCAGGGTTTAGGGGGCCTTACTGACACCAGACATGTTTGCTAGAACAGTGTTCTGTGGTCGACAAGTGTGCTGCACGTTTTGTCCATGTGCATGCTCTTGCCGATGTGATGTTGTGTTTGTGCTGTTTAGAAGTTTAGGCAACAGCTTCGTAAGGCCATACTGCAGATGGACGAGTGTGCGAAAGATAATGTGACACCTCAGTCGTCAAGAAATCAAACTAAGGTTCAGGGTGTTTGACTCACGGAGAGGCAGGCATCCAGCCTGTCACGTTGTGCGCGCAACAGAGAGCAGGCAAATAACTAGAAGTGTGCGGCCTGCAGCCGCCAGCACATGCGCCACCACTACCACCACCATACCGGTTGCATCTCGCCGCCAAAACCTCCAACGCCGCCAGCGGCCCACCATTGCAGCACGACCAGCAAAGTGAACACGCCCAGAACCTCACCAACATCACTGTCGATCAAGAACAACCAGATTCAGGAAGCCATACAAGTAAAGGGGTTTTCAGCCTACCGTGGGAGTCGCACCATGCAGGAGCCGCTCTTGCAGAACGGGCAGCGGACGGTGCGAGACAATCCCAACTTCGCGCGAAACTCAAATGCCATCAAGATGTCGCAGTGTAGACGATGCGATGTAAACGGCATTACACACGGCATGATGATGCCGCTGCTAGGGACGCAAAAACTTGTAGTGTCGGCACCTTTGAGCAATTAATAGCAGATTGGCCGAGCATCCAGCCGAAAAGGTAGCAGGCTACTGAAACAGAGATCATCTGCGAAGACTGCGGCGTTTAGAGACGTCGTCAACTATTCATATTGCAAAGAGGCAGTAGCAGGATACAGCATGCAGCAGCTGCGCAATGTATCCAAACACTCAAACAGTGGCAGCATATGCATGACACCATCACGCCTGCTGCAGTCGTAAAGTACACGAACACAGGAATCGTATCGCAACAATGACAAGCAAGCTTCGGCGAATACACTTCCTGCGCCCTACAACCATAAGATGACCGGGTGGCAGAATCAACCAACACACCAAGATACTGAAAGCGCCGGCCAGGAACAAGAGCAATGCAGTCACAGATAAATCGAACTGTACGCCCTATGTTCACACAGCAACAAAACAGCAATGACACAGCAGTGCAGGGTCGCTTGGGGGCCTAGGATCTGCGAATAGGGTCTGCAAGATCAGCCAATTCAGTAAGCCATTCTTATGGACCGGATCTAGCGTTTGACAGTTGTATTGCCACTCGATTGAATGCGGTTCCATGGTCACTCAGTTCATTTGTCGTTTGTGCAGGGTATGATATTCACGCTCCTGCATCGTTGTGGTGTGGTACTCCTTTCTGTTTGTCGAACATGACTCCATCATAGCGGCATAGCGACTCCATTGTTCTGCACTGATTATAGCAGAATTCTGTCGTGACCTTGGCTGAGGTCCAGACTTTCTTCAAGGCCACCTGGCCAGCGACTGAAGCTTCAGAGTCCGGTCTTCTATTGTTTTTTATTACTACTCTGCCTTTTCTTGTCATTGGTGGTATCTACTAGCACTAACCGGGTAACCCATGAGGATCATTTCTCTGTGCTTGTACGTATAGTGTTTGTTTCAGGATTATTCTGTGTCCATAGGTTCAGTATGCAATCACACATAGGAGTCCCGCCATTCCTCTCAACTAAAAGTCACTGCACAAAGTTACATTTTTTCAGTTGTCATGTTCATCTGATGAGCCTTGCCTTAGACTCTAAGGCCCCAGCTCTAAGTCCTCTTCCTCGAAAGCTAAACTCCGTACCCGGAACCCGTGACCCCCCAAACACCTTAAACTCCGACCCTGCGCGTTATGCACGAAATCCCGATCCGAAGAGCAGGCTAGCCGGCTTCATTTCATCGGTGTGTGGCGCGAGCGGTACGAGGCGAGACGCCAGCCGAACACAGATTGAACGCAATTGATGCCTACCTTGCGGTGTAAGGTTTGCGCATCTGGCTATTGCTTGTGTTGCTGAAGTGGTGGTCAGAGGAGCAGGAGGAGGAGGACAAGGAGGAGGAGCTACCGGAAGTCGTAGCGGTAGTGGTGGTGAAAGTGGTAGCCGCGGTGGTGCTGCTGCTGTGGTGGTGGCGGTGGTGCTGGTGGTGGTAGTAGTAGGAGGAGGAGGAGGAGCAAGAGCGGGAGCGGGAGCAGGAGCAGGAGGGAGCATGAGGGAGCAGGAGCCGGAGCCAGCACAACAGCAACAGCAACAGAGCAGCAGCCGCCCGCAGTGGTATCAGTCACAGTCGTTTTGGCAGTAGCTGCTCTGTGGGTCCGTGATTGATCGTCGTCGCTTGCGCAGTGATAGTAGCACTAGCAGCAGCCATGGCCGTAGTGAGTAGCAGTAGCCACAGTAGTGTGGCGTCGTCGTCGTCGCCGTCCGTGTCAGCATCGGCGTTTGCAGCTACTCTCACAATTTGCTAGCCCGCCGTAGTCTGCCGAATTGCTGTCATTCAATCGCACCGGTTGACAGGAAATCCTTGACAGCCTGCCACCGCCTCCGCCACGCCCTG
>CAJNDT010003135.1:555000-565382 GCA_905221615.1 Symbiodinium sp. CCMP2592
AAAGTTTTGTACAAGCTGGAAGGTGTGCAACCTAGGCCACCAGCCGAACTTCTCCCAAAGCTGCATCGCGACACGGTATTTGGCACCGTTGATGGAATCGTTGATCGACAACTGGATGTGGAGAAAAATAGTCTCGTGTCCGGTTGCCCGACTGCATACACGAACCCACATCCGAAAGTTGTAGTCGCGGCTGGTACTCCAAGACAAGTTGGCTTCGCTAGCCTTGCGCTTCATGATGGACGACCTACACGATTGCACTGGATGTCAAATGCTGCAACTCAAGGCGGCTCATAAAGAAACCCTTGCACATCCCTTGCACGTCACTTGCACGTCCCATGCAGAAACTCTTGCACATCCCTTGCACATCACTTGCACGTCCCTTGCATATCCCTTGTTGGCTCACGAACGCTTGTTTGCTACTGCTCTCGTTTCACTCTGAGACTTCAATTTCGTCAACTTCTTCTGCTGGAAGTGTTGGGGGCAACTCTGTTGTTTCTTGATGTTGAAGAGAATTAACGCAATGAGTAGTCACAGCTTGAAGAGAACTCAAATCTGTCAGCAGGTTCCCCACCACTTCGTTGGTCTTCTGAAGTTTCTGAAACAGTTCTGCGGTGGCGGACATAACTTCCGCCACCTGAGCCTCAGTGTCCCTGATTTGTGTGGTGAGCACGTCGAGTTGAGCTTGTTGGATCTTCTGGACGGACAATGCTTCTTCACGAAAATGACGGAATTCACCTCTGATTGTGATCAGCTCCTGTTGTGTGTAGGAAATCCAGCGCTGAAGAGGTGCCAACGGATCGCACGCTGAGTTGCTCGACATTAGCGCAATGGAACGAGACTTGAGCAGGGTGCTGCAACACTGTTCTGGTGTGTACCACAACACAAGCAAACAAGTACTCTCAGCACTGGCGTCTACGGCACAGTTTTTCTCGCTTCAGCACTCGCTTGCGTTACAGATACAAGTGAAAACCTGTCACATCACTCATACTCAGCTAAGATCAGAAGACTGACTGCGTCGTCGTCGGCGTGAAACACGTCTTCTGGTAGGCATAGGTTTGGATCTAATCGGAGTACCTGATGCGGCTGAAGATGTAGGTGCGGCTGACGTCGAAGCAGCATTGGACACCAAAGGAGATTCAGACACACGATGCGCCAAGCTTGCAAGTGGCACTGGGGGTGGAAAGACAGGAGCACTGGCACTGGGCGGGGGGAAGAAGGGAGGGGGAAGAGGGGGAGGGAGGGGAGGAGGGGGAAGAGGGGGAGGGCCGGGGGGAGGGAGGGAGGGAGGTGCAGAACTGGACGAAGGGTTGTCGCTGCCTGCACTCGGTGTATTCCTCGAAATTGGCAGAGAGGCTGGTGGTGCATAGGGGTGGGATCTGGACGAACGTGATCCTGAAGCTCCGCTGCTGCTAGGGCGTTCTTCACGCAGGTTTGCTCTATCCCTCTCATCCAAGCGACGCAACTCTTGCTGGAGCATTCTTTCTGTCCCGTCACGCACAAAAGCTGTCAACTGAAGTACAAGAGCTTGACGAAGTTGTGGTCGTGATACAAAGTTGAGCAATCTCACACGCGCTGAATGGGTGAGCGCTCTCAGGAACTCATCAATATTAGGATCGGAAGGTGGCACCGTCGGCATGCTTGCTTACTCAGATAATCTGGTTTCTTGGCCGAAAACACTGCGATGCACAGCACTAACACTTGCTTGCACGTCACTTGCACGTCACTTGCACATCCCTTGCACGTCCCTCGCACATCACTCGCACGTCCCTTGCACATCCCTTGCTGCTCACGTTTCACTCTGCTTGGACGAAGAACTCGTACTCCAGGACACGGGGGCACAACTCTTGCTCTGGTAGTTTTTCAGCAAGTGACATGTAATCCTGTACACTCCCGGTGACCAAATCAAAAAAGAAGAGTTAAACGTTTCGGTTGGGACACTGTGCAGCATACCAAAAATGGCAAGCACAGCGGAGGTTAGCTCTAATCAGCATTTTTGCACAAGCTTTCGACCGTGCTGCAGGATTTCGGTGAAACTGCATCGGATCCCCAAGTGTAATATCACTTGCATCAGAAGGAACAGGTGAACGCTCACGTTTGTCCTTCTTAGACTTCGTGGACTTGGGAGACTTGTTTGGTAACCGGTCCTTTTTCATCCTCTTTGATTTCTTGGACTTCTTGGTCTTCTTGCACTTGTTGGAGGATTTCTTAACCCAAGACGCTACCTCTGTGGGTGCCGAGTCTTTGGGAGGATCGAAAGCCGAAGACCAGGAACTGGCATCATCAGGAAGATCGTCATATGGTACCGCATTGTCTTGACGGGAAGCCATATCGGTGTACCGAGAACATAAGACGGAAACGGCTGGCGGCATCACATGAGTGAACAAGAAAGACTCCTTCACTAACACTTGCTTGCACGTCACTTGCACGTCACTTGCACATCTCTTGCACGTCCCTCGCACATCACTCGCACGTCCCTTGCACATCCCTTGCTGCTCACAGTTTCCCGAGAGACAGAGAGAGAGAGGGGAGAGAGGAATGACTGAAAAGGCATACGACCGCGCGTAATGCTCCTACGTGCTGTTTTTCAATGCGCAAAGACGGTTCCACTTCAGCGGTGCAGGCGCTCTAATCCAAGAATGATGATTGTCCCAAAAATGCCAATTGGGAAAACGAATTAAGCAGACAAGTCGTCCGCTGTTCCAACATGATTAATGCTCTCACGGTGATGCATCTCGCTTGCGTTTTCGGGGTGACAAAGAATTAGCGCTCTCAGTAGGGAGGTTCAAGTCCACCGGAGAAGTCGTCTGAGAAGTTCGGTGCCACTGATTGTCAGCAGCCAAACGATCCGAAATCCAGCGAGGGGTAGCGGGAAACCAAGATTTCCACCACGTTTCATTGCCATTGGATCCTTGATTTTTCACCCAATAAAATCGCCACGAAACAGTCGGAGAACGCGATCGGGATCGATCCGACATGGCGTGTACCGCTGAAAGCCGAATGCTGGAACTGAACGAGGCAATTAGAAGATCTTAAGCGGGCGCATTGCATGCAAGACGCTGCCACGAATCACTTGCACTGCACTTGCACAACCCTGGCATACCCTTGCATATCACTTGCAGACCACTTGCACGTCACTTGCACAGACCTCGCATACCCTTGCATATCACTTGCAGTTCACTTGCACGTCACTTGCAATCCGCTTGCACAACCCTTGCAATCCGCTTGCATATCCCTTGCTCGTCACTGTGATCTGTCGCTTTCGGTTGACCCAATTGAAACTAGGTGAGTACACACATATCAGCTTCGCTAACAATTGCAGGTCTACTGTCGACTGTCAACTGATTGCAAACCGCTTTTATCGTTTCGTCAAAGCTTCACACACGTGAAATGGGTATCCGAGGTTCGCTAACCACCGTACAAAGGTATGAACGGCAACTTCTGCTTGGCACGTTGGCCAAGTGTACTTACGGATAAGAGAGATTCTCGACTTCGCACCTGACACCAGCAATCGTTGGCTGCCTGCACTCATGGGATGTCGAACTTGCCAAAGGAACTTGGGCTGGATATAATAAATAGTTCGGTTTCGGACATCGATATCAAATCCCAAAAAGTGACCATCACCGACAGCTTCAAGAACAATAGGAGAGCCGTAAAAAGTTTCTTGGCTGAAGACTTGAAAAGGCACTGTTTTGTGCACCTCGGTAGGTGCAATCACCAGACGATTGTCCACGTATCTTGCAAGGAATGTAGAAGGGAAGCTCGAGATCTGCGGAAACATTGCTGCCCAACCAAGCTCAGTCATCACCACTGGAAGGGAAGAGAGGACAGGGCTGATTTGGTTACCTATGGACGTACCATCAACTTGCTTCCATACTCGATTCAACGCCACAAACAAGCCACATTCAAAGCTGAGGCGAACAATGGTGACCAAGTCGAATGGATCGATGGTCTTCCAATCGAAGTGTCGACGAATATTAGAGATCCTCCCATGAATTGAACGAAAGTGTTTGCTCTTCTCGTTGATGCACACTGACAATTTGACATCAGGGTGCCTTGCTGTGAACATGCGAACCAACATCCCCACTGCTTCCAGGATACGGCTTTGTGGCACGGAATTAAAGAACCCGACCAGATCGTCATTGAGCAGTTCAAGTTCAACTTCCAACGGACACTGTCTGAACACCTGGTGAATGTGATGCCAAATCTGTGGAACACTGCGTGACAAAGAACCAGGCCATACTGTGTTGACCATCTGGTCAATGCAGATCGCCGCTGCCCTAAGAATAGGGCCCAAGGCTGTGTTCTTGTAGCTGATGATGGTTCGTCCTGATTTGAAGGCCTTTTTGCGTTTGAGAAAAATCTGTCCCACAGGCAGATTGGCATCCAACTTGAATCCCCAAGGATACTTGCGAACCAGTGGTGACGGGACGTGCGCACAAAGAAAAAGCTTCGCTGACGCAACAGACATGGGCATAGGGCTGAACACCTTGATATCTGACCATACTCGATGGCAGGATTGGAAATAGAATCTGGGGCAGAAAACCATGAGATGAGTGGATTCGTGATCAGCAAGGTGAATCACCCAATCTGTACACACGATGTCTTTGAGCTGCAACGCATGACACTCCTGAAATTTCGGGCATGAGCACATATGGCGAAGGTGAAGCTGCCACTCAGAATGAATGAACTGCAACCACATGGAAAGAGTGTGCAAGGGAATAAAATGCGTCTTGCACCAATTCTTGTACGAAGAGGTCGCCTCCTTGATGTACTTGGCTTTTGATGGGAAGATAAGGGATTTGGAATTGGCCTGAGCAAGTTCTCTAAGAACAGGTTGGCGAAATGACAACGTCTCAAGTCCAGTAGCCACATGTCCATCCACCAAATCCACATTGGGGTGCTGCTGCTGAAATTGTTGGCATCTGCATGGAAGGTGATCAACTGGTGTGTCAGCAAGCTGCTTCTCCCACTCAAAATGATTGTGAAGAATGGAGCCCAACGATTGAGGTGCAGACTCTCTCGGCGTCTTAGAGGGGAGGTGAAACGGGATGCAAATGTCTTTGAACTGCTGGATGGTATGAGACAGAAAAGAAGAGACATGGGCAGCAAAAGTGGGGTGAGACAGAAATGGCAGAGTGACTGACTTGTTATGTCGGGGTACAGAGCAGTTACGAAACTTGAGCGCAGACTTGAGCAGCTGTACCACTCTAGATCTGAAAGGCTGCTCCATGATTTTGGCCATGCGGAACATCGCGTACAACTCTAACGTCGAGACTTTGGCAGATCTGACAATTTTCGCAGCAGAGAAAGATGCCGAGGTCAACGATGCCAAATCGTACAAGAGCGACCACGCTTGGCTTTTGTCCATCAAACATCGAATCGGAGTACTTGTTGAAGCAGCACGTCTTCGAACTTTGACCCAAAGTCTGGAAAACAATGAAACATTCTTGAGAGATGGACGTGGCCTGAGTCTCTTGAATCCCAATGCAGACTTAATGAAGAAACGGTCAATGAACGGTGAATTCAATCTGGGTTGCCACCGATCAATAAGAACATGTTCTTGCACCCACGCTTGTTTGTAGTCATCATGAACAGACAGACAAAGCGTAGAAAAGTCGAAATACCTGCCCAGCGAAGCCCAAATACGAATGGCTGGTTCAACTTGAACATATTGCTCACGAAGAACTTGCTTGAGTTTGGATTGCCGGTTGAATTCACGCTTGGAAATAGAAATTGAAGTACTTCCAACATACATCCATCTGTCTCTTTGCTTGAACGAAGAACGCGTACTCCAGGACACGGGGGCTTTCAAGTAAACTGCACAAGGACTCTGGAACCGTGTGAACGTGTAATCAGACAGCGTAACTCCAGCTTTGCGCAATTTTTCAAGCAGCCGTTGTTCTGGCGAAGTACCCCTGGAGTAATGGAAGAGTAGAATCAGATGACAAAAACCTTGCAACCAAATGGCCATCACTTTGTCCACATGCGGAATGAACTGAAGCACAAACGACATGAACTTGCCAACCTCTGTAATAAGAACATGTGCTGACCGAATCTCCTTTGCGGAGAGTTGATTGGAAGCAAGGCTGTGTGCAATTCAGACAACCTGAAAGGCTGCTGCTGCGATGCACGTGGAGAGACTCTTGATACCCATCCTAGATGCAAAAGTCGCCGAGATCCCGAATTTTACTGCAAGTTCTTGCAGTTTTGCTTTCTCCTTGCCTCCGTAGTTGATCTGCACAAGCTTGGAGACGGACGCAATGTGTTCTTGAAAATCGACAAAGCGCTTTCCTAGGGGTCGTTTGAAGCTCTGGATCCACTTGTCGACGTCCCCCTCTCCTGATCCCTTTAGTCGGGCTTTATGATCATTGAGGGCTTCTGCAGGAACACTGTCGATCTTACGCTTGAGGTCACTCTCCCAAGTCTGCGGTGGTGTCGCGGATTGTGGACACGGAGCACTAGATTGCGAGGCAACCGGGAGCTGTGTTTTCAAAGCGGGTTTCGTGGGGGTAACGGGAAGTCCTGCGGCTTGTAACTTTTCACGGCGGCGATTGAGCTCTTCCGTAACTTGAAGAAACTTCTGAGATTGATCAACGCCTGCAGACACCGGCATGTTGTCAAACAAGAGCTGAACGATCTTGTCAACCATCGGCTGAAACAGAGCTGCACAATCCGTGTTCTTGTTGGGAATGATTGTAGATGGATTAGCGGCCTGAAAGAGATGCGTAGCAACTGCATCGATGTCAACTTTGCGATCTCGAAGGTTCTTCGTCACTTGCGACATGAACACTGCTTCGGCAACCGTAGCAACTGGCACAACACTGAAAAACTTGACATGACTCAATGCTCGAAGACGCCAATCTGAGACTCCATGAAACAGAAATTCTTGAACAGGAATGCTGAGTGGGTCTTTTCCTGCGATCCCTTTCTTCCGCGACCACGGGGTGGCTTCGATGGACTTACGAAAGGACAACCCATGAAGCACCGTTGAATCATAGTGATCACGATCTGACGCCCATCCATTCGGTAGTGCAGGAACAGGACCAGGACCTTGATGACATTGCATGGGAGTAGACGGCGAAGATGAAGGTGCCGAAGCGAGAGGAGGCGGAGGTAGAGGAGGTGGCTGACTAGTAGGTGCAGACTTGGGGAGGTTGGGATCAGTCCAACTTCCCGAGTTGTACGGCTGATAGCGGTGCTGACCCCACGATTGCTGGGACCTCCCGTACCCTGTGCTGTTGTCCCACTGCCCATTCCATGCCATGGTTTAAGATCTATCAACAAATCTGAATACGCGGAATCACTAATGACACTTCGAATCAAAAGGCTGCAACTCAAGACGGCTCATGAAGAAACTCTTGCACGTCCCTTGCACGTCACTTGCACGTCCAATGCATAAACTCTTGCACATCCCTTGCACGTCACTTGCTCTTCTCACTTGCAGCACAGTTGCACATCTCTCAGGTGACAACGGAAGAGGCTTGAAGACGTGGCCGGTCAAAGCAGCATGTTGCACTCAGACCCTCCAAAAAACAAGAAGCGCTTCCGGGATGAAACATGAAGAGCGGAAGACCCATCTGCCATCTTTGGCACGGGCAACATCACGAATGTAGCTGCAGGAATGGTCACCTTCGACCCCTCCCATGGGGATTCTGGAATGGGGAGGTGTGAGGGATCCTTGACGATTAAATGCATGTCCGAAAATGCACACCGGACGCTCACTCAGAATGCCACCGTACTTGGCCGCTGCCTCTTGTGCTTGATCTGCATCTGAAGTGTGAGCCCTAGCATAGAAGGAAATTGGTGGGGACCACTTGCTGTCACTAGCATCCCACCAAGAAGGTCGGATCGTTCCCTCAAGAAGGACTGATGCAGCCGCTGCCACTGTTGTGTTGTGTGCAACAGGAGAACGACGAATCCCTGCTGCAGAAGCATGCGACCTGATCATGGTCCTCTCAAAGTGGGTGAAGTGGATGCTCAAGCACTTGCACGAACTCGACAAAGAACGAAGCTCCACAGAATGAATGTTTGCGGCTTGGTCAGCTGCTGCAATTGCCTGAGAGACATACTTCAGTGCTGTCGAATTGACAGCGTGGGGAGGAAGACCTAACAGGCTGATCAGATAGTCCGCCGTGCTTTGCATCAGAGAGCTGGGAACTTGCAACTCAAGATTGGCCGGTATCTTTGCCGAAATCTCACATGCTGATTTCATACGGCCAGGGCTGGAACTGATCAAGTGACGTAGAGCAGTAAACATGGGGTATAATGCGGCCCAATTGAAGCTAGATGAATACACGCGTATCAGCTTCGCTTCATCGTCTCGCACTTCCAACCCACGAAGTTCAGGAATCACGAAGAAGTTTGAATCTTGCTCCCACTCAACTTCCACATGCCCTTTGAGAAGAGATCGATTCTCAAAATGCTCATACGAATCTTGCAAAGGTCTAACCCGAAAGACGTAAGTCTGGTCCGCACTGAGCTGCCACCCTACGCGATCTGCATGAGTACCAGGAATCTGATCACAAATTGCACGGAGTCGAATGCTGTTAGGATCTGCAACGAGAGAAACTTCATTTCCAGGAACTTGCCGAAGTCGCTTTGTTGGCTGGGCTGAATCATCCGTTTGATACGTGATGGCTGACTGCTGGCTCTGAACAGATGCTGCTGACTGATTCCGTTGAGAAACAACAGACTGCTGAATGTCAAGCAAATTGTTGAGGCCAGCATACACATCTCTGTGGCCTCGGACATGTGTCAAGTTTGCTGCCATGATCGCTGAGTATTCAGCGAAATCAGCCACCGAACGAAACGACAACCGGAAACCTGTGCCGTCTGCATGAAGAGTGATTGCAGGGGGAACCTCTAGCTGCGGAATCTGTCGATCGTGTACAGCACGTGCAGCACTCACAGTAGGAGTTGCATCAGTAGCTCTCGCTCCAACATCGGATGCAGAAGGGACCGGCAAAGAAGAAGGTGAGGCAGGCGCTGGGCAAACTGCAAGAATGGGGGGTGGCGGGGGGAAGGCGGGAGGGGGAAGGGGAGGGGGGGGTGGAATCCACTTCGCTGTGGTGCCACGGGCGGGGGCAGGGGCGGAAGTGGGAGGGGGAGGCACAGGGAGATGGGGGAAGGGGGAGGAGGAAGGGGGGGAGGAGGAGGTGGGGGAGGAGGGGGAGGGGCAGATGTGCGGGTACTGCGTCTCTTTCCTGAAGAATCCATGGCAAACTGATCAGCAATTACTCAGAAGTACAGCTCAGAAACTCGATTTGTAGCCAAAGACCTGCGACAAGTCAGCGAAAAAGTCAGATTCGGGAAAGTCGATTTGATCATAGACAGTCAATGAGAAAGTCAGCATTCAGGTTTCGGTAGAAGCATTCGGTAAAGACTCATTGGGAAAGTCAGCTTGCAAGCATGGATATAGAATCAGGGAAAGTCATCCAATGCTTATACAGTCAATCGGGAAAGTCAGCGCCAGAGCTACCTCTGGGAGACACGGCGCCCATAGGGAATGCCGTTGTGAAGCACACTTGACACATCGTGTCGCAGGTCTGAAAGTCAGCGGTTCAAAGCAAACCCTCACTCACACTTGCGGCAACGGTGCAAACATTCACTCTAGAGTTGGTTACTCCAGCGCCACAGGGGGCCCGCTGGCTAATCCGGAAATTCCTGCAGGTACGTTCTCAGGACGTCTCCCGAGAATATCAGCATGTGCAAAGGCCCTCTTCGTTGGGCTGGCGACCAATGCACATGTCCAGCCCCCCTGCCTTACACTCAGTCGACCCTTTGGAACAGGGATGGACACACACACACACACACACACACACACTCACACACCCGCACACACCCACACACACCACACACACACACACACACAAACACACACCACCACACCACACACACACACACACACAACACACACACACACAGAGCACCACACACACACACCCAACACACCCACCCACCCCAACTTAGAACACACCCACGACAACCCGACACACACACACACCCACACCCACACCCCACACCCCACACCCCACATCCACACCCACACCCACACCCACACCCACACCTACACACCCACACACCCACACCCACACACCCACACCCACACACCCACACCCAACACACACACACACACACACACACACACACACACACACACACACACACACACACACACACACACACACACACACACACACACACACACACACACACACACACACACACACACACACACACACACACACACACACACCACCACACACACCCACACACACACACACACACACACACACACACACACACACACACACACACACACACACACCCACCACACACACCCACCACACACACCCACCACACACACCACACACACCACACAC
>CAJNDT010003135.1:565482-580954 GCA_905221615.1 Symbiodinium sp. CCMP2592
GGACAACAGAGGCGACAAGAGCAAGAAGCAAATCCGCTGCAAGTTCCATTTCACAGATGCAGGGTGTCGAAATGGTGACAAGTGCCCATTCAGTCACTCGAAGAAGACTCCAGAGCGACCCCTTACGCCGAGGACGAGAACTCCAAGTCCATCTGGAGGAGGAGGAAATAGGATATGCTACTCTTTCAAGAACACAGGCTCGTGCTCAAGAGAGAATTGTCCTTTCAAGCATGAGGCCGCAGCTACCCCAGCCCCGGAACCAAAGGCAAAAGCCAAAGCCAAATCCGAAGCAAAGGCAGCTCCAGCGAAGCCGAATGCCAAGGCCAAGGCACTCCCTGCGGCACCCGCCATCAGATTGTGCAGAAGGTGGAATCCATCAGCCCCGGCTATATGGAAGCGATCTTCAAGACAAGATGAGGAAGAGTCAGATTGTCCATCCGCTGACAGCGACGCTGACTCGGATTGTTCAACCGACGACGAATCCTCGGGACCGACTACGTCGACCCGAAAAGAGATCAAGCGCAACGTGACATTCGCTGATGACGTGAAGTTCATTTCTTCGTGTCTATAGAAGATCGAAGAAGGACAAAGAAAGGAAGGTGAAGTACGTCGACATGGAGGCACTTGTCAACGACGAGGATCGCGCCGTGACTTTGGAATTCGCTAAGCACAAGGCGAGATTGAGGGCACAGATCATGAGAGACATGGTTGACGACGATGATGATCAATGCGGAGATCGAGTTTCATTCGTACGGATCCCAGGAACGTCTCGGGGGGAAGAGGTTTCCTTCTACGACGGTGAGGATTCCATCGTGGAACGTGAACTCGACGCTGCGCACAGCAAGCGGATCATCAATCAAGGCGTGTTCAAATGCATGGTTCAACCAGTCATCCTCAAGAAGAAGATCAAGTTTCTCATGGACACTGGATGTGGCCATGACCTCATATCTCAGAAGAAGATCGAGAAGCACAGTCTCGAGACACTCGTGACTCCAGAGCCCATATCATTTCAGACAGCAAATGGAATCACCGACACCGATCTTGTGTCGAACTTCCAGACTGAGTCGTTCGAGGAACCGATCAACGCTTATGTGTTGGATGACACACCGTCGGTGCTTTCCATAGGCAAGAGATGCATGAACTTCAACTACGGGTTTGTGTGGCCACCCGGAAGGGAACCATTCATGATCAACCCGCAGGGCAAGAGAATATCTCTGTTCGTGAACGGTGACATTCCGTACATTCGTGCTGGGAGTTCCAAGTCACTGGTTCATGATGATCCGGAGGCCAAAGCAATCACCGAAATCTTCAAGGGTGTGCTAACCGCGGGTGATGTTGACGTCAATGTCGCAGCTGCCGCTGAAGCTGCACCGAGCGAAATTGAAGCAGAAGAAGAAGGTGACGCTCATGAACGACCTCCTGACCCTGAACCCCAGGAACCTCCTATAGAAGAAGTACCAGAGTCCGAGGCCGGACGACCTCCGGACGACGAAGGAGCAGGAGTGGGTGAAGTTCCATTGGACGGTGACGATGAGGTGATCATTGATGTGGAAGGGCGACGGTGCGCCGAGCCGCAAGGCCAGAGTCGGAACACTGAAAGCCGAAGCCAAAACGTTGGCACATCTGTGTACTCATCGCTACCGCAATCCATATTGCGAATCGTGCATACGCGCGAAGATGAAGCACTTGCGGACACAACGAGGTGCGTTTCAACGTGTGATCAAACACTGGGGGGATCTTGTAACGTTCGACTTCCTTGATATGCGCAAAGCCGCCGAAGCAGGCATCGGACTCGATGACGGAGCACGTGAAGTTCTAGTCATCAGAGACATCGCCACCAAAATGATCGCAGCGATTCCCACGGCTTCAAGGAATACTGACGAGGTCGTCATGGCCATCAGACGCATAATGGGGAGACGCAAGATTCATATGGCGTATAGTGATGAAGCACCAGAGTTCGATTCAGCCATGGCGCAGTTGAAGATCGTGATAGATCATTCCCTTCCAGGGAAACCCAGTAACAATTCACTCGCTGAACGATCAAATCAAGAAGTGATCAACACAGTCGCAGCATCCATGCTACACGCCGGGTTACCCGCTCAGTACTGGTCCTTTGCGCTTAACTGCGTGATGCAGAACCTCAACGTTGAAGATGTGGAGGGCGATGGTGATTCAGCATGGAAACGAATGACTGGAAAGGACTTCGAGGGAAAAGCCATACCGTTTGGGGCCAAAGTCTTCTTCAAGCCGACGGATACAAGGCCGAAGACATATGGCAACAAGTTCGATCCAAAGGGGATCCCAGGCATTTTTGCCGGATACATCATCACTGCTGGTCAAGGATGGTCCAAGAAGTATCGCGTATGGGATATGAAGGAGTTTGCCAATGCGAACTTGTCGATGGACGCATCTGTTCCCAGAAAGTTGATGAGACCGTACGAGACAGAAGTTATCTACTTCCCAGAGGAGATAAGATTTTCCCCTGAAAGCTGAGTACGAGAGGATGAACTCAACCATTGCGGGACTCAGGGACAATGTTGACCTCGCTGGCAAGGAGATAAAAGACGTCGATGACGGGGATGACGGTCCGCCTGGAGGAAATGGTGGCAACGGGGATGATGATGATCAAGATGGTCTACTTCCTCCACCGGATCCCGGAGAAAACCTTGATTTACAGGACATAGATCCATCTGACATAGAGACGGAGCCATCTGGCGAAGTCTTCAAGTCAGCAGAACATGAAGCCATTGATGCCATAGGAGACAAAAGACTCGAAGAACTAGACGAAGAGCTAGGTCTACGTGCAGCACCGCCTCCTTCTGAACCAAAGGTCACTGGGAAAGATCGACGATCGCCCCGCGAAGTCGGTCCAACCGGTAGACTCATCCCCGAAGGAGACATCGACGAACCTGGAGAGATTATCAAGATCTTGAAAGAAAAGAAGTTGGCTCCCGAGGAGATTGAACATTGGAGTACGGGGAAGAAAGGGGACGGCATTGTATATCTCACTGATGATGGTGAAGCCTGCAAGATCGATAAAAGGGGAGTCCCATACAAGATCCGAAGCGACGGTCGACGAACTCTCCCTACACGGCGACCTATCCACTCCTATTCTCCGGAAGCATGGAAGAAAATGAGTGAAGCGGAGAAGAAGGCAGCGTACAAGAAAGAAAAGCGAGACAAAGCTCGAGTTGCCAAGAAGGACCGGAAGAAGGCCGCGATAGGAAAGAAGATAGTCACCAAGATTTTGGACAACATGATCTTTCCCAAGATTGTTCCATGTGAAGAAATTGATCTGCAACTCAACGTGTCCATTGACGACGACGATGGATGGTCCTGGGCACAGTCCTATGTGGATCAATACACACAAGAGCAATTCTTGTCAGATGTCGTGCCGGCCGTTCCGGCGCATATGGTCATGGATGATAACTGGATTCCGTCTATGACGTGTACGACTTCTCACAGAAACGTACATCGGGAAAAGAATCATGCAGGAGGATCATGCTTCAATGCCATGGTCACTCGACCCGTCACACGCAAGGAGATGGTCAACAACCCCAAGGCCATGGAAGCTTTCATGAAAGAATGGAAGGGATTGTGGGACTAAGAGGTGTTTGATTTCTCAACTACGCGTGAATATGACGACGTCGTCGCTGAGGCAAAGAAGAAAGGTGAGAAAGTACATATGGCGCGAGTACATGGACTGATATATGAGAAAAACTATCAGCTCAAAGAGGACGATCCTGCCAGGAAGTTCAAAGGGCGAGGCGTACTACTCGGTGATCAGGTCAAAGATCAAAATATGGAAGCCGCGTTGTTTCAGGATTTGGGGAATTCCCCGGCTACGTTTGACGCCTCACGTTGGGCAGATTACTACGGATGCCTCCCTGGCAACGATGTCCAGATGGCGGATGCTATCCAAGCCTACATTCAGGCGAGGTTATCGGGCACTCCATGTTGGGTTGAACTGCCTGATGAAGCCTGGCATCCATCTGCGAAACGGCATAAATTCCGTAGACCTGTGTGTCGCTTGATCAAAGCTCTATATGGACATCCTGATGCAGGAACCATGTGGGAACAACATTGCCATACCGCGGTACAGAAAGTAGGATTCAAGCCGATTGGCGACGAATGGCCATCATTGTATTTCCACCCGCAGATGAAGCTCTTACTTGTCATCTACGTGGATGATCTCAAGATGGCAGGGCCCAAAGAGAACCTGCCCAAGGGTTGGGACATGATGCGCCAAGAACTTCGATTGGAAGAGGAAACGCCACTAGGTTTGTATCTGGGTTGTCGCATCTCCAAGGGCGAGGCAACGTTGCATGACAAAACGAAGGTGCAGACCGTTACCTACGACATGGAGACGTACCTGGACATGACAGTCAAGAAGTACTGCGACGTGACTGGGTTCGATTCGACAAAATTCAAGACGGTACCATCGCCGAGTCCGGCTGAGGAGACTAAGAATCACCCAGCTCGTGCTCCGGCACAATCAGGTAAAAGCCATCGATGCACGTGGTGTGGACACACCATGCCTGTTGACAAGGATGGTCGGCTTGTTCCGCCTCCACCTATTCCCAAGGCGCCAGAGGAAGAGGAAGTCAACGAGGCTAATCGCGGTGCACTTGCCCTGCAGGCAGCGAGCATTCTCATGAAATTGCTCTATGCCGCGCGCATTTGCCGCTTTGATCTTCTGCGCAGTATCAACAATCTCGCACGCAAGATCACGAAATGGACCAAGAAGGAGGATGCGCTGCTTCATCATCTCATGGCCTATGTGCACCAGTCCAAACATCACATGATGATTGGATGGGTCGGGAACTCCTTGGAGGACTCGTCCATCGGGCTGTTTGCAGATGCGGACTATGCAGGTTGTGGAGAAAGTTTGAAATCTACCTCCGGTGCTCACTTGCACATTCAAGGTTCTCACACAAGATTTCCCTTGGCGGGACTTAGCAAAAGGCAGGGGTGCTTGAGTCATTCCACACCTGAGGCCGAGATTGTCGCGGCCGACTTTGCCATGTCACGTCTTGGATTGCCTGCTATCACGTTGTGGCAGCAGCTTGGGGGGCAAGACCCCAACTTCGTCTTCTACGACGACAACCAGACCATGATCGGGGTGATTCGCACGGGCAAGAATCCGACAATGCGTCATTTGGAGCGTACCCACGGCATCTGCATTGGCTGGATGCACTCTATCTTTCAGGAGGGTTACGTTTCTCTTGCTTATGAGGTCACTGCCAAGATGTCGGCGGACATACACACCAAATCGTTCAAGGATTCCGTATCCTGGACCCATGCGTGTCAACTTATCAACATTTTTCCGCCGGCCATCATCGGCTCCCAAGAGATTATGGATCTGATGCGCCCTACTCATACCCAGAGCACGGATGAGAAGGGTCAACAGCACTACTCGTTCAAGAGCGAAGTGCCCTGTTTTCCTTACACGCAGACGCCGATCCTCCCTCAGGTGTTGTATCGCGCTGGCTTGTCGAGTAAGGAAGGCTTGCAAGAACATGACAGTGTGGACCCCATCCTGGTTGTCAAGTTCCCGCGCATGCTGCGGGGGCCGCCTTCCGCGTTGCCGCCTGGTCGCTACCTTCGGTCGACTTGGATTCTTCGTGAAGGGCAGTGGCACCAAATGGAGGACCGTGCTGCTATCCTTGATCAACCGGGCAAGTTCGACCGCTACGTGGAGCGTGCTGTGTTTCAGTACCATCCGGTACGGGGACATTTGCGCCCGGCCGCTATTGCGGACGTCCTTGCGCCGCCGTTTCTGCCTCCTCCTGCCCCGCCTTTGGGCCAGTCTTATGTGCGCGCCCTGCCCGCCAAATGGCGTGCGGTGGTTGTCACACTGGCGCGTGCCATCCATGGGGGGTACCAGGGCTTTACATTACCTCTTTGTTTCAACGGCCAGTCCAAAAGTCAAGCCTCCCAATTCGGCTATGACCAATGGTCGTCAGTGTACGAGGATGTATGGCATGATGCGGCTGAACAGAAAAGGGAATATCAAGGGTATGATGGAGCAATTGTGCCTCACGTGGTCAATTTCGCCGAAAACAAACCCAAGGAGGGCCTGGTGATTCAATTCCTCGACCACGATGGAGGGTTGATCCATACTTACAAAAATCCTTACAGCCGTTGGAAATACCGTATCACTATCAAAGATGCTCCAAAGGCAGTGACGGTGTGGACATTGGTAGGAGTCGATGAGGAGAACTGGTGGAATGAGTATGCTCCTGGCAAGGATTGCATTGCGCAGCATGCTCCCGATTCTCACTACGACCCTGGGTTGCAAGTGAATGTTCTGAGTATGGGGCGAGAAGTTGACGACGCCATGTGTGCCTACCTCTTCGATGTGGTGGAAGCAAGGAAAAACAACCCTAACTCCGTGATCTTCGTCGGTGCAGGGGTGTTAGGCAAGAATTCGTGGCTGAGTCGGAAAATCGCCAACAACCCTGAAAGGGCCAGATTGCGGACGGACTACCCATGGGGGGAGGTCGTCCAAAGAATTGCGCGCAGAGCGGCATCGTGGGGAAACCAAGTCATCATTGAGGTGCCTCCTCGCGTACAAGTTCAAGAAACCAAGCAGTACAAGGGACTTCAGGAAGACGCCGTGTGGAAGAGCATCAAGATCCAAGGGTGTACTCACGGGCAACGTTATATCTTCCGAGATCCTGTATCTCCCGGGACCGCCGTTGAGCTCGGCTACTGCAAGGATGAATGGGAGTACTTTGCCGCAAACGTCGCGTTGCATCCTAAGTCGTCTGACATGTGCTCAGCCAAACACGTGCACATGACTGATGCGGACGCTAAGGATCGATCTGATAATTGCGAGTTAACCAGTCAAATTTCCAGGAGATTGCTTAAGACCTTGAAATTTCAGGCAACGGGCGACGGGAAATTGGTTGCAATGCCGTCAAAGGCTGAAGGACGAAAGCCAGACCGCGTAATTGTTGACCTTTGTGGCATGGGCAATGGCTACGCCGTGTCCAAGTCCACTAAGGGATGCGCTCGCATTACGTGTAAAGAGCTGATTGGCTCCAGCGCCGACGAGGATAGCCTTATCGGTGCAATGAAGAAGTCGTGCCGGAATGACCTGCGCACACCTGTGCTGTTCGTGGCATCGCTTTTGCGATCAGGTGCCAGTCCTGGAGGTAGCGAAGGGGCTTGCGTGGGGGGTGAGAAACGTTCCGGTGGGAAGTACAAGGTTTTCAGAAGTGTCTTGAAATCTCTCAAACGCCTGCTGAAGAAGTGTGCGGAATTTTCCGACGTCTATTTTTCGCTTGACATGCCTTCTTCATGTTCATGTTGGTCTTGGCCAGAGTTGCATGCTCTTGTTTCAAGTGGCAAGGTGACAAAGGTTAAGGTTGATGATCATGTTGGTGCTGATGGCGATGGTGGTAGACGCAGGATCATGTTCTCTAACATGCCCGAGGCAGATCGTTTGCTGATGAAATCATCTAGTTGCTTGGACCATGAAACGGGGAACAGCTTGTCGCAGTGCATTGAGGCGTCATGGCGGTCAATTGCGAAGAATGTTCGCAGCCTTGTTCGAGCTCATGCTAGTCTCAGTCGTGATGCACATGAATCTGAGGACACCGCATGGCAGCAACGTCAGTGTGTAAACGCTGATGGAGGGGCTACTAGACAGCCCCGACTAAGGAACAACTAAGGTCTGACCTGACTGATCGGGGAAGGGTGTCTCTTACAGAGTACCTGGAACCGTGAAGTCATATAGGGGTAGGTACTTCTCTCCCACGGAGGAAGGACCGGGTCCCGAGCCATGGAAGAAAGCTACAATGGCTATGAACTGTCCTTCGAAGGAGTGGCCCATGAAGAAGTTTTCCCACCTGGTGGAATGATGCGGACGTTCATGAAGTTCCACACGTTTCTGCAGATGTACTCTGAAGATTCGTCGCAGAGCGTACCGCTCCCGCCAAAGATTACGAAAGACAAAGTGGTCGACAATGATCTCATCCGCACGTGGGCAGCATTCAAAGCGCCACCGCTGGTCTTGCTATTCACTTGCGCGAATCTGTCGTCAGGAGGGGACCTGTCCATTCGAGTTCGAGAAATCCTCAAGGCTTGCTTATTTGCCGCCCCGGAGGAGTACATGGACAAACCCTATGGGGAGATCCTCGCCATGGTCATCAAGTTTGGTGGAGGCCTCAAGCACATCGTTGCTGATTACGGAGGGAAGTTCCATGCCATCACAAGGTTTATGGTGGATGAGGAAGTGATCCGTGATGATGCAAAGCTGGCTGTGGTCGAACTGGAGCAAGAAAGGGGACAAGTTCGGTTCGATTTGAACACCGCGACCAGGAACATTGTCAACGCGGATGTTTACTACAATCTCGCCGTCCTCATCAACTCCGTGGAGACTCCTTACCAGGCCGTGACAGATACGAGAATTCAGCAGTGGTATACGGTGAACCAGGACTACTACCACAAGTTGCCAGTATCGGGCAGAGCACCCGACCAATCCGACTTGTTGGGAGAGCCTACGTTACGTAGGGTGTGCAAGCTGATGTACATGTTCGCAAAGCATACAGGGTATGGGCTTCGAACCTACAACCAAGAATGTGCAGCGAGCAGCGACGGCGCTTCGCCGATCAATGTCCACCAGCTGGCTTTGATGATGCGCACAATGCCCCAGGGCATGGGACATCCGCTCGCCTTTGCGATGAACTCGTTCCAGGCATTCAGCATATGTCTCTACGTGCTTCATTCCTATGTGTCGTGGGTAGATCCACACAGTGGGCTCCCGCATTACCGATGGACTACTGAGGTGCTCCCCGATTCCGACTATACCACGTATGCCTTTCTCAAGCACCATGTGGAAGCAGTATGTGCAGCTCAAGACAAGAACGGATTCCAGTTGCCGGAGTCGTTCCGTGGCTACGCCTGGAACCAATGCGGAGTCGAATCTGGCTACGTGGCTGACTGCGCTACCAAACGTGACACCTTGGGCATATGGGAAGCTGAATTCCAACAGATGAGAGCACCGAGTCCGCTGATGCAAGATGATGGCCTATTTCCGCCCAACCTTCAACGGCATCCTAACTGGGTATACGAGTCGGGGAGAGTTGCGATGCCTACGGCAAGCAATCTCGAACCGGAAGGAATCGTGCACCCTGAACATGGAAGGACGCCGGGGCAAGCGCGGGACTACAACACGGAACCTCGTGCCACTCCAAGCCATGGACCAAAGAGGGCAAGGACGGACGAGGCAACGACATCGGCATCGTCATCTTCTGCAGCACCTCCACCACAACAACAGCCTCAACAACCGGAAGAGGAACCAACGCAACCGGCATGGGAGGAAGCTCCAATCCCTGCTGGCGCTCAGGAAAGCTGGTATCATTATGTCAACATCGTTGAGAAGGGCTGTCGCTCTGCTTTTGCTGACGACGATCCGTGATCGCGACGAGTACCCGGCTACCATTGACGAGACGCCAAAGTTTGTGGCCAACCACGACGTGGGGACCACGCCTATTCAGCATTACGTCAGAAGACTGGTGACCTATTTGGCAAGGATTCGTTCTGTTTCCCAAAGTGATGACAAAGGTCTCAACCTGAAGGTCTACGTGAAGCTGAACACAAAGGCGTGGCTTCGGATGTACTCACGACTATACCACGCCCTGGCGCTGGTGTCATGCGTGCATCTTCCTTCTCCTCCACTGCTTACCTCGGCAGTAATGATCGAGGCAGATCGTGACCTTGTCGAGAGCGATACTGTTCCGGAAGAGGCGAAGATCAACACCATGAACACGCTGAATGGATTTCGCAACAGTTTGGGTATGGGTGGCAAACCCGACGCCACGACTATGCGCTCTCAATGCACGATCCTCGTCCAGGACTTTGACATCATCGCAAGAACAAGAGGATCAACGCACACACTGAGAGAGAACCTCAGCATGCATGGGTGGAGCGAGACTCACATTGTGAGCCCGTCGATCTCTACAGGAGCAAATTACAACTTCCAAGTTACGAAAAGGTCATTGGAATCGGTGAATACCACATTGGACGGCTTGTCTGAAGAGCAAATCGCAACCGTCACGTTGCACTACCATCTGTCTCTCCAAGCAATCCTCATCGAGAACATGTCCTTTCCGATGAGTGACGTTGGTGACGGAGCGGAAATTCGTGCCAGGTTGCAACAACAGCTCAAGGAAACGTACGTTGACCCCATCATCGCAGCAGGGAAGCGTACCACGCGCCCTCCAATTGTCAACATCAACCACGACCTACGATTCGTTGGAGCAGCTAGCAACTACCTTCTCAAGAAGGCTTCTATGTTCAACGGTTTCCACGCGCTGGGAATGTACATTGAACTGGAGTTGCGGGCCCGCGCATGCGTGGTGATTCATGGATCTTCGTTTTGGTCGAGAATGTACAGCCAGATGAAACATTCGTCGTCGAGCGTACATTCGCTGTCAGCCGAAAAGCTGCCAGCACCGGACTCTCGAGTCAGGTTCAAATTGGGCTACGCTATCTATGAGAAGCAGCTGTTCAGCGAGAAGATGGTATCCGCGTGTTTTGTCGAGGCATCGAGAATCCGCTCATGGGATGAAAGTGTCCGCGTCGATACAGTTGCGCACCCGTCGCTCGTCGAGATCTGGGAGGACAAGAGTGAAGTCACCACGTCCACAAAGATTTCGCAGACGTGGTTCACGGGAGAACAGCAACAACAAATCAGGTCCGGTGCCCAGGGCGATACAGTTGCTGAGTCGTCCACGGTCACTTGGCAGGACTTTGACATCGCCATGACTGTTCCCGAAGCCTACTATGACAACCGGCACTATTGGTTCAGGATCGACACCTACGCGACCGCAAACACCGGCTATGTCAAAGGGAGAGCGTTCTATTGCCCAGGCTGTGAAGCTATGAAATTGGCTGAGTGCTACGCACAAGCCTTATTCAAGCCAACAGGAAACGGGTACCCTGGACACTGCATTGGATGTGCACACACTTCAGTTTTGAAGGTGCAGCATCTCATCAACTCCTTCAACGACTTAGTCGCGTCCCAGAAATATACCTTGGCGTGCGCAAAGCACCTCTATGACCTGAGGCTTCAATTTGTGGACCCTCGTCAGGACATCAAGGAGTTCCTCAAAGCATGTGCGGAAGTGACCTACGAAGACATTGGCAAAACGGTTTCTCACTACGGTGGTCTCCGGATTACAGCCAGTCAGGCCATCGAGTACGCGGCATGGGGAAAAGCCAAACAGTTGGCATGGGACAGAGGATGCGACTCCGAAGGGAAGACCTGCTACATCTGCTACTACGATGCCGGGAACTGCGCTTATGCCGGTTTCATGAGAATGCTTCTGACTCCGGAAGAGCGCCAAGAATGCTATCGAGGGTCAGCTTTGCCTAAGGAGGAACTCTTGGGCGACACAATGGAGCTGGCACTTGGGCTTCTTACGATTGCGATGAGGTATCCAACCCATTTCCCGAATTGGGGTGGTCTTGAAGGGGCAAATGCGTGCGTGAGGGGGATCGAAAGATCGTTCTTCCGCTATGCGTCGGCCGAGGCTATCGAGCTTATCACGGTTGACTCCCCACGCAAGAGGACACCGCCCAAGAAGAATGAACAAGTCGCTGAGATCGTCAACAGTTTGTCCGCTGACCTCGTGATTGATTTCACTGTGATCGTCGATGGTGATGTCTACCCCGTAGAAATTGCAAGGAACGACGAGACACAGGCCGCTGACAACGTCACGGGCGATCCAGGGGTTTCAGTTGCACCACCAATACCAACACAGGACGTTGATGTGGATGCGCAACCTGAAGAAGAACAAGGTGCTGAAGAGCACGATCCCAGGCAGAGGACTCGTGAGGTACTCGTCACGCAGCTGCAGGACTATGTGGGAATACTTGCTCAGGGCGAAATGTCGGTCGGGAGCAATAACTTCACGTTCTGCATTGCTTGTGGCAGTGAAGCACATCATCTGTCAGATTGCACCGAAAATGCTGCAACCCGAGATCTGATACTTCGAAGCATTCAGGTCATCAGGGACAGCCTTCTTCGTTATCCACGTCGACCACCTACGCAACAAGCTGAGCCAATGGACGTTGATGCCACAGACCATGTGAGTGTTGCTTCCTCGGACCGACGACCCAAGGCCAAAGCCCGACCGCGACGCGGAGGCGAAGCCGTTCGGAGCGATGTGGTCTTGATCCGTTACGAGAACAAGCACAACCTATGCACGGAGGTGGAGAACCGTCGAGGCTTACATGACGCTTGTGGCGTACCGCTGCGGGAAATGGGACCCGAGAACAGTCAGCGGGTGGTGGATCTCATTGAGCAGCTTTCGGACCATCGTGATCGACGACTGCCTCAACGAGGAGATCGTCCAAGCTTCGAGTATGATGAGAACACTCAACAATGGGCAAATCCAGGCTACGAGTCCATCGGCGGCGGAAGGCCAATCCGATGCGGAATTCTTGACCTGATCCCAACCAAGGGTGCAAGCTTCATCAACAATCGATGGGACATCGTGAATGAAGTTGTCCTTCGCAACATCAACCATCATCGAAGAAGGAACGCAGAATGGGCGCTATCTTGCATTCAATCTGACTTGCGCCACAGAATTGCCAGGCGCCCAGGTTCGGAATGGCTTGACAACCGGTGCCAAGTGGCATTCAGCAGCGTTATTCGATGTGATGAAGGAGGGTGGGTGCTGATAGAGGACTTGGTGAGGCATGAGCAACTATGGACCCACGAAAGTAGACGCATTACCGAAGCGGTATCAAGGACCGACGAGTTCCAAAGGAAGAGAGTGTACAATGAGAGACTGCAGCTACTGTTCCAGGGGAATATGCTTGCAGCCACGAAACGCCACAGGGCCAAGATCCGGCTACAATTCCTGGGTGTGAGAGTGAAGAACCCCGGCACAGAGACTCTGGGATCTGCGAACTCGAACATGTTGGTGTCGGTTCCCGATCAGATTACAGAGATCCAGAACAACGACCGTACCCGACACAACCAGAGGTACCTGAACGTTTGCAATGGCTGGGTGAAACCATGGGCTGTCAGGGCCACAAGTGGTCACTCTACGCACTCCGATCCCCAGAACAATTTGCTTCAGTTGGACAAGGACCGGTTCGCAATATCTCCATCTATGACCCTCTTGACACGTCTCGGGGGCGCGTTCCACGCTACGGCATGCCGCAACTTGGATTCCATCGTTCTGCAGGGCGTCATGCCTGGTTCGGAGGATCCTGACGGGGACTTCGAACAGCGGCGTCGATTTCAGGACAACCGAGGTGGCAGACTCCACAGTTACTGGGGGGTATTCGCGCCGTTCGATGACCGGAACGCAACGACCAAAACTCGGGTACACGGGCCGCAAGCCAAGCACATGCCCCTTGTGGTCCTCCATGTCGCTTCGACAGATCTTGCCCGAGAAGGTGGACGTATCACTGACAGCGGTGTCATCATCCTTGGTCGAACGATACCGTTCCAGTTCGTGAAGGAGGTATGGTTTTGCGTCCCGAATCCTCAGGATACACATTCGTTCGCTCTGGTGGAAAAGATCTATGATGAACGATTGGAGAAAGAGATGGTGTTGGACTACAATGGATCTCCATTGCTTCCTGAATTCGAGAGATATCGAACACCGAGCAAGATCATGGAATTGCTTTGCGAGATGCCTCCTGGACCCCATGACACAAGCAAGGATCAGATAATGCGAGACCTTATCACTGTTTTGGAGGCCCACAGGGAGAACACAGTTCGACATCACTACATGGACAAGGGCATCAAGTTTGTCATCAAGAACTGGCGACCCGAAGATCTACGAAGAGATGAGGATGGCAGGAGAAGGAGGGTATGCCCAGCGTGCTACAACATTGTTCCAGCATGCTTTTCTCGATGCACATCCTGCTGGTCACAATTCGTTTCTTGCGGATACTACCAAGGTACTCCACAACGGGATACTCCAACGGAGATCCCAAGTGACTTCATTGCTCAGACGATGGAAGCTGCGGCAGCAGCAGTACCTGAGGCAACCGTCGAGGAACAGGAAGCCATGGAAGCGGAATCGGTTGCGGAACCCGAAGCAATTCCAGAACCGTCCGTTGCTGGTGATGACGATCCAGAACAGGAACCTGATGAAGAAATGGACACGGAACCGGGAGAGGACTTTGACGACCAGGTACCAGATGCAGTGGCACAGGAACGACGTCCCGTCCTCATCGCCGGTCAGTCTCTGAACATCGACCCTGAACTGCAAATCGCCCGCACTGCCATGCAACCGCCCTACCATCACGGCAAACGGAACGCCCATTGCATCGACGCCAACATGGCTGCTCTTTCGTATATGGCGTTCGTCGTATGCAGAACCATCTACAAAGCTTGGTCAGGATTCGCGAAGTGGGCAACTATGCCGTTGTTTCAGATGAGAGAGAATTTCGCACTTGGCCAACGCTATGATGTGCTCGGAAAGTGGGGAACTTTGGCTGGGGTGGACAAAGAAACAGGTGTGAGCAGGGACGTGACTGACGAGGAGATCATTCGCTTCGCTAAGGAGCCTGAAAACCTCAAGTCGTATGATCCCAACGGGACTTACACTTTGAAGCGCTTCCGGACGAACCAGATGCTTTCGCTATTGACACGGGGAGCCAACATGATGGGAATCGGCAGAGATAATTTCAATCCAACCACGTACTTGAAGAGTAACAAGGATGAAGACGTGAAGGCAATGCACTTTTGTTGCCTCAACGTCTTATGTGAAGTTATCCCGATGGTGACAGGACATCAACAGTTTTCGGTACTACGGAACACGCCAACTGGACCAGTGGACTTTTTGTACATCGACCCGGTCGGCATCCTCTTGACTCATGCAGATTATTCCGTCCAGACCGTTGGATTGCTGGTGGACCACAACGTGCAAATGCCAGCGCACTTCATGGACAGATTGGTCAAGTCCAGAGTTGAAAGACAGCAAAATCCGAATACTCGACGTCCTGAAGCATTACATCACATTTCGGCTGAAGAGTATCTCCCTCCGGGTGGTACTTCCATCATGGACACGCCAGTCACTACGGAGGAACGTGCAAGCGCTTCCTCGGCAAAGGGACCTTCAAAGGGACGTGAAGGGCGTGAGAGAACCGGAGATGAGCAACATGGTGGCTGGAACGCCAATTCCTACCACGACTACATCGCCGGCAAAGGCCGAAACAAAGGCAAGGACAAAGGAAAGCAAAGGAACCAGTATCCAGAGGAGAACCTCCGGCCCTGGGACCGCGATACTACGTCAACGCGGAGATGGCGGTGAGACAACACATGATCTACCTCGTCTTCAAGATTGTGACCTCTGTGCTTCGCACGTGGAATTCCATCGCGAATGCCTCTTTCTTCGGTGACGCCTGATTCGTTTGCCATTTCAGGGGATCGTTACCGACGTAGATGAGTGTCACAACGTTTCTAATTGGGATGCAAAAGCTGTGATCTATACAT
>CAJNDT010003135.1:583554-613554 GCA_905221615.1 Symbiodinium sp. CCMP2592
GTGTTCGATGCGGGCGAGTTTGTGGAGACCCTGCACATCGACTACGTCGAAAACTATGTCGTTGTGGTACAGGGAGGACGACAACATGGACGGCAAGGAATACTTCACGTCGAGGATGGTGAAGTCTTGGAAGTGGTCCTCGTGCCCTCTTCCTCTTTGACCCCCTCGCCTACTTCGGGCTCCAGCAACAGCGACGGAGAAGGGGACGATGAGGATGGGACCTCCTCGGGCAGTGACTGCCTACCAAGCTCCTCCGAGGTGGCCCCCCACCAGGTCCGGGGCCTTTCGGCCCACCTCCGCCTCAGCCCGTAAACAGGCCCCGAAGCCGCAGCCCACATGGAGACGGAGGGGGAGCCCGGCGCCGACGGGACGTGTCCGAATACAGCTGGCAGACCAGGCCTCGACTTCCCCTACGACCCAGCTCTGTCTGGCTGACCATGTCGCGCCGCCTTGCTTCAACATGGACTGCATGCAGACGATCAGCTACCCACACGACCCGACCACTGGCTCTGCTCCTACCGAGCCGTGGCCCCTCACATGGATGAACTTCAATCCGGGGAGCTCCCCCTGAAGGCGGTTACCAAGGCCGCCCTGGATAACATGCCGGCGTGGACTGCCCTCTTCGAGACCTACGCTGCCCACGTCAAGCCCACCCTGCACATCTACGTGGACGGATCCTGGGATGCAGACCGGGGCTTGGGAGGTTTTGCCTTTGCGATATTCCTTGAGTTTGCGGGTGTGTGGTCTTTTTTCGGGATTTGCGGTGACGGCACGCACGGCCATGAAAAGACCTTGACATGGAGCGTTGAGGGACCCCAGGCCCTCGTCAACGAGCAGATCGCCATGGCCACTGCTCTTTTGTGGGCGGCCCAAACACACAGTTACCTCTCGCATGAGCGACTCATCATCCACTACGACTCACTACGACTGCCAAACGGCGGGCTATGCGGCAAAGGGAGCCACAACACCATCGTCGCAGCTCATGGTCACGATCAGGAACCTGCGCCACTTCGTGGTGGCGATCTTCGGAAAAGAGCCCTCCTATGAGCATGTCACGGCACACCAAGGAGAGCGACTGAATGAGCTTGTCGATGTCGCTGCGAAGCATGTTGCCCGTCATGGACAGGGCCTTCCCAAACCTCCCGCCAAGGTATGTCACCTCCTCCTCGCCACTGACCTGACGTGGCTGGCGGCATCAATCGACCCGCTGTGGCAAAAAGTACTGCCGGTCAATACAACCTGTATCCAGTGGCAGCCACAGGAAGACTTCGGCCCCTCTCCCCTCACCCCGGAGCAGCTCATACTGACAAAGACCCCTCCCCCTTGCAAAGGGACTTCTGCCGTCGTTGAGGCCATCTTCGAAGACCAATTAGACTCGCCCAGCATCAACATTGCCTTCCTGCAGGAGACCAAGGCCTCAGAAGGACTTTGTCAGTCAGCCAGGTTCCTCCGACTCTCCTCAGCGTCGGAGAGACACTGGGGTGTGGCTGTGTGGTTTAGCCGCACCCGAGGGGCCCTGACGGTAATGGTCGACCCTGGATCCCCACGGCAGCCGACATCAAAACCATTGTCAGCCAACCCCGTCTGCTGGTGCTCCTGGTACACAAAGATGCATACAAGGTCCTCGTCATCTCGGGCCATTGCCCTCACGATGCTCGGTTTGATGAGGCGCAGGGCTTCATGCTTGAGCTAGCCAGTGCTGTTGAGCCGTACAAGCGGGCTCACCTCATTCTTGCTGGCTTTGACCTAAACGGTCGACCCCCCACCAGGGTAACGGGGACTACTGGTACGGTGGAGTACGGCGAGCCGGATAGGATTGGGCACTTGGCGGCCCAGGCCTTTGAGGGCCTCGGCATGTGGTTGCCGTCGACCTTCCCACAGCTGCACTCTGGGCAGCATGCCACATACTGCGCCCCGCTGGGAACGCTCCATCGTATTGACTTTGTGTCAGTAGGGGGCGCGGCGGTGTACAAAGACGTTGCCAGTGAGGTCAGCACAACCTTCGATACAGGGTGTGAGCGTGACGACCATTGGCCCTGGACATTTGCTGTGACATGGGAGCCACAAAGCCAAGGGCACAGCTACACCGTCCCAAGTTCGACCTCGACAAGCTCATGTCTGACGAGGGCAGGCGAACCATGGCAGAGGAGCTCAAAAAGTTCCAGCACCCTTCCTGGGAATGCCACCCGGACCTTCACTGTCAGCAGATCCAGGACCACGTCACGGACATCATGACGAGGTGCTTCCCTCTGCCCGAGCGCCGACCCCGGGCCAGCTTCATCCCCCAGGACACATGGAAGCTACGGGACCGCAAGTTGAGTCTCAAACGATGTGCCAGACATCGGCGATGCCTGTGGACGGACCTACTACATCGAGCTTTCCTACAGTGGAGCCAGACCGCGGACTATGCGGTGGAAGCCTTGGTTGCGAAGGAGGGCCTCCTCTACCAGCTCTCCGCGATGGCAATCAGCTTCGCCACACACAGGATCAAAACCCAGATCCAGGAGGGAAAAAGCCAATTCCTCCTTGACCTTGCGGGCGATCCGGGACGCCCAGCGGGGACTATTTTGCGACAGGCCAAAGCTGCCGGAGCTGGAGGATCTAAAGCCCGTCCTGTGGCCAGGCCCTTGCCACAGCTCCGCTTCAAGGACGGGATGATTGCTGGCACTCGTCAGGACCGTGGTGACCTGTGGACCGAGCACTTCGGTGCTCAAGAACTGGGCAGCCTCATCGACACGGCCGCGTACCTCGCCCAGCCTCAACTCCCGCCACATCAAGATGTGCTCCTTGAATGGCAGCAAGATCATGTCCCCAGCATTGTCGAATTGGAGACGGCTTTCCGGGCTGCTCCCCGAAGGAAGTCGCCGGGACTCGACAACATATGTGGGGAAATGCTCCTCGCCGCCCCGGCTGAGCCGGCGAAGATGTGGTGGCCCCTCTTCATCAAAGCCACTACACGGATATGCCAACCGGTGCAGTGGCGAGGAGACATTTTGCACGAGGCCTACAAGAGGAGCGGATGCAGTTGGGACCCACAGTTCTTTCGGTCCCTCTTCGTGTCTTCCACAGTGGGAAAGTGCTTTCACAAGGTGTTTCACACTAAATCCCAGCAGGCCCTCGACGAAGCCTTCCACAGTTTCCACTTGGGAGCTCGCAAAAACTGCCCGGTCACGCTCCCGGCTTTGTACATTGTCGGACATGCGCGCCGAGGACGAGAACTCCGACGTTCGATCGCCACCCTCTACTTGGACACTGAGGCGGCCTACTACAGAGTCATCAGGCAGCTCGCCTTCGGCAACCTCACCTGCGACGACGAGGTCATCAGGGTGTTCCAACATTTCGGCTTGGAGCCAGAGGAGATGGCTGACATGATGCAGCAGATCACCACGGGAGGCATGGCTGCTGACACCAAGCTACCTCCGACTACCCGCCACAACATCAAGGACTTTCACAACAGGGCCTGGTTCGTCACAGCTTGTGCGAACGGACTGCGATGCCTTGTCAAGTTCTAAGGTGTCAGTCACTATAAGAGCTGTGAGCAAGACCGTGTAAAGCGCAAGGGAAGGGGGCACGCTACGCGTCCCTCGTCTCTAGGAGTAGGCTTGTGGAAGTGCTACGCACACCGCAATGCCTATCCAACCTTTCAGTGTGACCGCCCATGCAACATTGGCTCAAGAATGAGCACAAGCTCAAGAAAGCATTGCCCATAGCTAAAGTGCTATAGTCTACTGCGACTACCCGAGAGGATAGAGCCATCCCGTGCACAGACGATCCATCGCCGGCCGCGAGGGTGCAAAACAAACGAGCTCTGGATCTGCCTGCATAGGAGTGTGCGTGTGGAAGTGGAAGTAACAGTGATCCAGTCTTTAGAGGGCAACCACGCCATCATTCAATATAGCTCTTTGTGGGGTGAGCGACAGAGAACATCATCAAGACCAAATCCCCACGCAGGTTATCAGCCGTACGCGGCTCTGCCTTTCTGCAGCAAAGACTACTTGATCTACTACGACCACAATGAACTCGGGGTCAAGTCAGGATACGACAATGACTTTCGGTGCCGACGTGGCAGCGCCAGCCGTTGGTGAGTCAACAGCTGATGACACAGTGGTGCAATCCGTTGATAGCTCCACGGAAGATGACAAAGGTCAGTCTTCTGCGCTTGCCATTGCAAAGGCAGTTCCCAAAACAAAAGCAAAGAGTCTACCAAGAGCATCTACGCCTTCGCGTCCAACATCCTCAGGATCGAGGACGAGCAAGGCTCCAGAACGACGATCCGAAGCGTCTGGTTTACAGGCACCTCGGACCCCGTCGAGGGTAAAGGACAAGGGAGTGAAGACTTTGGAAAAGAAATCGCGACCATCATCTTCGAGAAGCTCTTCAGCACGATCAAGGACCTCGGTTACTCGTGGACGTCCATGACATGGAATCGGATGGTCACCAACCAACCACGCGAAGCTGACGATCTGGATATGACTCTGGATACGATTCCGGCACGAGGTGACGCCTCGTCGGTGGCCACACCAGCCATAGCCGATGGCCCGAATACCTACCAGGGATTGACGATTCCGCAACAGTTTGAAGCGTCGAATCTTGCACAGCAGATGTACTATCGCAGTCAAGTGCAGGAGTACGAAGGTGTTGTTCAGACCCTGATGGAGAAGATCAAGGAGATGCAACAAGAAGATGAAGGATCTGGGATTTGCATTGAAGAATTGGAACGACAACGTGATCATGCATGCTTAGCCATGAGGCACATCAACAATGTCAATCAGGAGATGAAGCGAGACTATGAAACAGCCTTGTTTCGCATGGATGAGCAGAACTCTGCTCAACAGCGTCAAACACATGCCGTTGCCGAGGAGCTAGCTCAACAGCTACATGTGTTTCGCACAGAAGCAGCCACCAACTTTGTGCAGTTAGAGGCAAGAGCACAGGGCGACGGTGAGCTTATGGCACGTGAGTATGAGCATCTGACTCAGGAACTTCACGAACAAGCCAGAGAGAACTTATTCCTCCGGTCGAACACAGCAAGTTCGGAACAAGCCTTGCAAGCAATGCAGGAACGATTCCACTTGGTCAGGAATCAGGAATTGCGAGCCATGAACGAGATTCAAGGGCTAGCTGGAAACAGCGCAGCCATTGATCAAGAACGACTTCGGCTTCGCGAACGTCTTGGCGAGGAGGAAGAGTACCGCAAAATGGCTGTGAAGAGGATGCAAGATGCAGAGGACCGACTCCATCAGAATGAGGATCATGCAAGGCATGCATTGCCTACCTTGCACGACGAGCTGAGTGAACTCAGGAAAGCGCTCAAAGCACAAGAAGATCTTCAAGCGAGGACACGCAGCGAGTTGGAGGCAGCACGGAACTCCAATTACCATGGCGGAGTGACGCGGCCTTCGAGCATGCCCATGTCTTCGAGGACTACTGAGTCTGGCTGGGAGCACGTAGGAAAGGACGTAGTGCCTGCATTTTCCGTAGGAGGTGAGGTACGATCCCCTGCAATACGGTCCCCAAGTCAAGTTAGTCCAGTCGCCAGAGGGAAGTTCGCATTCTCGGAATCGAACAAGGACAAGAACCTTGCAATGGATGGCATTCCACCTACCGGTGGAAACTTCTTCACTGGCAACATCAAAGGTGAGATCAATACGTCCTACACAACACCAATTGTGGCGGATGCAATGCCTGAGCACAACGTGCCAGGCAATAGCAGTCCAGCACATGCGCGTTCCACGCCTTGTGCAGCCACTATGTTCGGCATACCAAGTGGACTTCATGGACGAAGTGATGCGGCAGCTGTACGTGACCGACAGCTACGTGAACTCTTGGAGGATCGCGGGATGTTGGGATCAAAGTCCACAGCATCTGCCAGCTCTTCAAGGCCTGTTGATATCGACGGCATTATCGCATCTATGAAAGGCAACAACTCCAATGTTGTCCAAAGGCCTACGCCTGTTGCCTATGATGACTCCATTCACGAGGCAAGGAGACGTCAGATCGAGAAAGAGATCGCGGACCAGTACGAAGAGAAGATTGCTGATCTGCGAAGCGAAGTACTCAAGGCTCAGAAAGCCGAGCAACGTCTCAGAGCTGATCGTGACGAGTGGAGATTATTCGCTGAAACGATGCAGGAAGACAATGGAGACGATGACGGTGATGAAGCTGGCGAAGAGAACGAAGATGGAGAACAAGATGAAGGTGCTGGCACAGGGTACGACCCTCCAGATCCGCCTGCTGATGACGGAGATGATGAGAAGAAGAATGGTGGAGGCAAACCTGAGCCAGATCATGCGCGTGATCCTGACGGAGACGCAGATCCTGAGGTTACGGAGGTGAGAATATCCAGAAGAGAGGCCGACAAAGTGACGGTTCCTCCATGGCCTGTTCTCACTCACCTGAACAATTGGCGGTCTGTATGCACGGCGAATGTTCTAGGAGCGTCAGCCGACCCAAATCATGAGGACTGGATGTTGTGGCTGGCACCAGCTTTCAATCCATTCCCTGATGTCGAAGCATTGAACGATTCAGGACACAAGAAGTTCAAGAGCATAGATGTCAAGTTGGGAGTCGCCATGGTAGCGATGTTACGCGCTGGTGGTGGCAAATCCGCTGATCTGTACCTGGAGGTGAACCGGAAGGCCAATGATTACATCAGCAGGCCCGAAGGGAAGATCATCAAAGGACGACAAATCATTGCGATGATGTACGAAAGCTTTCGAACGCATGACCGTCTCGACATGATCATCACTCTCGAGTACTTGGTGAAGCTCCAGTACCAAGGTGACAACAAGCTTCATACGTTCAAGCAGACATGGTTGGAAGTTCTCGGGCGGATGAGACCAGAGGACATACCATCCAAGACAGCTCTCCGTGATTGCTTGCACAGCAAGATCAAGGACTCGCCCGCAATGAAGATGGATTTGGGCATGCATTATGACCACTTGCCCTATAACCACGAAGATCGTACGACAATCTGATGAAGATTATCGATCGCACCATCATGCGGAGACGAGAACAAGCAAACCTCACTCAGACTCAAATTGGCTTGCGCCAGATGCTTGAGGGCAAGGACTTGCTTGCTGCACCGGCCAAGGTACCTGAGAAGCCAACGCCCAATGCAGCTCCATCCGCAAAAGTCAAGGCATCTCCTACCAAGCCGGATAAAGCAACACCTGTGCTACCTCAGAGTAAGGCGAAGAGTCATGCGAAGACCAAGCCAAAGCCCAAGAAGAAGACGAGAAGTGAGTCAGCGGACAACAGAGGCGACAAGAGCAAGAAACAAATCCGCTGTAAGTTTCATTTCACAGATGCAGGGTGTCGAAATGGTGACAAGTGCCCATTCAGCCACTCGAAGAAGACTCCAGAGCCACCCTTTACGCCGAGGACGAGAACTCCAAGTCCATCTGGAGGAGGAAATCGGATATGCTACTCTTTCAAGAACACGGGTTCGTGCTCAAGGGAGAATTGTCCTTTTAAGCATGAGGCCGCAGCTACCCCAGCACCGGAGCCAAAGGCGAAGGCCAAAGCCAAATCCGAAGCGAAGGCAGCTCCAGCGAAGCCGAATGCTAAGGCTAAGGCAATCCCTGCGGCACCCGCCATCAGATTGTGCCGAAGGTGGAATCCATCAGCCCCGGCTATATGGAAGCGATCTTCAAGACAGAATGAGGAAGAGTCAGATTGTTCATCCGTTGACAGCGACGCTGACTCGGATTGTTCAACCGACGACGAATCATCGGGACCGACTACGTCGATCCGAAAAGAAGTCAAACGCAGCGTGACATTCGCTGACGACGTGAAGTTCTTCTCTTCGCGCCCTAGAAAGTCAAAGAAGGACAAGGAGCGGAAGGTGAAGCACGTCGACGTGGAGGCGATTGTCAACAACGAGGATCGCGCCGTGAATTTGGAATTTGCCAAGCACAAAGCGAGATTGAGGGCGCAAATCATGAGAGACATGGTTGACGACGATGATGATCAATGCGGAGATCGAGTTTCATTCGTACGGATCCCAGGAACGTCTCGGGTGGAAGAGGTTTCTTTCTACGACGGTGAGGATTCCATCGTTGAGCGTGAACTCGATGCTGCACACAGCAAGCGGATCATCAATCAGGGTGTGTTCAAATGCATGGTTCAACCAGTCATTCTCAAGAAGAAGATCAAGTTTCTCATGGACACTGGATGTGGTCATGACCTCATATCTCAGAAGAAAATCGAGAAGCATAGTCTCGAGACACTCGTGACTCCAGAGCCCATATCATTCCAGACTGCAAATGGAATCACCGATACCGATCTTGTGTCAAACTTCCAGACTGAGTCGTTCGAGGAACCGATCAACGCTTATGTGTTGGATGACACACCATCGGTGCTTTCCATAGGCAAACGATGCATGAACTTCGATTACGGGTTTGTGTGGCCACCAGGAAGGGAGCCATTCATGATCAACCCGCAGGGAAAGAGAATATCTTTGTTCGTGAACGGTGACATTCCGTACATTCGTGCCGGGAGTTCCAAGTCATTGGTTCATGATGATCCGGAGGCCAAGGCAATCACTGAGATCTTCAAGGGTGTGCTAACCGCGGGTGATGCTGACGTCAATGTTGCAGCTGCCGCCGAAGCCGCACCGAGCGAAGTTGAAGCAGAAGAGGAAGGTGACGCTCATGAACGACCTCCTGACCCTGAACCCCATGAATCTCCTATAGAGGAAGTACCAGAGTCCGAGGCAGGACGACCTCCGGACGATGAAGGAGCGGGAGTGGGTGAAGTTCTATTGGACGGTGACGATGAGGTGATCATTGATGTGGAAGGCGACGGTGCGCCGAGCCGCAAGGCCAGAGTCGGAACACTGAAAGCCGAAGCAAAGACATTGACACATCTATGCACTCACCGCTACCGCAATCCCTATTGCGAATCGTGCATACGCGCGAAGATGAAGCACTTGCGGACTCAACGAGGTGCATTTCAACGTGTGATCAAACACTGGGGAGATCTCGTAACATTCGACTTCCTCGACATGCGCAAAGCCGCCGAAGCAGGCATCGGATTGGATGACGGTGCACGTGAAGTCCTAGTCATCAGAGACATCGCCACCAAAATGATCGCAGCGATTCCCACTGCCTCGAGAAACACTGACGAGGTCGTCATGGCCATCAGGCGCTTGATGGGGAGACGCAAGATTCATATGGCGTACAGTGATGAAGCACCAGAGTTCGACTCAGCCATGGCGCAGTTGAAGATTGTGATCGATCATTCCCTTCCAGGGAAACCCAGTAACAATTCACTCGCTGAACGATCAAATCAAGAAGTGATCAACACGGTCGCCGCATCCATGCTACACGCCGGACTACCTGCACAGTATTGGACATTCGCGCTGAATTGCGTGATGCAGAACCTCAACATTGAAGATGTGAAGGGCGATGGTGATTCGGCATGGAAGCGGATGACTGGGAAGGACTTTGAGGGAAAAGCCATACCACTTGGAGCCAAAGTCTTCTTCAAGCCAACGGATACAAGGCCGAAGACATACGGCAACAAGTTCGATCCAAAAGGCATTCCAGGCATCTTTGCCGGGTACATCATCACTGCTGGTCAAGGATGGTCCAAGAAGTATCTCGTATGGGATATGAAGGAATTTGCCAATGCGAACTTGTCGATGGACGCATCTGTTCCCAGGAAGTTGATGAGGCCGTACGAGACAGAGGTTATCTACTTCCCAGAGGAGATAACGTTTCCCCTGAAAGCCGAGTACGAAAGGATGAACTCAACCATTGAGGGACTCAGGGACAATGTTGACCTTGCTGGCAAGGAGATAAAGGACGTCGATGACGGAGATGACGGTCCGCCTGGAGGAAATGGTGGCAACGAGGAGGATGATGATCAAGACGGTCTACTTCCTCCACCGGATCCCGGAGAAGATCCTGACCTACAGGACATAGATCCGTCTGACATTGAGACGGAACCGTCTGGTGAAGTCTTCAAGTCAACAGAACATGAAGCCATTGATGCCATAGGGGACAAAAGACTCGATGAGCTAGACGAAGAGCTAGGTCTACGTGCAGCACCGCCTCCTCCTGAACCAAAGGCTACTGGGGAAGATCGGCGATCGCTCCGCGAAGTCGGTCCATCCGGTAGACTCATCCCTGAAGGAGACATCGAAGAACCGGGTGAGGTCATCAAGATCTTGAGGGAAAAGAAGTTGGCTCCCGAAGAGATTGAGCATTGGAGTACAGGGAAGAAAGGGGACGGCATTGTATACCTCACTGACGATGGTGAAGCCTGCAAGATCGATAAAAGGGGGGTCCCGTACAAGATCCGAAGCGATGGTCGACGAACTCTTCCTACACGACGACCTATCCATTCCTACTCTCCGGAAGCATGGAAGAAAATGAGTGAAGCGGAGAAGAAGGCAGCGTACAAGAAAGAAAAGCGAGACAAAGCTCGGGTTGCCAAGAAGGACCGGAAGAAAGCCGCGATAGGAAAGAAGATAGTCACCAAAGTTTTGGACAACATGATCTTTCCCAAGATTGTTCCATGTGAAGAAATTGATTTGCAACTTAATGTGTCCGTTGATGACGACGATGGATGGTCATGGGCACAGTCCTACGTGGATCAATACACACAAGAACAATTCTTGGCGGATGTCGTGCCGGCCGTTCCGGCACATATGGTCATGAATGACAACTGGATTCCATCTATGCCGTGTACGACTTCTCACAGAAACGTACATCGGGAAAAGAATCCCGCAGGAGGATCATGCTTCTCGACCCGTCACACGCAAAGAGATGGTCAACAACCCCAAGGCCATGGAAGCTTTCATGAAAGAATGGAAGGGATTGTGGGACCAAGAGGTGTTTGATTTCTCAACTACGCGTGAATATGACGATGTCGTTGCCGAGGCAAAGAAGAAAGGTGAGAAAGTACACATGGCGCGAGTACATGGACTGATAACTGATATATGAGAAGAACTATCAGCTCAAGGAGGACGATCCTGCCAGGAAGTTCAAAGGGCGAGGCGTACTACTCGGTGATCAGGTCAAGGACCAGAATATGGAAGCTGCATTGTTTCAGGATTTGGGGAATTCCCCGGCCACGTTTGATGCCTCACGGTGGGCAGATTACTATGGATGCCTTCCTGGCAATGATGTTCAGATGGCGGATGCTATCCAAGCATATATTCAGGCGAGGTTATCGGGCACTCCATGTTGGGTTGAACTGCCTGATGAAGCCTGGCACCCATCTGCAAAACGGCACAAATTCCGTCGACCTGTATGTCGATTGGTCAAAGCTCTATATGGACATCCTGATGCAGGTACCATGTGGGAACAACATTGCCATACCGCGGTACAGAAAGTAGGATTCAAGCCGATTGGCGACGAATGGCCATCATTGTATTTCCACCCGCAAATGAAGCTCTTGCTCGTCATCTACGTGGATGATCTCAAGATGGCAGGACCCAAAGAGAATCTGTCTAAGGGCTGGGACATGCTGCGCCAAGAACTTCGGTTAGAAGAAGAAACGCCACTAGGTTTGTATCTGGGTTGTCGCATCTCCAAGGGCGAGGCAACGTTGCATGACAAAACAAAGGTGCAGACCGTTACCTACGATATGGAGACGTACCTGGACATGACAGTCAAGAAGTACTGCGACGTGACTGGGTTCGATCCGACAAAATTCAAGACGGTACCATCGCCGAGTCCGGCTGAGGAGACTAAGAATCACCCAGCTCGCGCTCCGGCACAATCAGGTAAAAGCCATCGATGCACGTGGTGTGGACACACCATGCCTGTTGACAAGGATGGTCGGCTTATTCCGCCTCCACCCATTCCCAAGGCGCCAGAGGAAGAGGAAGTCAACGAGGCTAATCGCGGTGCACTTGCCCCGCAGGCAGCGAGTATTCTCATGAAGTTGCTTTATGCCGCGCGCATTTGCCGCTTTGATCTGCTGCGAAGCATCAACAACCTTGCACGCAAGATCACAAAATGGACCAAGAAGGAGGATGCTCTTCTTCATCATCTCATGGCCTATGTGCACCAGTCCAAACATCACATGATGATTGGATGGGTCGGGAACTCCTTGGAGAACTCGTCCATCGGACTGTTTGCAGATGCGGACTATGCAGGTTGTGGAGAAAGTTTGAAATCCACCTCCGGTGCTCACCTGCACATTCAAGGTTCTCACACAAGATTTCCCTTGGCGGGACATAGCAAAAGGCAGGGGTGCCTGAGTCACTCCACACCTGAGGCCGAGATTGTCGCGGCCGACTTTGCCATGTCACGTCTTGGATTGCCTGCTATCACGTTGTGGCAGCAGCTTGGAGGTCAAGACCCCAACTTCGTCTTCTATGACGACAACCAGACCATGATCGGGGTGATTCGCACGGGCAAGAATCCGACTATGCGTCATTTGGAGCGTACCCACGGCATCTGCATTGGATGGATGCACTCTATTTTTCAGGAGGGTTACGTTTCTCTTGCCTATGAGGTCACTGCCAAGATGTCGGCGGACATCCACACCAAGTCGTTCAAGGATTCTGTATCCTGGACGCATGCGTGTCAACTCATCAACATTTTTCCGCCGGCCCTCATTGGTTCCCAGGAGATTATGGATCTGATGCGCCCTACTCATACCCAAAGCACGGATGAGAAGGGCCAGCAACACTACTCGTTCAAGAGCGAGGTGCCTTGTTTTCCTTACACGCAGACGCCGATCCTCCCTCAGGTGTTGTATCGTGCTGGTCTGTCCAGTAAGGAGGGCTTGCAAGAACACGACAGTGTGGACCCCATCATGGTTGTCAAGTTTCCGCGCATGTTGCGGGGGCCGCCTTCTGCGTTGCCGCCTGGTCGCTATCTTCGATCGACATGGATTCTTCGTGAAGGGCAGTGGCACCAGGTGGAGGACCGTGCTGTCATCCCTGATCAACCTGGCAAGTTTGACCGCTACGTGGAGCGTGCTGTGTTTCAGTACCATCCAGTACGGGGCAGCTTGAGGCCGGCCGCTAGTTCGGAGGTCCTTGCGCCACCGTTTCTGCCTCCTCCTACCCCTCCGTTGGGCCAGTCCTATGTGCGCGCCCTGCCCGCCAAGTGGCGTGCGGTGGTTGTCACCCTGGCGCGTGCCATCCATGGGGGGTACCAGGGCTTTACATTACCTCTTTGTTTCAACGGCCTTTCCAAAAGTCAAGCCTCCCAATTCGGCTATGACCAATGGTCGTCGGTGTATGAGGATGTATGGCATGATGCGGCCGAACAGAAAAGGGAATATCAAGGATATGAAGGAGCAATTGTGCCTCATGTGGTTGAATTCGCCGAAAGCAAACCCAAGGAAGGCTTGGTGATCCAATTCTTCGACCACGATGGAGGGTTGGTAGATACCTACAAAAACCCTTACAGCCGATGGAAATACCGTATCACCATCAAAGATGCTCCAAAGGCAGTGACGGTGTGGACATTGGTAGGAGTTGATGAGGAGAACTGGTGGAATGAGTATGCTCCTGGCAAGGACTGCATTGCGCAGCATGCTCCCGATCCTCATTACGATCCTGGGTTGCAAGTGAATGTTCTGAGTATGGGGCGAGAAGTTGACGACGCCATGTGTGCCTATCTCTTCGATGTGGTGGAAGCAAGGAAAAACAACCCTAACTCCGTGATCTTCATTGGTGCAGGGGTGTTGGGCAAGAATTCGTGGCTGAGTCGGAAAATCGCCAACAACCCTGACAGGGCCAAGTTGCGGACGGACTACCCATGGGGGGAGGTCGTCCAAAGAATTGCGCGCAGAGCGGCCTCGTGGGGAAACCAGGTAATCATCGAGGTGCCTCCTCATGTGCAGGTTCAAGAAACCAAGCAGTACAAGGGACTTCAGGACGACGCCGTGTGGAAGAGCATCAAGATCCAAGGATGTACTCACGGGCAACGTTATATCTTTCGAGATCCTGTATCTCCCGGAACCGCCGTCGAGCTCGGCTACTGCAAGGATGAATGGGAGTACTTTGCCGCGAACGTCGCGTTGCATCCTAAGTCGTCCGACATGTGCACGGCTAAACATTTGCACATGAGTGATGTGGACGCTAAGGACCGATCTGATAAATGCGAGTTAACCAGCCAAATTTCCAGGAGATTGCTTAAGGCCTTGAAATTTCAGGCAACGGGCGATGGGAAGTTGGTAGCAATGCCGTCGAAGGCCGAAGGACGAAAGCCTGACCGCATGATTGTTGACCTTTGTGGCTTGGGCAATGGCTACGCCGTGTCCAAGTCCACTAAGGGATGCGCTCGCATTACGTGTAAGGAGCTGATTGGCTCCAAGGCCGATGAGGATAGCCTTGTCGGTGCAATGAAGAAGTCGTGCCGGAATGACCTGCGCACACCTGTGCTGTTTGTAGCATCGCTTTTGCGATCAGGTGCCGGTCCTGGAGGTAGCGAAGGGGCTTGCGTGGGGGGTGAGAAGCGTTCCGGTGGGAAGTACAAAGTTTTCAGAAGTGTCTTGAAATCCCTCAAACGCCTGCTGAAGAAGTGTGCGGAATTTTCCGACGTCTATTTTTCGCTTGACATGCCTTCTTCATGTTCATGTTGGTCTTGGCCTGAGTTGCATGCTCTTGTTTCAAGTGGCAAGGTGATGAAGGTTAAGATTGATGATCATGTTGGTGCTGGTGGCGATGGTGGTGGACGCAGGATCATGTTTTCTAACATGCCTGAGGCGGATCGTTTGATGGTGAAAATGACTGATTGCTTGGACCATGAAGCGAGGAGCAGTTTGTCGCAGCGTATTGATGTGACATGGCGGTCAATTGCGAAGAATGTTCGCAGCCTTGTTCGAGCTCATGCTAGTTTCAGTCATGATGCACATGAATCTGAGGACATTGCATGGCAGCATCGTCAGTGTGTAGACGCTGATGGAGGGGCTATTAGACAGCCCCGACTAAGGAACAACTAAGGTCTGACCCGACTGATCGGGGAAGGGTGTCTCTTACAGAGTACCTGGAACCGTGAAGTCGGAGGAAGGACCGTTTCCCGAGCCATGGAAGAAAGCTACAACGCCTATGAACTGTCCTTCGAAGGAGTGGCCCATGAAGAAGTTTTCCCGCATGGTGGGATGATGCGAGCGTTCATGAAGTTCCACACGTTTCTGCAGATGTACTCTGAGGATTCGTCACAGAGCGTACCGCTCCCGCCAAAGATTACAAAGGACAAAGTGGTCGACAATGATCTCATTCGCACATGGGCAGCGTTCAAAGCACCGCCGCTGGTCTTGCTGTTCACGTGCGCAAATCTGTCGTCAGGAGGGGACCTTTCCATTCGAGTTCGAGAGATCCTCAAGGCTTGCTTGCATGCTGCCCCGGAGGAGTACATGAACAAACCTTATGGGGAGATCCTCGCCATGGTCATCAAATTTGGTGGAGGCCTCAAGCACATTGTTGCTGACCACGGAGGGAGGTTCCATTCCATTACAAGGTTTATGGTGGATGAGGAAGTGGTCCGTGATGATGCAAAGCTGGCTGTGGTCGAACTGGAACAGGAAAGACAGCAAGTTCGGTTCGATTTGAACACCGCAACCAGGAACATCGTCAATGCGGATGTCTACTACAACCTCGCCGTCCTCATCAACTCCGTGGAGACGCCATATCAGGCCGTGACAGATACGAGAATCCAACAGTGGTATACGGTGCACCAGGACTACTACCACAAGTTGCCTATGTCAGGCAGAGCACCCGACCAATCCGACTTGTTGGGAGAGCTTACGTTGCGTAGGGTGTGCAAGCTGATGTACATGTTCGCAAAGCATACTGGGTATGGGCTTCGAACCTACAACCAGGAATGTGCAGCGAGCAGCGACGGCGCCGCGCCGATCAACGTCCACCAGCTGGCTTTGATGATGCGCACAATGCCTCAGGGCATGGGACATCCGCTCGCCTTTGCGATGAACTCGTTCCAGGCGTTCAGCATTTGTCTCCACGTGCTTCATTCCTATGTATCGTGGGTAGATCCACACAGTGGAATCCCGCACTATCGATGGACTGCCGAGGTGCTCCCCGACTCCGACTATACCACGTTTGCTTTCCTCAAACACCATGTGGAGGCAGTGTGTGCGGCTCAAGATCAGAACGGTTTCCAGTTGCCGGAGACGTTCCGTGGCTACACTTGGAACTTGGGCAATGCGGAGTTGAATCTGGATACGTGGCTGACTGCTCCACCAAACGTGCCACCTTGGATGTATGGGAAGCTGAGTTTCAACAGATGAGAGCACCGAGTCCGCTGATGCAAGATGATGGTCTATTTCCGCCCAATCTCCAACGGCATCCTAACTGGGTCTACGCATCGGGGAGAGTTGCGATGCCTACGGCAAGCAATCTTGAACCGGAAGGAATCGTGCATCCTGAACATGGAAGAACGCCGGAACAAGCGCGGGACTCTGCCGCCGAGCCTCGAGCCACTCCAAGCCACGGACCAAAGAGGGCAAGGACGGATGAGGCAACGGCAACGGCATCATCATCTTCTGCAGCACCTCCTCCACAACAGCAGCCTCCACAGCCGGAAGAGGAACCAACGCAACCGACATGGGAGGAAGCTCCGATCCCCGCTGGCGCTCAGGAAAGCTGGTATCACTACGTCAACATCATTGAGAAGGGCTGTCGCTCAGCTTTGCTGACGACGACACGTGATCGCGATGAATACCCGCCTACCATTGATGAGACGCCAAAGTTTGTGGCCAACCACGACGTGGGGACCACGCCTATTCAGCATTACGTTAGAAGATTGGTGACCTACTTGGCAAGGATCCGTTCCGTCTCCCAAAGTGATGACAAAGGTCTCAACCTGAAAGTCTACGTGAAGCTGAGCACGAAGGCGTGGCTTCGGATGTATTCGCGACTATACCATGCACTGGCATTGGTGTCATGCGTGCATCTTCCTTCTCCTCCGATGCTTACCTCGGCAGTGATAATCGAGGCAGATCGCGACCTTGTCGAAAGCGAATCCGTTCCGGAAGAGGCAAGAGTCAATACCATGAACACGCTGAATGGATTTCGCAATAGTTTGGGTATGGGTGGCAAACCCGATGCCGTGACTATGCGCTCTCAGTGCACGATCCTCGTTCAGGACTTTGACATCATTGCGAGGACCAGGGGATCAACGCACACGCTGAGAGAAAGCCTCAGCATGCATGGGTGGAACGAGACTCACATCGTGTGCCCGTCGATCACCACAGGTCTCAACTACAATTTCCAAGTTACAAAAGGGTCATTGGAGTCTGTGAATGCCACATTGGACGGCTTATCCGAAGAGCAACTTGCAACCGTCACGCTGCATTACCATCTGTCTCTCCAGGCAATCCTCATCGAGAATATGTCATTTCCGATGAGTGACGTCGGTGACGGAGCGGCAATTCGTGTCAGATTGCAGCAACAGCTCAAGGAAACGTACGTTGACCCTATCATCGCCGCAGGGAAGCGTACCACGCGCCCTCCAATTGTCAACATCAACCACGACCTACGATTCGTTGGAGCAGCTAGCAACTACCTTCACCACAAGGCTTCTCTGTTCAGCGGTTTCCACGCGCTGGGAATGTACACTGAACTGGAGTTGCGAGCCCGAGCATGCGTGGTGATTCACGGATCTTCGTTTTGGTCGAGAATGTACAGCCGACTGAAGCATTCGTCGTCAGGCATGCATTCGCTGTCAGCAGATAAGCTACCAGCACCGCAGCACCAGACTCTCGTGTCAGGTTCAAATTGGGCTACGCTATCTATGAGAAGCAACTGTTCAGCGAGAAGATGGTATCAGCGTGCTTCGTCGAGACATCGAGGATACGTTTATGGGATGAAAGTGTCCGCATCGACGCAGTTGCCCACCCGTCGCTTGTCGAGATCTGGGAGGACAAGAGTGAGGTCACCACGTCCACAAAGATTTCGCAGACATGGTTCACGGGAGAGCAACAGCAGCAAATCAGGTCCGGTGCCCAGGGCGACACAGTTGCTGAATCGTCCACGGTTACTTGGCAGGACTTTGACATTGCCATGACCGTCCCCGAAGCCTACTACGACAACAGGCACTACTGGTTCCGGATCGACACCTACGCGACCGCAAACTCTGGCTACGTCAAAGGGAGAGCGTTCTATTGCCCCGGTTGTGAGGCTATGAAATTGGCTGAGTGCTACGCACAGGCCTTCTTCAAGCCGATGGGAAACGGGTATCCTGGACACTGTATTGGGTGTGCGCACACTTCAGCTTTGAAGACGCAACACCGCACCGACTCCTTCAATGACTTAGTCGCGCCCCAGAAGTACACCTTGGCGTGCGCAAAGCACCTCTACGACCTGAGGCTTCAATTTGTGGATCCTCGCATGGACATCAAGGAGTTCCTCGAAGCATGTGCGGAAGTGACCTACGAAGACATAGGCAAAACGGTTTCTCACTACGGTGGTCTCCGGATTACAGCCAGTCAGGCCATCGAGTACGCGGCATGGGGAAAGGCCAAGCAGTTGGCATGGGACAGAGGATGCGACTCCGAAGGGAAGACCTGCTACATCTGCTACTACGATGCCGGGAACTGCGCTTATGCCGGTTTCATGAGAATGCTTCTGACTCCGGAAGAGCGCCAAGAATGCTATCGAGGGTCAGCTTTGCCTAAGGAGGAACTCTTGGGCGACACAATGGAGCTGGCACTTGGGCTTCTTACGATTGCGATGAGGTATCCAACCCATTTCCCGAATTGGGGTGGTCTTGAAGGGGCAAATGCGTGCGTGAGGGGGATCGAAAGATCGTTCTTCCGCTATGCGTCGGCCGAGGCTATCGAGCTTATCACGGTTGACTCCCCACGCAAGAGGACACCGCCCAAGAAGAATGAACAAGTCGCTGAGATCGTCAACAGTTTGTCCGCTGACCTCGTGATTGATTTCACTGTGATCGTCGATGGTGATGTCTACCCCGTAGAAATTGCAAGGACCGACGAGACACAGGCCGCTGACAACGTCACGGGCGATCCAGGGGTTTCAGTTGCACCACCAATACCTACCCAGGACATTGATGTGGACGCACAACCTGAAGAAGAACAGGGTGCTGAAGAACCTGACCCCAGGCAGATGATCCGTGAAGGGTTCGTTGCGCAACTTCAGGACTATGTGGGAATACTTGCTCAGGGCGAAATGTCGGTCGGGAGCAATAGTTTCACGTTCTGCATTGCTTGTGGCAGTGAATCACATCGCCTGCCCGATTGCACGGAAAACGCTGCAACCCGAGATCTGGTGCTTCGAGGCATTCAGATCATCAAGGACAGTCTTCTTCGCTATCCACGTCGACCACCTGCACAACAAGCGGAGCCAATGGACGTTGATACCACAGACCATGTGAGTGTCGCTTCCTCGGACCGACGACCCAAGGCCAAAGCCCGACCGCGACGCGGAGGCGAAGCCGTTCGGGGTGATGTGGTCTTGATTCGTTACGAGAACAAGCACAACCTTTGCACGGAGGTGGAGAACCGTCGAGGCTTACATGACGCTTGTGGCGTACCGTTACGGGACATGGGACCCGAGAACAGTCAACGGGTTGTGGATCTCATTGAGCAGCTTTCGGACCATCGTGACCGACGACTGCCTCAACGAGGAGATCGTCCAAGCTTTGAGTATGACGAGAACACTCAGCAATGGGCAAACCCAGGCTACGAATCCATCGGCGGCGGAAGACCAGTCCGATGCGGAATTCTTGACATGATCCCGACCAAGGGTGCAAGCTCATCAACAACCGATGGGACATCGTGAATGAAGTTGTCCTTCGCAACATCACCCATCATCGAAGAAGGAATGCAGAGTGGGCGCTATCCTGCATTCAATCTGACTTACGTCACAGAATTGCCAGGCGCCCAGGTTCAGAATGGCTCAACAACAGATGCCAAGTGGCATTCAACAGCGTCATTCGATGTGATGAAGGAGGGTGGGTGCTGATCGAGGACTTGGTGAGGCAGGAGCAACTATGGACCCACGAAAGCAGACGCATTACCGAAGCGGTCTCAAGGACCGACGAGTACCAAAGGAAGAGAGTGTACAACGAGAGGTTACAGCTATTGTTCCAGGGGAATATGCTTTCAGCCACGAAGCGCCACAAGGCCAAAATCCGGCTACAGTTCCTGGGTGTGAGAGTGAAGAACCCTGGCACTGAGAATCTTGGACCTGCAAACTCGAACAGGTTGGTGTCGGTCCCAGATCAAATCTCAGAGATTCAGAACAATGACCGTTGTCGGCACAGTCAGCGGTACTTGAACGTTTGTAACGGCTGGGTAAAGCCATGGGCTGTTCGGGCCACAAGTGGTCACTCTACGCACTCCGATCCCCAGAACAACTTGCTTCAGTTGGACAAGGACCGGTTCGCAATATCTCCGTCTATGACCCTCTTGACACGTCTCGGGGGCGCGTTCCACGCTACTGCATGCCGCAACTTGGATTCCATTGTTCTGCAAGGCGTCATGCCTGGTTCGGAGGATCCTGACGGGGACTTCGACCATCGGCGTCAATTTCGGGACAACCGAGGCGGCAGACTCCACAGTTACTGGGGGGTGTTTGCACCGTTCGACAGCCGGAACGCAACGACCAAAGCTCGGGTACACGGGCCGCAAGCCAAGCACATGCCACTTGTGGTCCTCCATGTCGCTTCGACAGACCTTGCCCGAGAAGGTGGACGTATCACTGACAGCGGTGTCATCATCGTTGGTCGAACGATATCGTTCCAGTTCGTGATCGAAGGAGGTATGGTTTTGCGTCCCGAATCCTCAAGATACACATTCTTTCGCCCTGGTGGAAAAGATCTATGACGAACGATTGGAGAAAGAGATGGTGTTGGACTTCAATGGATCCCCATTGCTTCCTGAATTCGAGAGATATCGAACGCCGAGCAAGATCATGGAATTGCTTTGCGAGATGCCTCCTGGACCCCATGACACAAGCAAAGAGCAGATAATGCGAGAGCTTACCTCTGTCTTGGAGTCCCACAGGGAGAACACAGTTCGGCATCACTACATGGACAAGGGCATTAAGTTTGTCATCAAGAACTGGCAACCCGAAGATCTACGAAGAGATGAGGATGGCAGGAGAATGAGGGTGTGCCCGGCGTGCTACAACATTGTTCCAGCATGCTTTTCTCGGTGTACATCCTGCTGGTCACAATTCGTTTCTTGCGGTTACTACCAAGGTACTCCACAACGGGAGACTCCCACGGAGATCCCAAGTGAGTTCATTGCTCAGACAATGGAAGCTGCAGCAGCAGCAGTACCTGAGGCAACCGTCGAGGAACAGGAAGCCATGGAAACAGAATCGGTTGCGGAACCTGAAGGGATTCCAGAACCATCTGTCGTTGGGGATGACGATCCAGAACAGGAACCTGATGAAGAAATGGACACGGAGCCAGGAGCGGACTTTGATGACGAAGTACCAGATGCAGTTGCACAGGAACGACGTCCCGTCCTCATCGCCGGCCAGTCTTTGAACATCGACCCTGAACTGCAGATCGCCCGCACCGCCATGCAGCCGCCCTACTATCACGGAAAACGAAACGCCCATTGCATCGACGCCAACATGGCTGCTCTTTCGTACATGGCATTCGTGGTATGCAGAACCATCTACAAAGCTTGGTCAGGATTCGCGAAGTGGGCGACCGTGCCGTTGTTCCAGATGAGAGAGAACTTCACGAATGGCCAACGCTATGATGTGCTCGGCAAGTGGGGAACTTTGGCTGGAGTGGATCCAGAAACAGGTGTGAGTAGGGATGTGACTGATGAGGAGATCCTTCGCTTTGCCAAGGAGCCCGAGAACATCAAGTCGTATGATCCCAACGGGACTTACACTCTGAAGCGCTTCCGGACGAACCAGATGCTCGCACTGTTGACACGGGGAGCCAACATGATGGGGATCGGCAGGGACAACTTCAACCCATCCACGTACCTGAAGAGTAACAAGGATGAAGACGTGAAGGCAATGCACTTTTGTTGCCTAAACGTCCTATGCGAAGTTATCCCGATGGTGACAGGACATCAACAATTTTCGGTACTACGAAATACGCCAACTGGACCGGTGGACTTTCTGTACATCGACCCGGTCGGCATCCTCTTGACTCATGCAGATTATTCCGTCCAGACCATTGGACTGCTGGTGGACCACAACGTGCAAATGCCAGCACACTTCTTGGACAAGTTGGTTAAATCCAGAGTTGAGAGAGAGCAACATCCGAAGGTTCGACGTCCTGAAGCACTACATCACATTTCAGCCGAAGAATATCTCCCTCCTGGTGGTACTTCCATCATGGACACGCCCGTCACTACGGAGGAACGTGCAAGCGCTTCTTCGGCAAAGGGACCTTCGAAAGGGCATGGAAGAACTGGAGGTGGTCAGCATGGAGATTGGAACACCAATTCCTACCATGACTACATCGCCAGTAAAGGCCGAAACAAAGGCAAGGACAAAGGAAAGCAGAAGAGCCAGTATCCAGAGGACAACCTCCGGCCCTGGGAACGCGATCCTACGTCAACGCGAAGATGGTGGCGAGACAACGCCTGATCTACCCCGTCTTCCAGATTGTGACCTCTGCGTTTCGCACGTGGAATTCCATCGCGAGTGCTTCTTTCTTCGGTGACGCCTGTTTCGTTTGTCATTTCAGGGGATCGCTACCGACGTAGATGAGTGTCACAACGTTTCTAATTGGGATGCAAAGGCTCTGGTCCATATGTCAAAGTTGCGGCGGAACAATTTTCTGATATTCCTATCGTGCCATCTTCCGGGTGAGCAGCGTCGGAGACGCAACTCATGGGGGGTGCGAACGGACTGCGATGCCTTGTCAAGTTCTAAGGTGTCACTATAAGAGCTGTGAGCAAGACCGTGTAAAGCGCAAGGGAAGGGGGCACGCTACGCGTCCCTCGTCTCTAGGAGTAGGCTTGTGGAAGTGCTACGCACACCGCAATGCCTATCCAACCTTTCAGTATGACCGCCCATGCAACATTGGCTCAAGAATGAGCACAAGCTCAAGAAAGCATTGCCCATAGCTAAAGTGCTATAGTCTACTGCGACTACCCGAGAGGATAGAGCCATCCCGTGCACAGACGATCCATCGCCGGCCGCGAGGGTGCAAAACAAACGAGCTCTGGATCTGCCTGCGTAGGAGTGTGCGTGTGGAAGTGGAAGTAACAGTGATCCAGTCTGTAGAGGGCAACCACGCCATCATTCAATATAGCTCTTTGTGGGGTGAGCGACAGAGAACATCATCAAGACCAAATCCCCACGCAGCTTGCACGAGTGGGGACAAGGTCACCCAGACAGCCGCCGGGTCAAGACCAGGCGAGTCATGGTCTGACATCGTCTTTGGATGGGTCTACTCCAGATTCCTGGCCCGTGTGACCGAACATGCTTCAGCTGAGCAGCTCCTTGATGAATTGCCACATGACCCGGAGTCGGGGCCCTTTGCCAGCCGCGACAGCGGCCCTCCGGTAACTGCTGCTGACGCCACTTGGGCTGACGACTCAGCGTGGCCATTATCAGCAGACACGTCGGAGGCTTTGGTTCAGAAGGTCACTCGCCTCAGTACTTTGGTGATCACTTTCTGCTGGCAGCACGGGCTGCGACCGAACCTCCGACCCTGCAAGTCAGCAGTGATGCTGACACTTCGAGGCCGAGGATCTTACAAGACCCGGGCCCACCACTTCCCCAACAATGGCAAGAAGCTCGACCTACCGGACATCGGCGTCGCGGTCCCGACCGCAAATCAATACCGACATCTTGGAGGGATCGTCGACAGCGAGCCACGCCTCGTTGTAGAGGCCAGACGCCGAACGGCGATCGCTGGCTCTGCGTACGACGCGGGTCGCAAGCTCTTCTTCGGCAACCAGCGTATCCCCATCAAGACCCGGATCAAGCTCTTTCAAGCCACCATTGACCCGGTCTACTTCAACTTGGGACTGTGGTCAGGCGAGCCCAAGGCGTGGGACATCTTGAGCAGAGGATACACACGCCTTCTCCGGCGACTCCTAGTCAAAGACTGGGGTGGCGACATCGCCTTCCACATCCCGCTACCAGCGGTATACCTCGCCACAGGCACTCCCCCGCTCGAAATTTTGCTCAAGAGGGCCAGACTCAGCCTGCTGTGCTCCATGGCCAGGGCGGCCCCGCAACCGCTCTGGGCGGTGTTGCAGAGCGAACAAACTTGGTATGAGGCGGTACGACTGGACCTCCAGTGGCTCACAGCTAAAGAGCCCAACAAGTGGCCTCTGTGCTGTGAGGCAGGATGGCCGGAGTGGGTGGCCTTGACTGGTGAGTACATCGAGGAGCACCGATGCCAACTCACCCTATGGGCCCTCTACCGGAAGGCGGTCGAAACTACCGCCCCGGGAGAAGCACAGGCGACGAGCTGGACATGCCGAATGTGTACGAAGGGGTTCAAAACACGAGCGGGTTTGGGAGCCCACTTTTTCAAAGTCCATCATCGTGTAGCCGGACATCGAGGCCTCCTTACGGGGACTACCTGCCTGGCTTGCGGTCGCGACTAGTACGGGGAGAACCGCCTCCTGGTGCACCTTCGGGACACGCCGTACTGTGCGAAAAAGCTCAGGGCCTGCGGCTACCGCACCGAAGCTATCCGCCCCGGGATCGGCAGCAGACTGTGGAGGCAGAGTGCCCAGGAGATGGACAAGCTGGCTGTCCCGACCGTCGTCCGAGAACCGCTTGCCCCCACGGACATCCCCATGACACCCGACACAGTCGCCAAGGCCTACGAGGCACTCTCGGACACCCTACTGGACCGCAACTTTCCACAGTCGGAGGAGGAGATCCAGGAGGCCCTGCAGACGATCGTCTACGGCTTCCCCCTCTACCAGGAGGAGATCGAGGGCCTCCTTTCCAGGCTGGCGACGGAGATTCGGGACACCAAGGACGAGATTGTGGGCGACGGCACTGGGCGAGATTACGAGACTCGCAAGTCTTGTGCCAGAGACTGTTGCGACCTCTACTGAGTCTTCGGACACCTATGGAGGTTGTGCAGACGGGCCAAGTGGGTATGATTGGGACAAACTCGTCCCGACAGCCCCGATCCACGGGACCCCTAAAGGTCCTTGCTTTAGCCTGCACAGCGCATGGGAAGCTGAGTGGCGCGAGTGCAGTAGCAAGATCTGTGTCTCAGCCGTGGAATCAAGGCTGTGGAAGTTTGTGCCTGCCATTTTGCAAGCAACCTGGCTTTCGGCCATACAGGGGCACGAACCTTCCTTGTGGGCCGATGAGAGCTTTTGGCGAAGTCCCATTAGCAGGCCCCTTGCTCGCTTTAGAGCTCCGACTGCATCCAATTAAGCCGCGTATACCACTGAGTGCATCCAAAGTCCAAATATAGATATAGATATAGATCTAGATATAGATATAGATATAGATATATACACATACCCATATGTACAGATTGTGATATCGGAGAGTGCCGTCAAGCAGGTCGGGGCATGTGCTTGCTCACAATCGGAGTTTTTGACCGCGTACCCTCCTTAGGAGATCAGCGACAGTGACTGATGCGCTCTGCCGGGTTTTCCGCTTTTAAATTCGACCTTTTGCCTGGGCGGGTTTCGACCGACTTTGCGATCGAGCGACGGCAGCATGCCTACTGCTGCTCTATGTACAGGAGCTGCATCAAGTCTTTTAGTTTACAGCTGCAAGGATGCAAGATCTTGGCGGCTAGACTCTAGAGCATTTGCAGCATGAGGCTGCTCGCAAGAAGATGCGGCAGGTCTGAAAGGGTCGAATTTGGAGCGACAGAGCAGGTAGGGTTTCGATGCATATGCGTAGCCATAGAGTTGATATTTGTCACAACTTATCAAAGGAGGACTCAAAAAAACCCGCTGTCACAATATATCATACATCCAAGATTGTTTCAAGACAGGGCTCTGCAGCAGTCCTGAATGAATGCCTTGGCGGCGCTAGAAGTCGTGGGCCACACCAAGCGTAGCTATTCGATTATCATGCTCCGGGTTTGAAGCATCAGGCATGTGATTGTGCGATGTAACCAAGCACGTGCTGCGTGGTGCCATGCGATCGCTGTATTTGTGAAACTTCTTGGCAGGACGACATTGTGGTATTTGCAAGTTGGAGATGAGACGACATGTGTATGAACTGCTGCTTGTGACTGGTCCTTTGTTGTTGCAGGGGCATGTCGTTCTCTCTCAACTCGGTCGTAGGCAGTTGCAAGACTTTTTTCGGCAGCTTGTCAAGTCGTGTCGCTGCCACTACCGCATGGGCCTTTGGTCTTTTGAGGGGGCAGCTTCCCTCCTGCAAGACCCAGCTTCCCAGTCCCAACATTGCCCTAATCCTCAGAGCAACTGAAGGTTCTTGTTTGGCTGGAAGTGCAGCAGAGTTGATTACTCTGCCCAGTTTCCATACTGCGCCACCCAATCACGGGAGATTTCAAGCAGTCGGAGGTACTATATCGAAGAGGAGCGCCTTCAAATTTTGGAGGAGTGACCTTGGGATCCTAGTAGAAGCGGCAGGGTGCGGGTGCTGCTGTTGCAGTCCTTATATAAGCAGTAGATCCCCAAATCTGAGCAAGCTTCAAGCTGCCACCAAGCCAGTCGCGCAGTCATCACTGATTTTGACAGGACGAGATGACAGAGAAGGAGCTAGACTTGGGCAGCAAGACCCAGCGAGGAGTTAAGGCTCCGTCGTTGGCACAGGGCGGTGAGGGCCAGACCATACCACTGAAAGATGTTGCATGGTGCCATACAGATCGATTGCGCCGCTCTGATTTGATTCGCAGCCGCATCAAGCTCCCCTGCAACGCTGCTGCCAGGTTGAGATGACCCTCCTCGGCCACATAGTCTTCCGAGGTCTGCTGTTCTCTTTGGAAGCGTCGCCCTCTTTTGAGAAATGTCGACAGACCTGTCTCCGACTGGCGATGGGTCCCGGCTTCACGTGGGCCCGGCCTGTGATTGACCGTCAGGTAGAAGTGTAGCAGTCGTGACGATGCTGCAGAGAACTGCTGCCGTGGTGAGGCGGTCGCTAATGGCTATGGCTATGGCGATGGTTGTGATGTTTGTATGGTTGTTGTGATCACCATCGTCATAGTCATCCTCATCGTCATCTCATCAACCTCTCATTTGGCATCACCACCCTTGTATGCATCATGTTGTCACCGTCACCGTCATCATCATCGCCATCACTGGCGTCATTACCAGGATCCGCATCATCAACGTTACGGTACTGCCTTACGAAATCCTCCACTGCTGGTAATCATCACTAGAGTCATTACCTTCTCGGCCACGTTTAAGCTTCAATGTCCTGATTCTGCGGTCTTTGCTGTCACGAGAATCGTTGCCAGCACTTCAGGATGAGTATCTTTATGTTTGTTAGCACAGTGCTATGACTCTTATTGGTAGTCGTAAAGTAGTAGGTCGTACTGTGCTTGCCATTGTTAGAGTACTACACTGCTTGTCAGTACAAGCATTGCATCATGCCAAGAGGCGGTGCTACATCCCGGCATGCCCGACACTCCGGTCCTCGCCTTTGCAGCACGCTGTGTCTGGACACGTGGTGTCTGCAAATACCCAAAGCAAAAGCATCAAGATGTCGAGCATGGCTTGACGTATCGGTTCAAAGATCTCTTGTACTCTTCTGCTTCTCTTGTTTCAAAGCGCTAAAAGGAACATGGTGCGAGCTGCACTGGCCTTCGCCCTGTTGTTTGTGGCAGCATCTGAGCTGTCAGATCTCCCGGAAGACTGCGAGGACTCCGAGTGTTCCCTTTCGCTGCGCCAGCTACGGGGTGAGCAGACCCTCGCCTCGGTTTCTGCGCACCAGGCGGATCCCTTTACTGAACCGGCAGGCATCGACAGCGTCGAGGAGCCTGTGACGCCGAAGAAGCCAAAAGCACCAGTGGTGGAGGCAGACTACGACTGGGGCAACATGACGCAGGAAGCCTGGGAAGAGAAGCAGGGTGGCTCGTGCTGCTTCTCCGCCGACGATCCGAACAATGTTTGTGGAACCTGCTTCCCGACGGCCGTGGCTTCTTTCAGGAATAACTGTGCCAGGAAGAGCACGTGTGGCTCCTGTGGTGGCTCGTGGTGCGAGCCGAAGTGCGTCATGGGAGCTGCAGATCCCAACGACAAGTGTGGCACAGCCTTTGAGACTGGCACTGCCAAAAGCGACAGCTACTGCGGGAAGTCGGCGAAGAACTGCGCATCCTGCAATGGAGAGTGGTGCAAGCGCGGCGTCACCAAGAAGGCGCCAAAGGTGGAGAGCAAGGTCACCTCGGTCAGTGCTGTGTCGAATGTCCAGGGCTTCTGCTGCTACCGCGGCAATGGCCTTGCGAAAAATATGTGTGGAGGCTGCGCAGACGTCTCGCAAGATGCAGCTTGCGCCAGTTCGACGGGCTGCGGTAGTTGCGGTGGCACCTGGTGCCCTGGACCAAGGCCGGAACATGAAACTTAAAACAAGCCCCCGCCTCGGATTCTTCGAGCCCACAGCAAGGTGCATCAAGTCCTTCAAGGATAAGGCGGACCCCTGCAACACGGCATACGGCCACGACTCCGTAGCATCCGCAGAGGAGACACTGCAGTAGTGCCTTGCCGCCAACCGACGCAGCAGCCCTCCATTTCAGAGCCCTTCCCTTCCCCCATCTGAGAGGAGTACTGTGCCGGATCTGAAGATCACTGCGCCTCTTGCCATGGGGCCGGGGCCTTGGTGCCGTTTCAGTTTCAGTCTGAAGGGCGAGAGAAGAGGATTCGAATGCTCTTGCAAAGGTCTGGTGTGCCGCTTACAACATCAGCTTCGTCACCGGCGAGAAGTTCGACCCAAGCAAGCCCTTGAAGATGCCGAGCAGTGACGATGATGACGACGACATCGAGGACGTGGAGGACCCGGGATCTGCGGAGACCATCTCGGAGCTCTTCCCTGACGGCCTGCCCTAGAAGATGCCGTGAAACACCAAAGCACATGGCTCCGAAGTCTTGGCACAAGTCCTCCCAGGCTTCACTTGGTCAAAGCGAGCCCGACAAAACGAGAGATTGCACGTCCGCTTGAGGGGCGAGAGTTTGATGTGTTACACAGTTGACAGAGTCAGAGTGAGGTGCTGCGCCGCGGCGATCCCGTGCTGGGTTCCTTCTTCATCAATAGGCCGTGCAGCTTGGGGTCGAACCCCTGCTGCCCCCGACCGGACATGACAGTTGTTGCACAACTAAATTTTTCACAGCACATACGTGGTCTTTCGATTTGGAGGCCGTTTGATGGCAGCCTGCTCGTGCAGAACACCTGCGTGGAGTGGAGGCTGCACTGTCGCACCGGGAGTTTCCTGAATGCAGGGTTCTCATGTGGACATTGCCCTGACACTGTGGAGGTCATCGGGTTCTGTCCAGCTTGGCAATTAGAGGTTCTCTCTGTGGTGAATCACCATAAAGCATTCATAAAGCCGTCGTCCATACGCCCTCAAGTTGCGGTCAATCCTCGGATGATTCAGCGATTGGATCATTTTGCAAGCCTCATTGAGATGACGAACCAGGCCGCTTTGCGTATCCGTCACAAGACCACCGAAACAACTAAGCAGCAACATGATGACGAAGATGGCGTGGCAATGATGCTGCAGGTCACCACCACCATCACCAAGACCGCCACTGCCACTGCCAACTTCTACTACCACCGCCACTAACCACCAACACCACGATGACGACGGCGACGGTTGCTACTGCTATCGCTGCCGCTACACCGCGACGACTACTACTAGTACGTCTCCTACATACTACTGCCACTTCTACCACTGCTACCACGTGTTCCACTTCACCACTACCACCGCTACCACCACTACCACCACTGCCACCACTAAAAGCCACTACCACCACCACCACTACCACCACTACCACCACTACCACCACTACCACCACTACCACCACTACCACCACTACCACCACTACCACCACTACCATATACCACCACTACCACCACTACCACCACTACCACCACTACCACTACTACCACTACTACCACTACTACTACCACCACCACCACCACCACCACCACCCCCGCCACCACCACCA